>SJYA01001559.1:426584-528221 GCA_006410615.1 Neotragus moschatus | reverse complement strand
GGTTGGCCCTTTAATTTGAGGTGTGTTTTTTTTTTTTTGCTTTTGTAATTATGCATATACATAATACTTCAATGAAGTTGTTCTTTATATAACTTTTTTTTGTTTCCCATATTTCCCATATTTCTATAAAAACAAAATTGATCAGAAAACATTATAAATATTTTAATTTTCAATGCATATGCTAGATTGCTTTCCAGTGTGTGGTACAGCAACCTACCATCAAAGTAGGACATGCATTTCAAAGTGCAGCTTTCAGAATTCATTATTTCACCAAAGTAGAAGGATACCCATTTCAAACTCTTTACACCTTTCAGTATTCATTACTTAATAGGCTTTTCTCAATTTAACAGGCTCTAAAAATCATCATTATGCTGAAATCTTAAAACAGCATTCTTAATAACAGAGCTGTTTTTAATAAATGAGATCTTCCTTTCCAAAGCACTGGAGGTAGTAAAACTAAGCAGCAGAGTTCACAGTTCCAAGTGTGAATACACATCCTCTGTATTCCTCCTTTCAGTTTCAACATGTTATTACAAACAAATACAATAATGATCTGAGGAATTCAATACATAGGTCCAAAATTTCATTAAGGGTAGTTAAGATTTAGGAGGAGTCAAGAGCTTAATTTTTGAGACTATGGCAAGAAACCATGTCCATACAAAGCATTTCTCAGTCCAGAGAAGGGATGCAGGACTAATAACTCAAACCACCTGCCCCAGACTCACTCTCTTACATACGAAATAGCTACAAGCTAATGATCTGCTGTCAAATATTTCATAATATACCTAAGAGAATTGTATCATATATTTTTATTTTCATAAGACCTTATTCTAAAAAGTATCATTTGTTTTACCATTATTCATAAGCTTCATGGCACAAAAGAGCTTAGAGAGAAAAACTGTCAATGTTCTAGACATCAAAACATCATCTCACCCTTGACTTTATTTAAAAGCTTCAAAGAATGCATTCCTGCTCTTTGGAAATTTAAGAGAGAAAGAAATTTAGATAATCTCTTTTGAAATCTTCCATTAAAAAAAATATATATATATGCTTATGTGGAGGGCTGAATTAACAACATAAATGCAGCAATGTAGTTAGCACAAGTAAAGCCTAGTACTCTATATCTTCTTGGACTGTCAAGTTCAAGAGCTCAGAAGTTAAATGTAGTTTAATTACTGTCACAAGTGGGATACTATAAGGGTTTAAGCTGCCAGAGGGAGTCATCAAACAACAATACAATTCTAGTACTCAAGGCATTCTATACAATTTACTATGCGTGTGTTTAGTTTCTTGACAAGACCTTGGCACTAGCAAAAAGACAGGACTACAGGGCATGATCTGTGCCTTCAAGAAGTTCCAATTTGAGCTGGGAAACAAAAATTAAATCTCACTTAAAACAATTAAAGACTAGATAAATCAAAGGAATAAAAGTGCTTTTTATTTCATGGCTTTTCTTCTGTCTTACTGGTGGATTTTACTTGATGTTTCTGTCAAAAAGAAGTATGGAGCTTGAAGACTTGAGATGAAAAGAACATTCCATCAAATAATGATTTGTCTTTAACCTATTAATGTTTTATTCTCTCTATTGATTATTTCTGCACCTAAATAGATAGTTAAAAATCAAACAGTTTTTTTAATGTATGTTGAAGTTAAAGCCAGCATACCTATTCGTCATCTGAAGGTGACCTTCTATGAAGAAAATGAGGGAAAACAAGAAAAAGGGCCACCAATTCAAGGGGAGAGCTAAATTGGCTCACTTTTGGAGTTGCATGAAACCCAAGAGGCATCTCTAATTCCAAACAGCAATTTAAAAATCAGTGTGTGTCTCTGAGTGAGTGATCTGAATGTGAACATGCAAAGGGAAAAAGTAAGAGTTTTCCCACTTCTTATGCATAGAAACAGTGACAAATGGCTCTTGGGAAGCTGTCCTTCAGAAAGAAACCTTTACCAGGGAAGTCCAGATAGAGGGGTTTCTATCTTGATCTCTCTTCTGGCAAAAAGAAAAAAAATACATGCTCTGAAGCAAAGAAAAAAATCATACATTTTGGCATTTCCAAAAAGAAATAAACTTTCAAGGTCTAAGTAACAGTATGTATCTCAATAAAGAACTCACTGGTACTGCTTATCTGAAAAGCAGATAGCAGATGGTACGGCAAATCAAAAGGAAGAAAAACTCTTCTGAAGATATTGCTTTCTCAAAATGCTAAATGGAGCCTTCATCCCCTATATTTATGTTGCTCTTTCACTCTCTCTTTTTGGATAACTATAGAGAAGTGAATGATTTTTTTCCAGAATGGCAATTAAATACAGATCGATGTGAGAATTATGCATCCTTATCATATCCACTACACACAAGTTGCTATTATAGAACTTATTGGTGACCTGATGTGTATGAGGTGATGTTGAACAGGCAGAATCAGGCAGTTTGCTTGAATGACTGTGAACAGCAGAAGTCTCTCCCTTAGAAGGCTATTGATGAGCAGCACACTAGGCTGACACTCATATGTAATGAACCCTATCAGGCTTTCTGTGTCAAAGTGCATCACATTTTACAGGGTAAAATAACAAATATTCCTTGCATTTAAAGAGTTTACAATGTAGTTATAATAAAATATACATTAGCTCAGTTCAGTTCAGTCGCTCAGTCGTGTCTGACTCCTTGCAACCCCATGAATCGCAGCACGCCAGGCCTCCCTGTCCACCACCAACTCCCGGAGTTCACCCAGACTCACGCCCATCGAGTCAGTGATGCCATCCAGCCATCTCATCCTCTGTCGTCCCCTTCTCCTCCTGCCCCCAATCCCTCCCAGCATCAGAGTCTTTTCCAATGAGTCAACTTTTCGCATGAGGTGGCCAAAGTACTGGAGTTTCAGCTTTAGCATCAGTCCTTCCAAAGAACACTCAGGCCTGATCTCCTTTAGAATGGACTGGTTGGATCTCCTTGTAGTCCAAGGGACTCTCAAGAGTCTTCTCCAACACCACAGTTGGGTTGGCCAAAACGTTTGTCTGGGTTTTTCTGCTAGATGTTGTGAAAAAATCTGAATGAACATTTGGGCAATCCAATATATGAAGGTGGGATAAAAATGCAGGCATTGTGCTAACTGCTTTTCTTTGTCAACCCATTCAGCACCCTCAACTATATGGGGGTTTTGTTGTTCTCTCCACTGATTTCCTATGACAATTAGAATAAAACCCACCTTCCTTACCAACACTAAAGTCCTCACATGATTTGATTCCTCCTCTCCTCAGCAAACTCAGCCCTCCCAGTATGATCACAGTCCTTCCTCACTATACTCCAGCCAGACTGGCCTTTCTTCTGCTCCTCTCAGAAGTTAACCTATCTCAAACCTCAAGGACTTAGCCCTTCCAAGTCTCCCTGCCTAGAGAACTCATCATGTCTTTGCAATGCTGATTCTGCATTTCGGTCAGGTCTCAGGCAAAGCATAAACTTCTTTAAGGAAAACTTCCTGGCCATTTCTAATGTAGACCCCAGAGTCACTACTTCATAGTGACTGTGAAGTTTTAGTTTTATTTTTAAAAATAATTTAACACTTGCTTACATTCTATTATTTATTAGTCTATCTCCTTCATACTCTTTGTTGTATTTTGTTCACCACTTTGCTTACCAAGTACATAGTAGGCATTTAATGGATATATTGAAATGAATTAATAAATCCTCAGTTCACTTATGAATTAACAGATGCATAAGATCAAAAAACTGGTAAGTGGCATAAAGACTTGAACCCAATTTCAGGTGACTTCAAGGTCCATGTTTTTTACCTTATCTCTAAATATCTAATTTAGCATAGTCAAATAATGACACAAAGAACTTATGAGTAAATACAAAAGGCATAAATAACAAGTATTTGTTATTATGTATAAAAATAACTCCAGACTGGCTTGTCAGAGATTGCTTTCAAGAAGGAGGTGACCTTGAACTGAGCCTGGGAAAATGGGTCATCTTGTGATTGGCAGAGAGAAGGAACTGGGTGAACACAGACAGAAGGGAGGCACATGTCATCTCTAGGATGGCAGGGAGCACTTTCTGATAGAACATGATCGAAGTACACTGAGTTTTGAATTATTGCACCCACATTTCAGTATGAACATCGTCATCTATCAGCTAGTTGGCTTGGCAGTCACGTAACTTCTTTGATTTTCAATTTCCACATTAGAAAAGTTGCTCTAGCTATTTCAAAGTGTTAATGTGACTAATGGAAATATGCATATGAATAATATATATTACTCATGTATAATAATATAGTGACTATAACATAATACATAATAAAGTTATAATATATAGCATATATATTCATATATAAATATATATAAATGTGTCCTTGAAAGCACTTGAAAAATGTATAGCTCTCTGAAAACCAAAGACAGATGCAGTATAAAATGAAGAAAGCAAATTAAATACTAGCAGAAAGATTCCCTATAGCTCACTCGGTAAAGAATTTGCCTATAGTACAGGAGACCAGGGTTCAATCCCTGGGTCAAGAAGATCCCCTGAAAAAAGAAATGGCAAACCACTCCAGTATCCCTGCCTGGAAAATCCCATTGACAGAGAAGCGCCTGCAGTGGGCTGCAGAAGAAGCACTTGCTGAGAAGTGGGCTGCGGTCCATGGACTTGCAGAGACATTGAGCAACTAAGACTTTCACTTCATTTTCTTTGCCATCTGAGCCATCAGGGAAGCCTTATACCAGACCATATATTAAATCAATATAAGTAAACAGTTACATAAATGAGACACTTTTATAATTATGACTTAGTAGTTAGAAAAGACCTAATAAAAACAGAAGAGATCGAAAAGAAATGGAAAGTAGACACAGAAGAACTGTACAAAAAGATCTTAATGACCCAGATAACCAAGATGGTATAGTCTCTCACCCAGGGCTAGACATTCTGGAGTGTGAAGCAAGTGGGTCTTAGGAAGCACTGCTGCCAATAAATCCATTGGAGGCACTGGAATTCCAACAGAGCTATTTAAAATCCTCAAAGATGATGCTATTTAAGTTCTGCACTCAATATGTCAGAAAATTTGGAAAATCCAGCAGTGGCCACAGGACTGGAAAAGGCCAATCCTTATCCCAGTTCCCAAGAAGGACAGTACTAAAGACTGTGCAAGCCACCAGACAATTGCACTCATCTCCCATGCTAGTAAGGTTGTGCTCAAAATCCTCCAAGCTAGGCTTCAGCAGCATATGAACCAAGAACTTCCAGATGTTCAAGTGGGGTCTAGAAAAGGCAGAGGAGCCAGAGATCAAATTGCCAACATTTGCTGGATCATACAGAAAGCAGGGGAATTCCAGAAAAACATCTACCTCGGTTTTATTGTACACTAAAACCTTTGACTGTGTGGATCATAACACTCCAGAAATTCTTAAAGAAATGAGAATACTGACCATTTTACCTGTCTCCTGAGAAACCTGTATGCTGGTTAAGAAGCAACAGTTAGAATCCTGTATGGAATAACTGACTGATTCAGGATTGAGAAAGGAGAATGACGAGGCTGTTTATTGTCACCCTGTTTACTTATATGCAGAGCACATCATGCAAAATACTGGGCTGGATGTGTTAGGAGAAATATCAACAAACATAGATACAACTCTACTGACAGAAAGCAAAGAGGAACTAAAGAGCCTCTTGATGATCGTTAAGGAGGAGAGTGGAAAAAAGCTGGCTTAAAACTAAATATTAAAAATACCAAGATCATGGCATCAGGTCCCATCACTTCATGGCAAATAGAAAGGGAAAATGTAGAATCAGTGACAGATTTCCTCTTCTTGGCCTCTAAAATTACAGTGGATGGTGACTGCAGCCATGAAACTAGACAATTGCTTCTTGGCAGGAAAGTTATGACAAATCTAGACAGTGTGTTAAAAAGCAAAGACATCACTTTGCTGACAAAGGTTCATATAGTCAAGACTATGGTCTTTCCAGTAGTCAGGTATGGATGTGAGAGCTGGGCTATAAAGAAAGCTGAGTGCAGAAGAATTGATGCTTTTGAACTGTGGTTCTGGAGACGTTGCATGGAAAGGGAGGAGATCAAATTAGTCAGTCTTAATGGAAATCAACCCTGAATACTTGTTGGAAGGACTGATGCTGAAGCTGAAGCTTCAGTACTTTGGCCACCTGATGTGAACAGGTTACTCATTGGAAAAGACCCTGATGCTGGGAAAGACTGAAAGTGGAAGGAGAAGGGGGTGACAGAGGATGAGATGGTTGGATGGCATCACCAATTCAATGGCCACAAACTTGGGCAAACTCCAGGAGACAGTGAGGGACAGGGAAGCCTGGCGTGCCACAGTCCATGGGGTTGCAAAGAGTCGGATATGACTTGGCAGCTGAACAACAGCAATTAGAAAATCAGAGAGACCTATAAGGAGAAAAACACACCCCTATGTATGAGTTAAAAAATCACATCCTGAATTTGGAAACTGGGTCCTCAGGTAAGAAAGATAGGAAACATGCCTCCTGGATTCCATGGATATATTTTAAGTATCCATTTTCCCAATATTTTCCCAATACAAATAGCTATTGTTTTGTGAGATAAATGTAACTGAGTGGTGATTAAAGGAAATAAAACCAACAACCATTGAAAAGGACTTAGTGCTTCTCCAGGACTGCTCAGAACTTCTGGGACAATCTCAATTCCACTTCAGACTTGAAGGATGAAGGCTCCAGCAAGAACACTCACCTCAGGTCCATAGGAGACAAGGCTCTAATTGCCTACAGGAAGTCTGTAAGGAATCTCAGCCTAGCCATGCTCTGGGGCTCTTTTTCAGTACTTGAAAGCACTGTAGGTAAGTGAATGAATATTAAAGCCAGAGAAAAATTATGCAAAAACTGATAGCAGCAAAATGTTGCTTAAGCTAGTATACTGCTATGTTTCGCATGGATGTCTCTATTTTACATTTTGCTCCTTTAGTGAATTTCTGTATTTTGTCTCATATAGGAGAACAATACTATTTGAAATGGATATATATCAAGAAAATCTCAAGAGCATGCTAAATGCTTTTAATCCCAGATGAGGGAAAATAAAAGGGGTCAAAGAAGGTCCTTCTCTTGGTGACAGGGCAATACACTGCAAGAACGATGTCAAGGGCAACCCTGCAAACTCAGCTCACTGTATTAGAGGGACACTGAGGCTAGGGGAGGAGAAAGCACTTATAGTCATATTCTCACAGGCTGCCTCAAGGTTAAAAAGCAGGTTAGCTACCCTTGATAGCACTGAATCAATGAAGTGACAAGGCTAGAAAGCATTCATCTTTGCTTAACTAAGTATGACTGAGAACTTACTCTGCACATATCTAGGTGCATTGGTGTGCAGAAAAATACCCAGCCTCAGAGTGTGCCTTCAAGGTATTTACAGTCTAGTAGAGGAATCAGCTCTGATACTTAAGGAGTACTACCAGAAAGTTGACTAGATTTAAGTGAGTTGAGTTACAGATGATGCAAGTGACTTACTAAGGTGATAAATTAGAAGATTCCATTAATAATTAACAGCTTTGTGGTTCAGATGGTAAAGAGTTCACCTGCAATGCAGGGGACCCAGGTTCATCCCTGGGTCCGGAAGATCCCTTGGAGGAGGGCGTGGCAATCCTCTCCAGAATTCTTGCCTGAGAATCTCATGGACAGAGGAGCCTGGTAGGTTACAGTCCACAGGGTTGCATAGAGTCTGACATGACTAAGCAGCTAACACAAACATATTAACATTTACTGAATTGGTCAAAGGCTACAAAGATCTACAATCTGCCTAGATAGAAAGTTCTCCTCAGTTTGGAAGACATAATCATGACAGAGCAATGGTAGAAAAACATAAAGAAGTAAATATCCTGATGAGAACTAAATTTAAAAAATTTCTCCTGCATCACACAGTGTATCACAAAGGACACTACTATTCAAGGAGGGTAATTTTCCTATAGGCTTCCCTGATATCTCAGTTGGTAAAGAATCGGCCTGCAATGCAAGAGATCCCTGTTCAATTCCTGGGTCAAGAAGATCTGCTGGAGAAGGGATAGGTTACCCACTCCAGTGTTCTTAGGCTTCCCTTGTGGCCCAATAAAAATAAGGAGAACCACTGCTTAATTAGCCAGGATTTCTTTCTCCCCCTATGAGGAAAACAGAAGCATGGATCCTTCTCAAAAGACATCTGAGGTTTTGCAATGAGACAACATAGCTGTGCTCATATTGTAATGGAATCTGACATGATTATGCAGCTGACCTTCTGCCTCAGAATCTAGACTTGTATTAGAAGTTGCATTGACAGTGAATGTCCATTAATCAAGTCATTTTTCCAATTACATTCTGCATAGGAGATGAGCTCTTCCTAAATAAATGATACCATCCGAAGACCAAATGCAAACACCACTTAACTATATATTAAATCTTTAAAAGCTATGACTTGAGAAAAAAACAGTTGCCAAATACAGAACATTCTGTTACTGGTGACAATCAAATTCTACTGTAACAAAACCCTAGGGACAGTTTAGAGTCTTTTGTTGCACAAAGATCTGATCTATAAGCTATGGCTAAGACTCTCTGGATTAGAAGGAGAGAGAGCTGGACTTTAACTAAGCTTTCCAATCACTGTATGATCTCGGTGCTGACCTTCAGCTTCCAAAGCTTCAGAGTCCCAGTCTGTCGAGCAAGAAAATTGAATGAGTTATCCTCCAGTTCAGTTCATTTCACTCTCTCAGTCATGTCCGACTCTGAGATCCTATGGACTTCAGCATGCCAAGCTTCCCTGTCCATCACCAACACCCGGAGTTTAATCAAACTCATGTCCATCAAGTTGGTGATGCAGTCCAATCATCTCATCCTCGGTTGTCCCCTTCTCCTCCTGCCTTCAATCCTTCCCAGCATCAGGGTCTTTTCCAATGAGTCAGTTCTTCCCTTCAAGTGGACAAAGTATTGGAGTTTCAGCTTCAGCATCAATCTTTCCAATGAATATTCAGGACTGATTTCCTTTAGGATGGACTGGTTGGGTCTCCTTGCAGTCCAACGGACTCTCAAGAGTCTTATCCAACACCACAGTTCAAAAGAATCAATTCTTCGGTGCTCAGCTTTCTTTATAATTCAACTCTTACATCCATACATGACGACTGGAAAAACCATAGCTTTGACTATGCAGACCTTTGTTGGCAAAGTAGTGTCTCTACTTTTTAATATGCTGTCTAGGTTGGTCATAACTTTCCTTCCAAGAAGCAAGCATCTTTTAATTTCATGGCTGAAATCACCATCTGCAGTGATTTTGGAGCCCAAAAATATAAAGTCAACCACTGTTTCCCCACTATTTGCTATGAAGTGATGGGACCAGATGCCACGATCTTAGTTTTTCTGAATGTTGAGCTTTAAGCTAACTTTTTCACTTTCCTCTTTCATTTTCATCAAGAGGCTCTTTAGTTCTTCTTAAGAGTAGTGTCATCTGCAAATATGAGGTTATTGCTATTTCTCTCGACAATCTTGATTCCAGCTTGTGCTTCATCCAGCCCAGCATTTCTCAGGATGTACTCTGCATAAAAGTTAAATAAGCAGGGTGACAGTATACAGCCTTGACATATTCATTTTCTGATTTGGACCCAGTGTGTTGTTTCATGTCCAGTTCTAACTGTTGCTTCTTGACCTGCATATAGATTTCTCAGAAGGTAGGTTAGGTGTTCTGGTATTCCCATCTCTTTAAGAGTTTTCCCAGTTTCTTAGGATCCACAGAGTCAAAGGCTTTAGTGTAGTCAATAAAGCAGAAGTAGATGTCTTTCTGGAACTCTCTTGCTTTTTTGATGATCCAAATGATATTGGCAATTTGATCTCTGGTTCCTCTCCCTTTCTAAAGCCAGCTCGAACATCTGGAAGTTCATGGTTCACATACTGTTGAAGCCTGGCTTGGAGAATTTTGAGCATTACTTTACTAGCATGTGAGATGAGTGCAATTTTGTAGTAGTTTGAGCATTCTTTGGCAGTGCCTTTCTTTGGGATTGGAATGAAAGCTGACTTTTTCCAGTCCTGTGGGCACTGCTGAGTTTTTCACATTTGCTGGTATATTGAGTGCAGCACTTTCACAGCATCATCTTCTAGGATTTGAAATAGCTCCACTGGAATCCCATCATCTCCACTAGCTTTGTTCATAGTGATGCTTCCTAAAGCCCACTTGACTTCACATTCCTGGATGTCTGGCCTAGGTGAGTGATCACACCATCGTGATTATCTGGGTCATGAAGATCTCTTTTTCTTAATATAAATTTATTTATTTTAATTGGAGGTTAATTACTTTACAATATTGTATTGGTTTTGCCATACATCAACATGAATCCGCCACAGGTATACATGTGTTCCCCATCCTGAACCTCTCTCTCTCCTCCCTCCCCATACCATCTCTCTGGGTCGTCTCAGTCCACCAGCCCCAAGCATTCAGTATCACGCATTGAACCTGGACTGGTGATTCGTTTCATATATGATATTATACATGTTTCAATGCCCTTCTCCCAAATCATCCCACCCTCGCCGTCTCCCACAGAGTCCAAAAGACTGTTCCATACATCTGTGTCTTTTTGCTGTCTCGCATATAGGGTTATCATTACCATCTTTCTAAATTCCATATTTTTTTGGGGGGTACAGTTCTTCTGTGTATTCTTGCCACCTCTTCTTAATATCTTCTACTTCTGTTAGGTCCATACCATTTCTGTCCTTTATTGAGCCCATCTTTGCATGAAATGTTCCCTTGGTATCTCTGATTTTCCTGAAGAGATCTCTAGTCTTTCCCATTCTGTTTTTTTCCTCTATTTTTTTCCACTGGTCACTGAGGAAGGCTTTCCTATCTCTCCTTGCTCTTCTTTGGAACTCTGCATTCAGATGGGTATATCTTTCCTTTTCTCCTTTGTCTCTAGCTTCTCTTCTTTTCTCAGCAATTCGTAAGGCCTCCTCAGACAGCCATTTTGCCTTTTTAAATTTCTTTTCCTTGGGAATATTCTTGATCACTACCTCCTGTACAAAGTCATGAACCTCCATCCATAGTTCATCAGGCACTCTATTAGATCTTAGTCCTTTAAATCTATTTCTCACTTCCACTGTATAATCGTAAGGGAGTTCATTTAGGTCATGCCTGAACGGTCTAGTGGTTTTCCCTACTTTCTTCAATTTAAGTCTGAATTTGGTAATAAGGAGTTCATGATCTGAGCCACAGTCAGTTTCAAGTCTTGTTTTTGCTCACTGTATAGAGCTTCTCCAACTTTGGCTGCAAAGAATATAATCAATCTGATTTCAGTATTGACCATCTGGTGATGTCCTTGTGTAGAGGTAATGTCCCTCCCTTGTGTTGTTGGAAGAGGGTGTTTTCTATGAACAGTGCTTTCTCTTGGCAAAACTCTGTTAGACTTTGACCTGCTTGTTTTATACTCCAAGGCCAAATTTGGCTGTTACTCCAGGTATCTCTTGACTTCCTACTTTTGCATTCCAGTCCCCTATAATCAAAAGGAAACTTTTGGTTTTGTGAAGTTAAATATTGTAATTTGTTGTATCAAAACCATTATGAAATACAAATACTGTGCTAAAACTCAAAATGCTGCTCTACCAAAATCCCAGTCTCTTACAGGCAAAGTATTAAAGACATATGTTTATGAGTTGCTTATCCTTTTTAATCGTTTACTTGTCTTTTTTTCAAGTAGTCTCTTTTATAACTCCAAGTTTCTGAGAAACATTTGCTAGATTCACATTAAATAAGTTATAAACAAGGCTCTCAAAAATCCAATTTAAAAAAAAGAAAGGTTGTTTGTTTGTCACCATCATTTTCAACCACTGATTACAATGTTTTGTTCAGTTATTTATAACTTATTCCTCTCTACTTGTATGTGTTATGCATTTTAAGTACAGGCATTTGGCTTAGCAGTATTACTAATTTAAAGGTTGCTTGCTCTATTAATAAAATGGCAGATTGCCTCTTTCTATTCCGCACCAATATATGAAAAAGATAATCTTTATTTCCAGATTTTGTTCTTTTAGTTCTTCAGTCCAGCACAATCAGATCTTTACCACCCACCATTCTCCTGAAACTAGTCACCAAAGCCACCATGACCCTGAAATTAATCATCCCAGTTGCTTATTTTTCAGCCCTACCTATTGTAAAACATAGATGACAACACAGAAAAGTTCATAAAATATATATAAGTAGTTCAAAGATTTCTCCCATGGGAAATACCCATTAAGATACCATTCAGATCAAGAGATTCTAGCCTCCTCTCCTCTTGCCTACTCCAGGTCCTTATCCTTCTTTCAGGTAATCACTATCCTAATTTAAAATATTTGTTCTTCTAGCTTTTTTTTTTACATCCTTACCAACTAAGCAAGTATTTATAAAAGCAGTATAGGTTTAATTAAACCTGCCATCATAGTCTGTCTGACTTTAAACATCCCAAATCACATTTGTAACACATTGTTTTTTCTTACGTGAATTTCATTTATGAATATACTTCCATTTGTTTGTTCATTCCACTGTGGGTTCAATGGTGTATGTTGAAGTCCTCATCCCAGGGAGGATCTCTGGAACATGTAACAGTGTTGACCATTGCCTCTTTGAAATTCTCTTCTCTCCCACCCTTTACAGCAACACTCTCCGGTGCTTGTGCTTAGTCGCTCAGTTGTGTCCAACTTTTTGTGACTCCATGGACTGTAGCCCGCCAGGCTCCTCTGTCCATGGGATTCTCCAAGCAAGAATACTGGAGTGGGTTGCCATTCCCTTCTTCAGGTATCTTTCTGACCCAGGGGTTGAACCCAGGTCTCCTGCAATGCAGGCAGATTCTTTACCATCTGAGGCACCAGGAAAGCCCAACACTCTCCTAAGCTTCCCTGTGTTATTTTGATGGCTCTTCAGTGTTTGTCACTAACAGCTCGTCTTCAGTGCTCCCCATTTAAAACACTGATCTTTAAGTATCTCTCTTTATCTCCTCTTTGTACATATTAATCCTAGGCAATTCCTCCTTCCTTAGCTCTGGATCCCAACTACTAGGATGATTTTTCGTGACTTCCTGCCTTTCTTCACCTTCATTCTGTTTAGCTTCTCTCTCCCGCAGACATGTTACTGGACAGAGCTGCTGAAAGCTACCCCCAAACATGCCATTCCCTTCTTTCCTTTGTGTCTTTCTATATGCTGCTCCTCCAGTCAGGAATTCCCTTCCCACTCTTCATCCTCTAATTTCCAGACCAAACATTTTCTCCTGTGAAATCTCAGGACCCTCTTGCAGTTTTAATTGCTTCCTCATCTGTGTCCCTTGAGCTCATCGTGCAGTCCCTTGTTACACACTTATTATACTCTATTGTGAACATCTGCGTGTCTCTCTCCCTCGCCAGAGGACAAGGAATCCTGTCTTAGTCATCCCTATATCCCTGGGGGTGCTCAATATGCAAATGCTGCCAGAATTAAGGAGTCTGTTTACTTGGTAATCTGTATGTATTTCCTATGCGAGGGAAGGCTTATAGCATTCACATCTGGGCTGTGCTTGTCTGACAGAGATGCATCAAACTTTTATGTGGCAGGGGCATGTTGCAGGTTGGGTTTCCTCAGAAGCAAACTCTGAGATGAAAATTTACGTGTAGGATGTTTGTTACAGAAAGCTCTTGGGATCAACACCTGTGGAACGAAATGAAAAGAATGAGAAAGAAAGCACAACTGGGCAGAGGAAGATGTCAAGCTATCATGCTATTGCAGTGGAAGCCTTAGCTAACACTGTAGGGAATTCTGAAGCTGGAATGTTCCAAAGAGCTGAGATTCCATGTTCCCTCATCTGCATCAGAGGTGGGCATGACTTCTTTAGCATGGCCAATCTGGAGGGCTTTGACAGCTAAAAGAGATGCTGCCAGCTGGTCCTTGCATTATAGTGCCCATTGCAGTTTGAAATTCTGCCTAAAAAATTTCATAAATCAGCCTCTTAAATTAGGTATAAAGTCTACTAGGTAGGATTTCCAATGTCTCAAGATGTACCTATATCATTATGAAAAACAAAATGGTAAATGTCAATTTTACTATGTTTGGTATAAAAGTTTCTCTTCTGACTTTACAATCTATTTTGCTTTCTCTAGCCTTGTGGCAACATTCCCAATGGACAACTGCCCCAGAGACCCTCCCCCCAAGAAGGACATCCCAGAACTGGTACACAGAGACTCTTGCAGTGAGAATTTAACGTGACTCCATTTGGGAAGACTTAAGAGATAGAAAATTAGATATTTGGTTGTTCACCAGTTAACTTTAATGAAGTGTACAGTTCAGTATTCTTCACAATTCTGTGAATATTGGAAATGAAAATTTTTAAAATATTAAATGACTAAGTGCCTGAATATCCAACTTATAGCTTAATATTTCGGTTTCTTCACAAATTTTTTCTTCCATTATTTTATATACCTAAAAGTGTTTTTCATGTTGATGTATGGCAAAACCAAGACAATATTGTAAAGTAATTAACCTCCAATAAATAAATTTACATTTTAAAAAAAGAAGAAGAAAGCAAGGAGTATACTCGTATATGCCTCTTCTTGGGCAATATCAAAATACACGCTGTCAAACTAGAAGTATATATTTTCTTCACACGAAAAAATAGTAATTCTACTCCAGAAAAAGTAAAATTTGTAGTTATTCTATTTCTTCCAGAAGGATCCATCAAATCATCTGTCGATGAAGCATGCAGGTGCTCTAAAAATAATAGGATATAGGGTACTAAAGATCAGAATGCAAGAAATCGACACTGATAGATTTTGATTGCTGAGTTCTGAGGCTGGCATGAGGAAAAGAGTCCTGTGACTGCCAGGTTTCATGAATGAACAAATAGATGGAGAGTGGTGCTTTTAACCAGGGAAGCTGTATAGGAGGAGGATCAGGCTGTGGAGGAAAAGATTATGAGCTCAGCTTTGTAAATATTGAGCTCAGATACCTGGACACCATCCAGGAAAGAGACAAGATAGTTTTAGATCTATCAGCCTGCTCAGGGCTGAGCTAGGAGTATGAATTTGGCAGACATAACTTTATAGATTCATTCATTTACTTATTCATTCATTTATTCACTTATTCAATAGCTATGCATTAGGCACCAAGCTAGGGCCTAGCTATAAAGAAATTAGTGTGGTTAGTGATAGCTAATGCTTTGGGAAGGGAAGAAATTCCATGGGAAGGAATAGGAAGAGTGAGATGAGGACAAATGACGAAACCATGGTGAGGAGCTCAGACTGCAGCTATGGGCAGTGGAAGAAGAACATGAGAAAAAGACTAAGAAAAGGAGACTGAGTGGGCAAACAGAGAACAGAGGAGAGGAAACACCCTGAATTTCAGGGAGAAAGAAGTATTGCAGCATTTCATCTGTGAAAACAATATCTATTGCAAAAATATTTCATCCATGACAACAAATCTATTGCAAAAACAATAGAGTTCTGCCCAACGAACACACTCAATGATAAATTTTACCACTGATACTATTTTTACTGTTTTCTAGTTACTATGGCTATAACTAAGAGTTTGATCTTTATTAATAATGTTCAATAATCTAAAAATGTCAACACAAGGACTTTGAAAAAACTGGCCCCTGTCTTTAATCTTCAGGAGATCCTTGGCGAGAGTGGATGCCACGTGGTGGTGGTGGAAGTGATGGCAGAGAATCAGACCACAACAGCCTGGGAAGTGACTGTCTGAGAGGGAAGAAGGAAGACATTTGAGTGCAGACCATCATGTCCAGGGTGTTGGCCATAAAAGGAAAGAAAGAGGAGAGTAGATCGGGTGCTTCTAGAGGATTTTTTTGAACGGGTAGAAAGTGTATGCATGCTAAGTTGCCTCAGTTGTGTCTGACTCCTTGGTGGCTCAGCTGGTGAAGAATCCAGCTGCAATGCAGACCCAAGTTCTATCCCTGGGTTGGGAAGATCCCCTGGAGAAGGAAAAGGCTACCCACTCCAGTATGCTGGCCTGGAGAAATCCATGGACTGTATAATCCACAGGGTCGCAAAGAGTCAGACACAACTGAGCTACTTCCAGCTTCGCTGTCACTTTCCTTGCAACTATATGGACTGTATCCCATCAGGCTCCTCTGTCCTTGGGATTTTCCCAACAAGAATACCGGAGTGAGTTGCCATTTCCTACTCCAGGGGATATTCCTGACTCAGGGACTGATCCCATGTTTCCTATGTCTCCTGCATTGGCAGACGAGTTATTTACCATTAACACCACCTGTGAAGCCCAGGTAGATAGTATGTTCATATAATAAAGCAACTAGCTTAGTATGGCTTTCCTGATAGCCTCAGTTGGTAAAGAATCCACCTGCAATGCAGGAGACTCCAGTTTGAATCCTAGGTTGGGAAGATCTGCTGGAGAAGGGATAGGCTACCCACTCTGGTATACTTGGGCTTCCTTTGTGGCTCAGCTGGTAAAGAATCTGCCCGCAATGAGGGAGACCTGGGTTCGATCCCTGGGTTGGGAAGATCCCCTGGAGAAGGGAAAGGATACCCACTCCAGTATTCTGGCCTGGAGAATTCCATGGACTGTATAGTCCATGGGGTCGCAAAGAGTAGGACACTTTTAGCTTAGTAGAGGGAAAAATAGTGAGGTTATGAGTAACAAGAAATAATGAGCAAGGTCTTGGAAGGTTCAGATGGACTAAGATCAAGAACAAAGCTGGATTTGTAACAGTATCCAAAATTACCAAGTGCCTCAGAAAAAGTCTAACAAAAGATATGTGGAGGATCATTGAATTATACTAAAGAAGACTTCAAAAACTGAAATAATTTCATTTCACAATATATACTTATATTAAGTTATCACTCAGTGCATTAAAAAAATACATTGTACAATCTTATTTCTCAATCATATACCACAAAACTAGGGGGAAAAGAAAAGGAAAAAAATGTATCTGGAAAGGTACATAAATACTTTTTCAAAATACTGAAATATATATCCAATTCACAGATTGGCAAGCTCATTAGTATAAATATTTCTCTTGAAATTAATTTATAGATTCAATGAACTCCTTATCATTAGATCACTTCAGTGTGGGGGTGGATACTTAACAAGCATTTTTTACATGTGCATTAAAAAGGTCAAGAATAACCAAGACATATTTGAAGAAAAAAATTAATACAGGAAGGACTTGCCTGATACAAAGCTGTAGTAATCAAGATGATGAACTTTTATTGCAAAGGTAAATATACCAATGAAATACAACTGAACTCCAGAAGCAACTCTACACACTAAAGAACACTTGATTGGTAAAAAACTAGCACTCCAGAGCAGCGGAGAAAGGACAGAGTTTTCAATCAGTGGAATGATAATAATGGGTATCCGTATATACCAATCATTTAGGTGAATTAAAAGTCTAAGTGGAAAAGGCAAAATTTTTAAACTTTTAGAAGAGAATATAGGTGGATATCTTCATAAACTTGAGCTAGGGACTTTTAATAAGAGAAAAAGCACTCAATGTAAAGGAAATATAGATAATTTTGACTACATTAAAATTAAGAACTTCTGTTTACTATAGGACTCCATGAAAAGGTAAAGAGAGAAACCACAGCATGAAAGATGATATTTTCAGACTGATAATAGTAGATCTCAATACACAGTCAATTCAATGAGAAGTACAGATAAATGAAAAAAGAAAAAAACAATCCAATTTTAAAAATAGGCGAAAGGGAGGGGGATTCAGGATGGGGAACACATGTATACCTGTGGCGGATTCATGTTGATGTATGGCAAAACCAATACAATATTGTAAAGTAATTAGCTTCCAATTAAATACATTTATATTTTAAAAAATAGGCAAAGAATTTAAAGTTTCACAGAAGTGAAAATTCTAATCACTAATAAGCATTTTGATATTTTTAAAAGGTACTCAACATCACGGGCAGTTAGAGTGAATGAAAATAAATAAATTTAAATTTTAAAAAAATGAAAGCGAAAAAAAGAAAATTTAAACAATGAATTAACAGTAAACATCCCTAAAGATTGGAAAAATATAAAAGTCTAATAACAAGTGTTGGCCAGGATTTGGAGCATTAGGAACTATACACTGTTGGTGGGAACATAAACTCATACACTCTTTGGAAACTGCTGTTTGGAAACAGCAGTATTATCCAGCATAGTTAAAGCACACATACACTTGGCCACAGCAATCCCACTGTTAGGTACATACCTTAAAGAAATGTGTGCACCAAGAGTCATTGTTCATAGCCCCAAACTAGGAATATCCCAAATTGACATTATCAGTAGAATGGATAATTAACTGGTGTGTTCATATAATGGGAACTATGAAATATTAAAAATGAATAGACAAAGTCATATGCAATAACATGAATAAACATTTCCAATGTAAATTTAAGCAAAAACAAGACACAAAATAATACTTATAACAGGATTCCATCTATACATGGTTTGAAAATAAAAAAACTAACCTTTTTTTAGGGATGCATACATGATTGGCAAAATCATACAGATAAGCAAAGACTGTATTACTAAAAAAATCAAGAAAGTATGAACACAAGGGAAAAGGAAGGAGTTTGCAACTTGTATGAGTTTGCCTGCTGGTTTCTGCTCTCTCTGCCTTCAGTAGCTATTCCAAATCTCCTATATAAAATGTTCTATTTCTTGGTCTGGATAGTGTTTACACAGGTATTTGCTTTATAGTTATTTATAAAACTGTCCATATGGATCTTATGCACTTTTTGGTGTGTAGGTTATATTTCTGAATGAAAGGTTCTGAGGGAAAAATATAGGTGGTGAGACAGGAAATATGACATTTACTTTGTAATTTATTGTAAAAGTTAAACATAATCCATATAACATTCTCAGCTATATATCGAAGATGAAACACATGCTCAAGTATAATAATTATAATGTAAAGCATCTGTGAAAAAATAAATCCATAAAACCTAAAGCAGGATTTATAAAGAAGCAGGAACAGTAGATGTAGTCCTATTCATTTCTCAATAGCCTGCCAATAAATTCCTTATTTGCTTACATGAGCCAGAGTTGATGTCCTCTGAAGAGCACTGAACTATGATCACAACTTCTCAAGCCTGAGAGACATAGTCAGAGAAGATTTGAATACATGACGTTTAAGGTGAAAACCAAACGTCAAACAGGTATTTTATACAAGTTGGAAATATGAGAATAAAATCAAAGTGCAAGACTTATTTTGTGGAATCTGACATACGATACAAATGAACTTATCTACCAAACAGAAACAGCCTCACAGGCATAGAGAATAGATGTGGTTGCCAAGGAGGAGAGGAGGTGGGGGAGGGATGAACTGGGAGTTGGGGATTAGCAAATGCAAACCATTTTATAGAAAATGTTAAACAACAAGGTCTTACTGTATAGCACAGAGAACTATATTCAATATCCTATGATAAACTATCATGGGAAAGAAAATAAAAAAGGATGTATACTGAATCACTTTGCTATAGAGCAGAAATTAACACAATACTATAAATCAACTATATTTCAATAAAATAAATTATAAAAAATAAAAAAATTAAAGTATCTGTGAAGAAGAGCCAATATGAAAAAAAGAAAAATGCTGTTAAAAGCTGGATTTATTATTTCAATTAATAAATACTTCAAGATATACTTTAACTCTTTAGGACTACTTGTGGTTACCAGAAACCCCAGACCTTTTTGTGTAGATGTCCTCACAGCAGAGCAATAATATTAATTTCCTATTCTTATAGATAAGCAATATATACCAGCATGTGGTTATATGTTATCCTATTGAAATAAGTAGCTTGATCTATACATTCCAGAGATTAGCATACTGATATTTTTAAATCATCATATCTTAGATATTTCATTTTCTTCCCCTATTCCTTAATAGTCAATTTTAGAGATTGAACTGGTACTATGGTACTTAGATCAACTGAGTTAACCACTCCAATTCATCTGAAAACTGCTTATTGTTAAGACTTAGAAGCAAAATCACTTCATGGCAAACAGATGGGGAAACAGTGAAAACAGTGGCTGACTTTATTTTTCTGGGCTCCAAAATCACTGCAGATGGTGANTCTGATGCTGGCAGGGATTGGGGGAAGGAAGAAAAGGGGACGACAGAGGATGAGATGCCTGGATGGCATCACTGATTCGATGGGCGTGAGTCTGAGTGACCTCCGGGAGTTGGTGATGGACAGGGAGGCCTGGCGTGCTGCGATTCATGGGGTCGCAGAGTCAGACGTGACTGGGTGACTGAACTGAACTGAACTGAAAAGCAAAATTTTATTCTTTTAAGTGGTATCATTTCCACAAATATCTGTGAAGCTTATGTATATCATGAAAGGCAATGTACCAACTATGGGGATGAAGAGCAGAAGTGTTAACCACACAGTCCTGTCCAACTCTTTGCAACCCCATGGACTGTAGCCCACCAGGTTTCTCTTACCATGGAATTTTCCAGGAAAGAATACTGGACTGGGTAGCCATTCCCTTTTCCAGAGAGTCTTCCTGACCAAGAGATCAAACCCAGGATCCCTGCATGCAGATTCTTTGCCATCTGATCCACCAAATAAGTATAAGTGTGAGGGGAACTAATAGGAGACTTATGCACAGCCAATAAGAAAGTCACAAAAATTGAGTTCAATAGATAAATATGAAATGAAATAATCATAAAATGAAGTTGATACAAATGCCTAATGAAGTCTTAATACACTTAGAAATATTTCATTCAGGCTGGGTAAATCAGGAAAAACTGTCATTTGAAGAAGACTGACAGATAANCAATAAGAAAGTCACAAAAATTGAGTTCAATAGATAAATATGAAATGAAATAATCATAAAATGAAGTTGATACAAATGCCTAATGAAGTCTTAATACACTTAGAAATATTTCATTCAGGCTGGGTAAATCAGGAAAAACTGTCATTTGAAGAAGACTGACAGATAATCTGAAGAATTGATGCTTTTGAACTGTGGTTTTGGAGAAGACTCTTGAGAGTCCCTTGGACTGCAAGGAGATCCAACCAGTCCATCCTAAAGGAAATCAGTCCTGGGTGTTCATTGGAAGGACTGATGCTGAAGCTGAAACTCCAATATTTTGGCCACCTCATGTGAAGAGTTGACTCATTGGAAAAGACTCTGATGCTGGGAGGGATTGGGGGCCGGAGAAGGGCATGACAGAGGATGAGATGGCTGGATGGCATCACTGACTGAGCGACTGAACTGAACTGACAGATAATCCAAATTTGGCCCTTACCATGTGCGTAACTTCGAACAAGTCCTTCAGGCACTCCAGAATGAGGAAACTGCAGAAGCAAAGGATGGAAGTACTAGATGTGCTCAAAGATTATAAAAGAGAGAGATAAAGGTGGAACATTCACTTTGCAGGGAGATATAAAGGAAGAATCTACTGGATAGGCAAGGTGGAACCCACCCTTGAGTGTACAGAAGTGGCTTTAGCTTTTATAGAGTAAGTGGGTTAAACTGACCCAAACAAAAGACAGAAAAATGTAGCTCATCACATAACTCTGCAAATATGTTCCAGAATTATAAACCTTGATGAAATTCTTTTAACAGAATTTACTCACACATTTACTTGTTACTTGAGGTACTTCCTATCCTGTAGTGGTGAATACCTGTCCTGTATCTTTATACAGTTGTTATATTGCAGAGAATTAAAGCTGTTTTCTACTGAAAAATTGAAATGATCAAAGATCAACTAATACAGTCAGAATATGAATTTAAAATAAAACATTACACACAGATATAAAGAGTTTTTCTGAAGTAACAGGCCAGAGAGATGAGGAAAAGAGTAAAATCAGAATTCACTCTGGAACCCCCAATTAGGCAAACGTCTCCCTAGAATTTAGCAGATTGTCCTACATATTGTCTATATTTTAGTTCCAGGACAAAGTTAAAGCATGTACAACACGAACTTTTTTGAGTATGTTCCCCATAAACAGGACCACCTTTCCACTCAAAGCATCTATTTCCCCAATTCACTATTGTCAGTTACATAATCTAATACAACTGTCATTCCCTGACAGGGGAGAACATGAAAATTTTAAAAAGTAAGCAACAATCTGTGGAAAAAAAGTAAATTCACAGAGTGTTTTCAGACCAAATATCATCTGTTTCCTGTGCTAAATCCAAATGCATTTCAGTGGATAACATTAAATGCTATTCAACTCTGAGAATCAAAACTGTCTCATAGCTAAAAATTATATCATCAAATTTATTACTCAAGCATGTTCCTATGGTGAATTTCTGATTCTCTCTTCTTCATAAGAATTACACCCACCCAACATCATTCCTCAGTCAGTTGACAGAAGACAAACAGTTGTCTGCCTGGTCATATGTGATATGCCAGCAAGTAAACAAGGGGTTGAAGGAGGGAGACAGTTTTTTTTTTTTATGTTTATAATTAAGTTCATGCCATTAATATTGTATTTCAAAAGTGAAAAGCATCTGTTATGACATATGGTATTACTGCCTATCTGAAATATGTGGGAATAAATAGCTACTGGCTCCTTTAAGCAGGCCAGCAGCTGAGGCTGTACTCTCACTCCTTTTTGGCTAATAACCGCAACTAAGGCCACTGACTATGACCTTCAGCAAGTTCTGTTCTTTCTCGAGGTTCAATTTGATCCTTGGAAAATTAAGAGGGATGACCCAGCTATCCTCTAGTTTTCTTCCAGCCCTCTGAATCTGTTAAAGAAATAACAATTAAAGAAAGTTTTCTAAAAGGGAAGTAGATGTTGAAAATTCCAGCAAAGTCAGGTATAATATGGACAGCTCTAGGCTTCAGACTGATTAAAACAAAAGAATAGTTTTAGCTTAGCTAAGTAAAATAGCTTCAGCTGGGCTAATAGTAAATCTAAGTCTTGAAGTCAGAATACTTGGGAAACAAAGGAAGAGAGTCATACTTGGAGATGTCTGAAATGGAATGGACTGCCTTGAGAAGAAGTGAGCTCACCATCATGGGAGGTTTCAAAGAGAGGACGGGAGCTCAAGTGGCAGGGATGTTGAGGAACTCATAAATTGGGCCCCAAGATCTTCTCCAAACAGGATACAAAATGTCACTGATAAAGTTACTATGCTGGAATTGACTGTTGTTAGCTCTTAAAGATCCCATAGCAGAACTGTATCTCATCATTCAGCCAACACATTTTTTGAGCCCTGCCCTGGACCATGCCTGTATGCTAAGTAGCTTTAGTCTTTGCAATCCTATGGACTGTAGCCCTCCAGGTTCCTCTGTCCTTAGGATATTCCAGGCAAGAATACTGGAGTGGGTTGCCATTTCCTCCCCAAGGGGATCTTCCCAACCCAGGGATCGAACCCATATCTCTTATGCCTCCTGCATTAGTAGGTGGGGTTTTTAATACTAGCACCACCCTACCACGTGAATCTTATAAGGCATGCAATGATGATTCAGAGACTACACTGTTCTTCTGAAGGATAAGATAGAAATGCAATAGCTACAGACAATAATGAGTGCATAGAATAAGCACAAAAATCACGAAAGATCAGAGGTAAGGAGAGATTACTTTCCAGGTTGCAGAGCAAAGATGGAGCACTAATGAAGAGTTTATGGAAGAGATGAAGGTGGAGCAGACACCTGAAGAAAGGCCATGGATGCAGAGGGAAAAAATGATTTCTAAGATTCTTCCATTCTTGAGATTTAATGTGCTCCCCACATATCTGAGAATGACATGAAAATAAGCACAAATACACTAGTTCCCCTATCTTAAAGTACCAATTCTGCCACTTCCTTGATCCATTAGGCTAATCAGGCAAGGACCAATGGGATACACCCTGCTTTGGGAGTAGTCAGACCAGAGCAGGGGTTCATACTGAATATGAAATCAGGATAACATTATGGGTAATGCAAACAGACATCACATGCAATTGTGATGGTAACTTTTAAAAAGACATTGTAGGATTACATAATATGTTCACTCCATGGACACTGGCTAAATTTTGATTCTAATGATAAATACATATGCAATATAATGCTGACCTTATGTGCACTTCTATCCCCTTGACCAGACAGATCATTTAGTTGGACAATATACTACTATATTAACATCAGAATTCAGTAGTATAGTAGCTTTTACATTAATTTTGATTGTTAATGAAACCACATTTGGCACTCTGGAGGAATTATCTCATGGCAGCT
This sequence comes from Neotragus moschatus, assembly GCA_006410615.1. Classification (NCBI taxonomy): domain Eukaryota; kingdom Metazoa; phylum Chordata; class Mammalia; order Artiodactyla; family Bovidae; genus Neotragus; species Neotragus moschatus. Next base: position 504,101 of record SJYA01001559.1, on the reverse strand, counting down.
CATATGAAATGCCAGCCTTGCCTTTTTTTACATAACCACTGCCCTGAATCCCCTTTTAAAATTAGTACATGATTCTCATATTTGAGAATTTAGTCATGACCCTATACTAGATCCTCAATGACCTATCTCAATGAGATTGATTGTTATCCTATTCCAGTGCAAATAATTATGGCTTAAAATGAGTGTTCGAGTTTTTGCTGAGTTTGAGTACATGCCATTTAAGATAACTTTTTAAAATTAATTTATTTATTTTAATTGGAGGCTAATTACTTTACTATATTGTGGTGGTTTTGCCATACATTGACATGAACCAGCCATGGGTGGACATGTGTCCCCCATCATGAACCCTCCCACACATCCCTCCCCATCCAATCCCTTGGGGTTGTTCCAGTGTACTGGCTTTGAGTGCCCTGTTTCATGCATCGAACTTGGACTGGTGATCTATTTCACATATGGTAATATACATGTTTCAATGCTGTTCTCTCAAATCAACCCACCCTCGCCTTCTCCCACAGAGTCCAAAAGTCTGTTCTTTATATCTGTGGCTCTGTCTCACAGCAAAAGGGTCATCATTACCATCTTTCTAAATTCCATATATATGTGTTAATATACTCTATTGGTGTTTTTCTTTCTGACTTACTTCATTCTGTATAATCGGCTCCAGTTTCATCCACATCTTGAGAACTGATTCAAATGCATTATATTTTATAGCTGAGTAATATTCCATTGTGTATGTGTACCAGAGCTTTCTTATCCATTTCTCTTCTGATGAACATCGAGGTTGCTTCCATGTCCTATCTATTGTAAACAGTGCTGTGATGAACATTGGGGTACATGTGTCTCTTTCAGTTCCAGTTCCCTCAGTGTGTATGCCCAGCAGTGGGATTGCTGGGTTCCATTGCAGTTCTATTTCAGTTTTTTAAGGAATCTCCACACTGTTCTCCTTAGTGGCTATACTAATTTGCATTTCCACCAACAGTGTAACAGTTCCACCAACAGTTCCCTTTTCTCTGTACCCTCTCCAGCATGTATTGTTTGTAGACTTTTGGATAGCAGCCATTCTGAACGGTGTAAGATGGTACGTCATTGTGGGTTTTGATTTGCATTTCTCTGATAATGAGTGACGTTGAGCATCTTTTCATGTGTTTGTTACCCATCTGTATGTCTTCTTTGGAGAAATGTCTGTTTAGTTCTTTGGCCCATTTTATGATTGGGTCGTTTATTTTTCTGGTATTGAGCTGCAGGAGCTGCTTGTATATTTTTGAGATTAATTCTTTGTCAGTTTTTTCATTTGCTATTATTTTCTCCCATTCTGAAGGTTGTCTTTTCACCTTGCTTATAGTTTCCTTCATTGTGCAAAAGCTTTTAAGTTTAATTAGGTTCCATTTGTTTATTTTTGCTTTTATTTCCATTATTCCAGGATGTGGGTCATAGAGGATCCTGCTGTGATTTATGTCAGAAAGTGTTTTGCCTATGTTTTCCTCTAGGAGTTTTATAGTTTCTGGTCTTATATTTAGATCTTTAATTCATTTTGAGTTTATTTTTGTGTATGGTGCTAGAAAGTGTTCTAGTTTCATTGTTTTACACACAGTTGACCAGTTTTACCAGCATTACTTGTTAAACAGATTGTCTTTTCTCCATTGTATATTCTTGCCTCCTTTGTCAAAGATAAGGTGTCCATAGGTGCGTGGATTTATCTCTGGGCTTTCTTTTTTGTTCCACTGATCTATATTACTGTCTTTGTGCCAGTAAAATACTGTCTTGATTACTGTAGCTTTGTAGTATCGTCTGAAGTCAGGCAAGTTGATTCCTCCGGTTCCATTCTTCTTTCTCAAGACTGAGTTGGCTATTTGAGGTTTTTTGTATTTCCATACAATTTGTGAAATTATTTGTTCTAGTTCTGTGAAAAATACCATTAGTAGCTTGATAGGGATTGCATTGAATCTATAAATTGCTTTGGGTAGTATACTCATTTTCAGTATATTGATTCTTCCAATTGATGAACATGGTATATTTCTCCATCTATTTGTGTCCTCTGATTTCTTTCATCAGTGTTTTATAGTTTTGTATATATAGATCTTTTGTTTCTTTAAGTAGGTCTACTCCTAAGTATTTTACTCTTTTCATTGCAATGGTGAATGGAATTGCTTCCTTAATTTCTCTTTCTGCTTTGTCACTGTTAGTGTATAAGAATGCAAGGGATTTCTGTGTATTAATTTTATATCCTTCAACTTTACTATATTTATTGATTAGCTCTAGTAATTTTCTGGTGGTGTCTTTAGGGTTTTATATGTAGAGGATCATGTCATCTGCAAACAGTTAGAGTTTTACTTCTTATTTTCCAATCTGGATTCCTTTCATTTATTTTTCTGTGGTATATCACATTGATTTATTTGTGAATATTGAAAAGTCCTTGCATCCCTGGAGTAAAGCCCACTTGGTCATGATGTTTAATCTTTTTAATATGTTGTTGGGTTCTCTTTACTAGAATTTTGTTGAGGATTTTTGCACCTATGTTCATCAGTGATATAGACCTGTAGTTTTCTTTTTTGTGGCATCTTTGTCTGGTTTTGGTATTAGGGTGATGGTGGCCTCATAGAATGAGTTTGGGAGTTTACCTTCCTCTGAAATTTTCTGGAAGAGTTTGAGTAGGATAGGTATTAGCTCTTCTCTAAAATTTTGGTAGAATTCACCTGTGAAGCCATCTAGTCCTGGGCTTTTGTTTGTTGGAAGATTTTGATTACAGTTTTGATTTCCATGCTTGTGATGAGTCTGTTAAGATTTTCTATTTCTTCCTGATTTAGTTTTGGAAGGTTATATTTTTCTAATAATTTGTCCATTTCTTCCAAGTTATCCATTTTATTGTCATATAGTTGCTGATAGTCGTCTCTTATGATCGTTTGTATTTCTGTGTTGTCTGTTGTGATTTCTCTATTTTCATTTCTAATTTTATTGATTAGACTCTTCTCCCTTTTTTTCTTGATGACTTTGGCTAATGGTTTGTCTATTTTATTTATCTTCTCAAAGAACCAGCTTTTAGTTTTGTTTATTTTTCCTATTAGTTACTTTTGTTTCTTTTTCATTTATTTTTGCCCTAATTTTTATGATTTCTTTCTTTCTACTAACCCTGGGGTTCTTCATTTCATTTTTTTTTCTATTTGCTTTAGATGTAAAGCTAGGTAATCTATTTGATTTTTCTTTTGTTTCTTGAGGTAAGCTTGTATTGCTATGAACCTTCCCCTTAGTGCAGCTTTTAATAAATCCCATAGGTTTTAGGTTGTCATGTTTTCATTTTCATTTGTCTCTATGCATATTTTGATTTCTTCTGTGATTTGTTGGTTATTCAGAAGCATGTTGTTTAGCCTCCATATGTTTGTATTTTTAACATTTTTTTTTCCTGTAGTTGGCATCTAATCTTACCGTGTTGTGATCAGAAAAGATGTTTGAAATAATTTCAATTTTTTTTAATTTACCAAGGCTAGATTTATGGCCCAGGATGTGATTTATCCTGGAGAATGTTATGTGCGCACTTGAGAAAAAGGTGAAAATCATTTCTTTGGGGTGAAATATACTATAGATATCAATTAGGTCTAACTGGTCCATTGTATCATTTAAAGTTTGTGTTTGCTCATTTTCTGTTTGGTTGATCTATCCATAGGTGTGAGTGGGATATTAAAGTCTCCCACTATTATTGTGTTACTGTTACTTTCCCCTTTCATACTTGTTAGCATTTGCCTTACGTATTACAGTGCTCCTATATTGGGTGGATATACATTTATAATTATTATATCTTCTTGGATTATTTCTTTGATCATTATGTAATGTCCTTCTTTATCTCTTTTCACAGCCTTTATTTTAAAGTCTATTTTATCTGATAATAAGTATTGCTACTCCTGTTTTCTTTTAGTCTCCATTTGCATGAAATATCTTTTTCCAGCCTTCACTTTCAGTCTGTATGTGTCCCTTGGTTTGAGGTCTCTTATAGACAGCATATATAGGGGTCTTGGTTTTTTTTTATATAAATTTATTTATTTTAATTGGAGGTTAATTACTTTACAATGTATTGGTTTTGCCATACATCAACATGAACCTACCACAGGTATACACGTGATCCTCATCCTGAACCCCCTTCCCTTGGTTGGGGCATTCAACCCATTTACATTTAAGTAGTTATTGATAATTATGATCCCATTGCCATTTACTTTGTTGTTTGGGGTTCAAGTTTATAAATCTTTTCTGTTTCCTGTCTAGAGAAGATCCTTTAGCATTTGTTGAAGAGCTGGTTTGGAGGTGCTGAATTCTCCCAGCTTTTGCTTGTCTATAAAGCTTTTGGTTTCTATTTCATATTTGAATGAGATACTTGCTGAGTTCTTTCATCACTTTAAGTATGCCCTGCCATTCCCTCTGGCCTGAATAGTTTCTACTGAAAGTTCAGCTTTTCCCTGGATGTTTTTAATATTTGCTCTTTGTGTTTGATCTTCATTAATTTGATTAATATGTTCCTTGGGGTGCTTTGCTTTGGGTTTATCCTGTTTGGGACCCTTGGACTTGGGTAGCTATTTCCCTCCCAATTTTAGGGAAGTTTTCAACTACTATCTACTCAAGAATTTTCTCATGCCTTTTCTTTTTGTCTTCTTCTGGGACTCATATGATTCGAATGTTAGGGTGTTTAACATTGTCCCAGAGGTCTCTGAGGTTGTTGTTTAATTATTTTGTTTTCTTTTTTCCTCTCTGCTTCATTTATTTCCACCATTCTATCTTCCACCTCATTTATCCTATCTTCTGCCTCAGTTATTCTGCTGTAGTTTCCCTCCAGAGTGCTTTTGAACTCAGTTATTGCATTATTAATTATTGATTGACTCTTTTTTATTTCTTCTAGGTCCTTGTTAAATATTTCTTGCATCTTCTCAATCCTTGTCTCTAGTCTACTTATCTGTAACTCCATTTTGTTTTCAAGGTTTTGGACCATCTTTACTATCTCCTAGTCAAGGCTATGGTTTTTCCAGTAGTCATGTATGGATGTGAGAGTTGGACTGTGAAGAAGGCTGAGCACCGAAGAATTGATGCTTTTGAAGTGTGGTGTTGGAGAAGACTCTTGAGAGTCCCTTAGACTGCAAGGAGATCCAACCAGTCCATTCTGAAGGAGATTAGCCCTGGGATTTTCTTTGGAAGGAATGATGCTAAAGCTGAAACTCCAGTACGTTGGCCACCACATGCGAAGAGTTGATTCATTGGAAAAGACTCTGATGCTGGGACGGATTGGGGGCAGGAGGAGAAAGGGACAACAGAAGATAAGATGGCTGGATGGCATCACTGACTCAATAGATGTGAGTCTGAGTGAACTCCGGGAGTTGATGACGGACAGGGAGGCTTGGTGTGCTGCGATTCATGGCGTCGCAAAGAGTTGGACATGACTAAGCAACTGAACTGAACTGAACTGACCTCCTCCTCTCTTTTTTTTTTTTTCAAGTAGACTCCCTATCTCCTCCTCTTTTGTTTGGTTTGGTGGGCATTTATGATGTTCCTTTATCTGATGAATATTTTTCTGCCTTTTCATTTTGTTTAGATTGCAGTGTTTGGGGTGGCCTTTCCGTAGGCTGGAAGTTTGTGATTCCTCTTTATTGTGAAGTTTGCTCCCTGTGAGTGGGGTTGGACTAGTGGCTTGTCATGGTTTCCTGGTTAGGAGAGCTTGCATCTGTGTTCTGATGGGTGGAGCTAGCTGTATCTCTTCTCTCTGGAGTGCAATGATATGTCCAGTAGTGAGTTTTGGGTTGACTATGGGTTTGGCATGGCTTTATAGGATAACTTCTTTTCACTATCTGACATCATTCCATTAACAATGAATGATTAATTATGGTGACATAGGGTAATTTAAGTAACCTGTTTGAATTACCAAATTTATAAAATCATTGATATAGTATAAAAATATAGTAATGTGTCCTGTATCAGTCACATGAAGATGTTAACATTTTGATTGATTCCAGAAACTTATATTGAATAGAATAGAAATGCTGATGACATAAGTATAAAAAAAAGAATTATAAGGCCTCATATTTAAATGTAATAACTACCAGAAAGAGTTATGCCCTTGACCAGGACTATTGACTGTTAGCTACCTGGATGAAGCAGGTTCCTCAGATAAGGAAAAGGGATAGTTACCTTAGATTTACTATTCCCAGCACTTGCACTGCCTCTATATTTGGGGTATCCCTCTCACTCCTCCTGTTTGTAGAGACCTGGAGTTCATTGGGTTTAATCTTAATTTAATAAAGTTTACAACTGACATTTCCATTGGACGTCTTTGTACCTGGTTGCCTTTATGTATCCAAAATATACCTGAAATATACAAGATATACAAGAAAGTCACATGCTGCTGCTGCTGCTGCTGCTGCTAAGTCACTTCAGTCATGTCCGACTCTGTGCGATCCCATAGATGGTAGCCCACCAGGCTCCTCCATCCCTGGGATTCTCCAGGCAAGAACACTGGAGTGGGTTGCCATTTCCTTCTCCAATGCATGAAAATGAGAAGTGAAAGTGAAGTCGCTCAGTCGTGTCCGACTCTTAGCGACCCCATGAACTGCAGCCTACCAGGCTCCTCTGCCCATGGGATTTTCCAGGCAAGAGTACTGGAGTGGGGTGCCATTGCCTTCTCCGAAAGTCACATGATCAGTTAGTACTGGATACTGTTGGGACAGGGGTTGTTTTGGTTTCTTATAAGCACTATTAGCAAAGGCAAATATTTAAGCTTTGGGTCCCGAATTAAAATTCTGCAAAGTCTTACTTATTCTCAGACTCATTTTTATTCTATATTTTAGAAGGCTAGTATGATATTGGCACTGAGATTTCTTAATACAGTTTTAATATGCATTTTCTATTATTAAAGTAGGCGTAAACTAACAGATATGAAAGGATATTATCCTAAGTCTAACAGAAAAAATTGTTATTAATATTTATATCAAAAATCACTCCTAAGGGAGTAGACCTTATTCCCTGGCATATGTAATAAATATACATATAGTATGTTATATATTATATAGGTATATACTAGTACTGAACAATTGTAAAATGAAATTTTAAAGTATCATTTGTGTAACTTTTAACATAATAATATTCACTCAAAATAGATCATAGACAGTGAATCATGGATGCTTGGAAGTCCTGTGTTGAGCATCTTAGTAGATTTGGTTGTGTATGTTTGGGAAAAGGAGCTGGAGAAGGTTAGATTAGCAAAATAGAGATTGAATCATTTATAATTTCTAGGGAAGTATGGGAAGGTATATACAGGGGAAAAAAAAGGGAGTGGAAAAGAGAGGCTCAGAGAGAATATAAAACATAATGCCTGGGCTTATGACTAAGACAGGAAATCTCTGAAGAGTAAGCATAAAGGATTTTAGGGAATAGGAATGCATAATGTGGGAATACATGTCTTTGACTAAGTTATGCATCAAGGGACCCCTCTCTTCAACTCTCATCTCACCAGTCAAACCTAATAAACTCATAGACACTTTTCGTCTGTGTAAACCAACAAATATTCTAAGGACCACTTCTGAACTAAATGCATACACTACTAAACAGCACATCTAGAAGCAAGAGACCAGCATTCAGGCAAGACCATGAAAATACAAAGCCCTGAAAATTGACAGAAATCTTACAAAGGCACGGAATTATAGAGTTCAAGTCAACATTACCTAGATTTTGAAGAGCAATGAGACTTTCCCACATGACACCCCATTTTATGTGTTTACAACAAAATCTAAATATATCTATTCAGATTAACCTCCAATTAAAATAAATAAACTTATATTTAAAAAATAAAATAAAATAAATATATCTATTCAGAACATTCATTGATGTGAGAAGAAAATAAAGCAATATGCATGGCCTCTGGTCTATGAGAGATTTCAAACTAGAAATAGAGGAGGACATTCTAAAACATTAGAAAATAATACATAAGATGAATAATGTAGTATAAGATTCTGCTCCTGCCTCCCCTACATTCATTCACAAAGTTTAGAAACTTATTCCAATCTTCAGGAAGGGGACGGTTGCTGCTACTAGAAAAATTTCCAACTCTACTCTATAAGCTGTTCCTCCTCTTGGAAGGAGAAATCAACTTGGTAAAATTGGCAAGTGCCTAACTTTCTACCAGTGGGAGCCATTTTAGTTCAAAAACTAGAATGAAGGTCCATTTTCTTCCTTTGTCTTTCTTCTGCTAACTCAGATGCATTAGGCATTGGGCTTCCAGTTTTCAGGCAGTAAGTCCCCTCAGATATGTTTCAGAGCATCTCACTTGTGACAAGATGGATAAATTAAATCTGAAAGAGAATCAGAAGGCCTGTATATGTCCTTCATCCATACACACATTGAAAGAAAGCCAATACTTTATGCCCATATGGCTCTGTGTAAACTCTCAACCAGATCCATGCAAGTGAGGCAAGATCATATCATAAATTTAATCCCTAAAGTTAATACAGAACCAAAACTCTGTGAAGATGTTAAGATCATCCAAGGAAATCTAAGCCTGTTTTATTTTTTTTTGGGGGGGGGTGTTTTTGTTTTTGTTTTTACCTCAGTGGTTTACTGTGGCTTTTATTGTCACTATGTGGGTGGACTTTAATTGTTGAGGGAATATGGGGCTTAGTAATCATGGTCTGTGTGTTTCTTTGCGGGTAAACTTGACCTGACTTATACAGCACAGCTATGGCTTAAAGAAGGCCAATGGGACAGGGATTATATTGAGATAAAAGAGTTTGTTCTGTTCCAATAAAGGCTAACTTTAAGCAGAGTTTTCACACAAAGGTTCTTTAGGCACTTGAGGGTAAATCACATTTAATTTGTTTTATTGTGTTTCTCAGTCAAATACATGAGGTGAGTCCCTAAAGTATAGAAGCAGCTGAGTAATTCCCAGGCCACAAAGTTCTGCTAAAGTAGATCTCAAATAAGGCACAGGTAAATAGTTCTACATTTGCTGCCTCAAACTGCACTTTTGTATGTGTTGAAATACAAGAGTTAAAAAGAAAACTATGGAGAAACTAATCTATTGGCTTCATAGAGCTTTTTCACAAGTCTTTGAAAATTATCCTCCAAACTGATGGCTTCACAGAGGCTGTAGCTTGTTATTGAAAATCCTAGGACACCAGTTTTGGATTTCAGAGATTTACTATGACCTAACACACAGAAATGACGTGGATGTTATTTACAATAGTTAGGAGAAGGCAGTGGCACCACAACCCATTACTCTTGCCTGGAAAATCCCATGGACGGAGGAGCCTGGTAGGCTGCAGTCCATGGGGTCGCTGAGGGTCGGACACGACTGAGCGACTTCACTTTCACTTCCCACTTTCATGCATTGGAGAAGGAAATGGCAACCCACTCCAGTGTTCTTGTCTGGAGAATCCCAGGGACGGGGGAGCCTGGTGGGCTGCCGTCTGTGGGGTTGCACAGAGTCGGACACGACTGAAGTGATTTAGCAGCAGCAGCAGGACATGGAAGCAACCTAGATACCCACTGACAGATGAATGGATAAAGAAGTTGCTGTATATATAAACAGAATATTACTCAGCCATAAAAAAGGAATGCGCTTAAGTTAGTTCTAATGAGGTGGATGAACCTAGAGCCTANGACTGAAGTGATTTAGCAGCAGCAGCAGGACATGGAAGCAACCTAGATACCCACTGACAGATGAATGGATAAAGAAGTTGCTGTATATATAAACAGAATATTACTCAGCCATAAAAAAGGAATGCGCTTAAGTTAGTTCTAATGAGGTGGATGAACCTAGAGCCTATTATACAGAGTGAAATGTCAGAAAGAATCACAAATTCCATATATTAACACATATACATGGAACCCAGAAAGATGACACTGATCAACCTATTTGTAGAGCAGCAGTGGAGACACAGGCATGGAGAACAGACTTGTGGACCCAATGTTGGAAGGAGAGGAAGGGATAGATTGAAAGTATAACACTGCAATGTATACATTATCATATGTAAAATAGATAGCCAGTGGGAATTTTTGTATGACAAGGGAGCTCAAACCCATTGCTCTGTAACAACCTAGAGGAGTGGGATGGGGTGGGAGGTGGGAGGGAGGTTCAAGAGGGTGAGGACATGCATATACCTGTGGGTGATTCCTGCTGATGTATGGCAGAAGCCAACACAATACAGAAGCCAATACAATAAAACAACTATCCTCCAGTTAAAAAACAACAACAACTAAAAAGGAACAAGTGTGTTTAATGCAGGAAGAAAAATAAACCAAAAATAAAATAGCTGTAAACTCAAGAGACTAAGAGGAACTTAAAATGCCTGGGCCTTGAACATACTATTGCTGAGATTCATGCTTACTGAGGAAGCCAAGGAGGGAACGCATTGGCTTGTTATACTTCAGCCTGAGTGCTAGAACAGAAGCAATGAGACAGTGAACAAAAATAATACTGAATAAGCTGGAGGAAGTTTTCCTTAGAATGACGAGATCTTAGTGTACAAGTGAGACAATTCTCAAAGAAAAAACTGAGATCTTGAAGACCAGGCTAGAATACCTGCTTAAAAAAATGAAAGTGTGTGTAATAGCTCATAAAAAGGGAGCTTGAAGATGGATAGGTATTTTAGCACTTACTAGATCAGACAGCATAAAAACCCAGTGAAATCTAATAGAGCAAGAGAAGCAAGATCTCAGAGAGCAATTTGGAAGGCTTCCCCAGAAGGAAGTATGACCCAGGAAACTACTAAGAAGTACATTTGTGAAGTTGTCTGTAGAGAATCCACACTAAAAGCAAGTGGACAACCACTCTCAAAGACCTGAACAATCTCAGGTGACTACAGGAAATCATTTAGATGTGGTTTAAGGAAACACAGCTATTCTAATAGGAATGCAGCAATTGTTTATGCCCTAAAGGCGCATGACCGAGGACTGTATGAAATCTGGACAACTGACAGTGACAAGAGAAGATGCACCAGAGTAAAAGGAAGATAGGCAGGGCGGTAACGTGCATTCGGATATGGTTCTTCTGGGAGAATGCATCCTGATCTTATAAACAGAAATTCAAGTAAAGGTGCAGTGGCACAATATGCCATAAGCAAAAATACCTGGATGTAAAAACAAATACAGAGTAAAGGAAAAAAGACATTCACATCTAGATACTTTTTATGAACATGAATTCAAACTTTGCCAACTTGTGCACTATCTGAGAAAAACTTTTTAATCAAATAACAGACAAAAAAGAGATCTTAGAGTAGAAGAAGATGAAAAAAAAAGGAGAGATCAACCTTTGATCTCTTTCTATATGTATAGTCAGAGCACTAAATAAGAACCTCTTTCTGCACAGATATGAGACAAAAATGAAATTAAAAAGTAAAGGCACAGAGGGGCTGACTATTCAACCATTCAACAGAAATAGAGAATATATAATTTTTGTATGTCTCTGCAACATGTATAAAATTCAAAGATATAATTGTACACAAATGTATAACTGTACAAATCTGAAGCTATTTTAAAAAAGATTCAGTCTACTAATAAAACAAGCATATTGCATAAAGATATTTTATGCACTTAGAAGTTAAAAATCATAATTCTAGATTACATTTAGATAAAAGAGGAAAAACAAAAGAAAAGGAAGAAGAAAATTTTGACCTAAAGAGCACAGAAAAAGCTATACACAAAGGAAAGAATAAAACTACGTGCCTTCATTATGCCAAAAGAAAGAGAAGATCATTTATTTTGCAATTAGACAAAAGTTGAACCAAAATGAAATAGAACTAGTTTAGCTAAAAGCTGAAATTAATGAGAAAACACAGTGGCAGAATAAAAAATGAAGGCTCTTCGTAAAAGACCACTAAAATTGATAAACCTATTATAAGCATAATTTAAGGGAAATAAAAATAAAAGTAGTCAAGGTGTGGGTGAAGAAAGGAAACATACAAGGATTGCAGAAGCAATAGAATATAAAGTAAACACTGCATGGAACTCTATGAAAACAACTTTAAAAATTTAGAAAGAGCTTTCCAAATCTACCACTAGCAATGATTTAAATCAGTGCCTCTCAAACACGAATGTATGTATATATCACGTAGAATATTGTTAAAATGCAAATTGTTTCACTAGGTCAAAGTGGTAGCTGAGACTTCACATTAATTAATAATGAATCCCTAGATGATGTTAATGTTGCTGGTCCTACGACCATATTTTGACTATCAAAGTTTTAAGTCACATTGGGATTACCTGTTATTTACAGGCAGTTAAAATGTAGCCATAAATCCACTGGGGCTTTTCAAAAGTACATTTTTAAATTGTTTCAACCCCAAAGAAAGGCAATGCCAAAAAATGCTCAAACTACCACACAATTGCATTCATCTCATCCCAGGGACAGAGGAACCTCATGAGCTGCCATCTATGGGGTCGCAGAGAGTTGGACACTACTGAAGCGACTTAGCAGCAGCAGCAGCAGCACATGCTAGTAAAATGATGCTTAAAATTCTCCAAGTCAGGCTTCAGCAATAAGTGAACTGTGAACTTCCAGATGTTCAAGCTGGTTTTAGAAAAGGCAGAGGAACCAGAGATCAAATTGCCAACATCCGCTGGATCATGGAAAAAGCAAGAGAGTTCCAGAAAAACATCTATTTCTGCTTTATTGACTATGCCAAAGCCTTTGACTGTGTGGATCACAATAAACTGTGGAAAATTCTGAGAGAGATGGGAATACCAGACCACCTGACCTGCCTCTTGAGAAATCTGTATGCAGGTCAGGAAGCCACAGTCAGAACTGGACATGGAACAACAGACTGGTTCCAAATAGGAAAAGGAGTATGTCAAGGCTGTATATTGTCACCCTACTTATTTAACTTATATGCAGAGTACATCATGAGAAATGCTGGACTGGAAGAAACACAAGCTGGAATCAAGATTGCCGGGAGAAATATCAATAACCTCAGATATGCAGATGACACCACCCTTATGGCAGAAAGTGAAGAGGAACTAAAAAGCCTCTTGATGAAAGTGAAAGTGGAGAGTGAAAAAATTGGCTTAAAGTTCAACATGCAGACAACGAAGATCATGGCATCCAGTCCCATCACTTCATGGGAAATAGATGGGGAAACAGTGGAAACAGTGTCAGACTTTATATTTTTGGGCTCCAAAATCACTGCAGATGGTGATTGCAGCCATGAAATTAAAGACGTTTACTCTTTGGAAGGAAAGTTATGACCAACCCAGACAGCATATTCAAAAGCAGAGATATTACTTTGCCAACAAAGGTCCATCTAGTCAAGGCTATGGTTTTTCCAGTGGTCATGTTTGGATATGACAGTTGGACTATAAAGAAAGCTGAGTGCAGAAGAATTGATGTTTTTGAACTGTAGTGTTGGAGAAGAATCTTAAGAGTCTCTTGGACTGCAAGGAGATCCAACCAGTCCATCCTAAAGGACATCAGTCCTAGGTGTTCTTTGGAAGGACTGATGTTGAAGCTGATACTCCAAAACTTTGGCCACCTAATGCAAAGAGCTGACTCATTGGAAAAGACCCCNGAAGAATCTTAAGAGTCTCTTGGACTGCAAGGAGATCCAACCAGTCCATCCTAAAGGACATCAGTCCTAGGTGTTCTTTGGAAGGACTGATGTTGAAGCTGATACTCCAAAACTTTGGCCACCTAATGCAAAGAGCTGACTCATTGGAAAAGACCCCGATGCTGGGAAAGACTGAGGGCACGAGGAGAAGGGGATGACAGAGGATGAGATGGTTGGATGGCATCACCAACTCCATGGACATGGGTTTGGGTAAACTATGGGAGTTGGTGATGGACAGGGAGGCCTGGCATTATGCGGTTCATGGGGTCACAAAGAGTCGGACATGACTCTGAGCAACTGAACTGAACTGAACTGAATGTCTTTTGTGATAGTTTATTCAAGTTTTCTAACTTTTTCTGAGTTTTCTTGGTAATTTGTATTTTGCTAATACAACTGGCTACACATCCTAAAGAAAATAAATCAACCTTTCTCCAACCCTGGGATTTTCCAGGCAAGGGTACTGGAGTGGGTTGCCATTTCCTTCTCCAGGGGATCTTCCCAACCCAGGGATCAAACCTGGGTCTCCTACATTGTAGGCAGACGCTTTACTGTCTGAGCCACCAGGGAAGTCACACAAAAAGAAATTCTAGACAAAGTCCTAAAATCATACATATCTTTTGGGCTGGGTGGGTGAAATAAGAGGATGGATCTCCTTAGACAAAATTGGAGTCTCAGCAGTTATTAATAAAAGAAAAATACCTCTTTCAGCAAAAATTTTAAATTTTATCATGAAAATTCTCTAATAAGCAAAGTCAACAGAGAATAGACTAGAGTTTTAAAAAATCTGCAACATATAAAATTAAACATTAATATTATAATACACAAAGACCTATTACAAAATAAAATGGAGCCAAAAGTATACCAAGAGGAGCAAACTGGCAAAGAATATGAAAGAGAAATTCACAGAAGAGCTAACCCTAATGATGAGGAAACATGAAAATATGTTCAAACTCACTAATTGGCACTGAAATGTAAATTAATGTAACCATGAAAGATCTGTTTATACCTGTCAAATGGGAAAGGATTATAAACTTGTTACTAAGAAGATTAAAAGAAAAGGTATGCTCTTTCACATTGCTGGTGAAGTGTGAATTGTTATACCTTCTTCAGAACAAAATCAAGCATCATATTTTTTAATTAAAAAACATAAATAGCAATCAAACTCCTGGACAAAATCTGTCCTATAAAATAAAACCACAAATATACAGATATTTATTAAGCATTACTTCCAGTCAGAAAGAAAGAAAGAAAGTCACAAGAGGAAAAGTTCAATGATTTTTCCTATTACTAGGTAACAAACTAGCACAAATTTAATGACTCAAAACAACATACATTTATGTATTAGAATTCAAGGTACAGCTTAACTGGGTCCTCTCCTTAGGGTTTTACGAAGTTTTGATCGAGCTATCATCTAGGCTGCATTCTCATGTGGTGGGTTGACTGGGGTAGAGTTTTATTTTCAGTCTCATTCAGTTTATTGGTAGAATTAATTTCCTTGTGATTGTAAGATTGACATCTCTGGCTTCTTGCTGGTTCTGGGCTAGACACTGCCCTCACCGCTCAAGGGTCACCTGTTTGTAGGAGGCCTTCAGTTCTGTATGAAATGGGCCTCTCCAACATGGCCACTTCACCAAGCCAGAAGAGTCTCCTGAGGGAAGGTGCTATTGAGCCAGTCTTATTAATTAACAGTCACCAGAGTGACATCCCTCACCTTTGCCATACTCTGTTGGTTAGATGCAAGTCACAGGTCCTCCACACATTCAAGGGGAGGGGAGTACACAAAGGTCTGAACCCCAAGAATGCCCTCTCTGCTTCCACAGAAATCAAATCGCATAGATTAAGGAAGAATACATAAATTATCATATGTGTACACCAGTGGATATTATGCAGTCTTTGTGAAGAATAAATTTATATCACTTGATATGATAGATTTCCAAAGGTGGTGTTAATGAGAAAGGCAAATGCAAGCAACTTGAATAATTTAAATAATAAATTCATAAAACAATAAATCCACCCCTCTCCATGGACTCCTTTAAGGCTCAGCTTTTAGAAGAAATCAATTTTCCTAAGGTGTCAGCCAAGAAAGAAACAGATGTGGGAATACAGGGAAATTTCTCCTAGGAAGTCAGTTTCATAGGCCTCTTTTATAGCTAGAAGCAGCGGCAGCCACTGTAAAAGCAGACCTGCTCATATATAAGTGAATTTTCTCCCTGTTTATAGTAAGTACATATTTCCAAACTAACATCTTGATGAACACATTCCTCCAGTTCAGTTCAAATTTATGTATCATGGTATCTGGACTACTGGCATACACCGATATCCTGCCAAGACTTAAAATACAATTGCCTCTGCTGCTCTTTTCCTCAACATCATGAAATTCCTGCTATGACCTTTGGCCACATTAGTAGGAATCCTCATTAGATGAAACACTAGGTTCTAGAAACATTATCTAGCTTGGGATTATTGTTCTAGTGGGCCTCCCTGGTGGTTCAGATGGTAAAGAATCTGCCTGCAATGCAGGAAACCCAGTTTCGATCCCTGGGTTGGGAAGATCCCTGGAGAAGAGAATAGCTACCTACTACAGTATTCTTGCCTGGAGAATTCCATGGACAGAGAAGCCTGGCAGGCTATAGTTCATGGGGTCACAAAGAGTTGGATACAACTGAGTAACTAATGCCCTACACTTCTAGTAACTCCAATTTTTGCTTGTTTTTAAATTTCATCTTTTGGGGCTTGGTCTTATAATGTCGTGTTTATTTACTGAATTTTAAAAATGAGGCACATGACCACCTATCTGACAAAGGACTCAAAGCTCTCAAAACTCAACAGTAAAATAAAACAATTTGAAAATGGGCTGAAAAACATGAAGAGACATATTGAAGAGGATATACACGTGAAAAACCAGCAAATAAGAAGCTGTTCAACATCACTAGCCTTTAGGTAAACATAAATAAAAACTCTAAGGAGTTATTACTGCACATATATCTGGAGAGCTAATTGTTTTTTAAAAACTGGCAACACCAAATACTGGTAAAGATGTAGAGAAGATGTATCACTTATACATTTCTGGTGCAAGTGGAAAATGGTTTAGCACTGTCTTAAAAAAAATCAAAACAGTTATATATTCTACGACCCAACAATAGTATTTCTAGGTGTTTATTCTAGAGAAATTGTCCACACAAAAATATGCATAAAAATGCTCACAGAAACTTTATATGTAATATCCAAGAACTGAAAACAACTCAAATATCCTTCAGTGAGGATGTTTAAACAAACTGTATATAGCTATGCATAGAATACTACTCAACAATAAAAAGGAATAAACTCTTGACACATACAACAACTTTAATGGATTACAAGAGCATTATTCTTGGTGAAAAAACTCCAACACTACAAATTCTCATGCTGTATGATTCCTCTAATACAACATTCTCAAAATGACAAAATTATAGAGATGTGAAACAGACTAGTAGTTGCCAGGGACTAGAGATGATGCAGGTGAAGAGTGTGGGTATGACTATAAAGGGGCAGCATGAGAGATCTTTATGATGATGAAAACAGTCCCATATTTTGATTAAGGTGGTGCTACAAACAACTACACATGTGGCAAAGTTTCATAAAGTTACACACACACACACACACATACACATATGTGCATGTAAAACTGGTGAAATCTGAATAATATCTATGGGTTGGAGCAATGTCAGGTTCATGCTTTTGACATGATACTAATTGCCACGCAAGATGTTATCACTGGGTATCAGGCAAAGGATACACAGGAGTTCTCCATAACTGCTTCTTACAATTGGTAGAAAATATATAATCGTGTCAAATAAAAAGATTAAAATATTGAGGTATAAGGAAGGTTTAGGTTGAAAGGACCTTATCATTCCAATACTAGACAGCTCAAGCTGCAGACAATGAAAGGAATCCAGTTCTATCTAGACTGTGGAGTAGATGCCTCTACCTGAGATTGAACGTAAACAGAAAATGGGTGACATGATTTTTGAAAATTAATTCCTTTGGATTTTGGCTTAAATTTTGTGAACCTTAATGTTTCAGACAAAAACAAGGTGATTTTTATCTCTTTGGCATGTGAATTCAATAAAAGGGGGGAGCTCCACATTTGGATTCATTTTTACACTACCATTGTAATATTATCATAGCACCTTTTTGTTGCCATTTGCTCTCCCTGAGTAACTTTCAGGGAATTACCTTGATTACAAGGCTAGACATAATTTGGGTTGGGGATTAGAACAAGGAATTGCAGTCCTAGCAGGCAGCAAGGTCTTAGAAGTAATTCAACTGATGAGCAGTTCTGATCCACTGCACATCTACCCTGCCACCAGTGGTCTCAGAGAGACAGACTAGGAAGAGTGGTGGTGTTGTGGGCAGATTTCCATAAGGTTAAGAGTAGGATAGATTTATGATCTCTTCCCACTGAGAAGAGTCATACTCCTAAAGACCACCGGCTTGGGTATTAAACTCAACAGACTGAGAAAATAAAAAAAGCTGGAGCAGAGTTAGAGCTAGTGCTTATCTCCTGCTTTATATATATATATATACAAGAGTTGGCTTAAAACTCAACATTCAAAAAACTATGATCATGGCATCCAATCCCATAACTTCATGGCAAATAAATGCGGGAAAAAATAAAAACAGTGGCAGATTTTATTCTCTTGGGCTCCAAAATCACTGACAGTGGCTGCAGCCATGCAATTAAAAGATGCTTGTACCTTGGGAAAAAAGTGGTGACAAACCTAGGCAGCATATTAAAAAGCAGAGACATACTTTTGCCAACAAAGGTCCGTCTAGTCAAAGCCATGTGGTTCTTCCAGTAGTCATGTACAGATGTGAGAGTTGGACCAGAAAGTGGACTGAGCGCCAAAGAACAGATGCTTTTGAACTCTGGTGCTGGAAAAGACTCTTGAAAGTCCCTTGGACAGAAAGGAGATCACACCAGTCAATCCTAAAGGAAATCAATCCTGAATATTCATTGTAAAGACTGATGCTGAAGCTGAAGCTTCAATCCTTTGGCCACCTGATGTGACGAACCGACTCATTGGGAAAGACCATGATATTGGGAAGGATTGAGGGCAGGAAGAAAGAGGGCGACAGAGGATGAGTTGGCTGGATGGTAGCCAATAGACATGACTTTGAGCAAATTCTGGGAGATGGCGAAGGACAGGGAAGCCCGGCATGCTGCAGCCCATGGGATCGCGAAGAGTCGGACACGACTTAGCATCTGAACAACAAGAAGAGAGAAAACTGTACTCCTTGGGTGACAACAGTGCCTGGCCCTTTCTCAGTCCTCTTTCCAAGGTAGGATGATTACTCTCTGATTAGCGGTTTGGGGAAGACGGAGCTTCTGCAGCTCTCAGCCCCTTTTTCCTACAGAATAGGCTGCCACAGGGACACAGTTTTTCACTGCTGTATTGTAAGTTAATTGGGATAAGTTTTGTCCTTCAGGGAGAAAGCTGTAGTTTCAGATGGATGGGTTCAATTCAGTGGGATACTGGGGGGAGGAATGGCAAGTAAGAATTTCTGTAACTCATTATTGCCAAAGGTTGAGCCAAATACTGTAACTTAGCCTTAACAGAAAGAAAAGTGAAGATTTGATTGCTATCTCTTGGATTCCTTCTTAATAATTCCTTAACCAGAAAGAGAAGAGGAGCATTATGTGTTGGCTTCTTCAAACGTAACATATATCACCTATCATACAAAGCAAGAAATACCATTCACACACTCCAGTACTGTTTTGATGGCTGACACAGTCTTCCATTTTTGTATCCCCAGAAGGTAGACTGTGACAGCAAAAGTAAATAACTTTGTCAATTTTTGCTAAATAAACTCACCAATTCCACAATAATTTTGAGCAGTTACATCAAATATCATTCTCAATTTTAAAGTATATAATGAGAGAAATTATCCAAGAAAACTCAGGTCCTTGTTCCTCAAAGCCAATAAAAGCATAACATCTGGATTAATGACAATAAAAGAAAATGCTAATAAAAACATTTGAAATTAACATACACTGAAAAGAACACTGGTTTATTCATGTCTACAGTCAATTAAGTATCAAGATCTTTCTTCTCTCTCTATGAAATATAGGAAAAAGGGGGCTTCCCTCTTAGCTCAGTTGGTAAAGAATTTGCCTGCAATGCAGGAGACCTGGGTTTGACTCCAGGGTCAGGAAGATCCCCTGGAGAAGGAAATGGCAACCCGTTCCAGAATTCTTGCCTGGAGAATCCCTTGGACAGAGGAGCCTGGTGGGCTACAATCTATGGAGTTGCAAGAGTCGGGCATGACTGAGAGAGTAAGCACACGTGAAATATAGATAATCCCACTTTTATCTATTTTCCCTACATATCTAAATAGGAAAGCACTGAGAAGATATTTAAATAAAAATTTAAAGCCTATAACCTATATTTAACAAAGGATCTAGTTACTTTAAATACCTGGTAGGTATCATTCAACCAAACAGTCTTACATTTGATCTAAAAACAGCTGAGGCAAACAGTGACATGTCAGAAATAGAATTACTTTAAAAGAATATCTATGACATTTTAAGTTCCTTTTCTGAAAATTGCTCAAGTTCTTTGTCTATTTTTCTTTGAAAAACTAATGTTTTTCATATCAATTTGTGTCATTTCTTATTTGGTAAGGATAGAAGCCATTTGGCATCTCTATTGCAATTATCTCCCCAGTTTCCCGCATGTCTTTTAATCTTTTTCATAGTGTGTTTAAACATACACTGTTGCTTTCATTGTTAGAGTTGAATCAATCAAGCTTTTCCATTGTTAGCTCTTCTATTGCTTTAATGTTTAGAAAATTATTTTCTGTCCAGATACTAAATAAACATGCACTTTATTTTCTTCCACTTTATTTTCTTTTTCACAAACACTAAATGCAAATATTACTTAGAGACTTGGAAAAAATGACTAAATAGAAAAGCTTATCATGCTTTGCATGGGAAAAGCATTGCAAAGTATTGACAGTATTTTAAAAGTTTGGATTCTTTCTAAAATCTAGTTTTACATAATCTTAGTCAGAACTGTAAGGGTTCTTAGTCTAATCTAGAAAAATATATCAACAGGAAAGAATAGGTTTGTGAATTTTTACTTCTAAAACGACATCAAAACATTTAAAAGCTGTCACAGTTAAATGGTAGTAATGTCACCAAAAATAGATGAATGATGATAAGTAGGAGATAGAGAGATGATAGATGGGGCGAGAAATCGAGATCCATGGAATAGAACAGCTTAGAAAGGGACTTTAACCTGACAAAGAACACATCATGAATCAATAGGGGAAAGGAAGGGTCTGATCAATCAGTGGATATATCTGTATCATCTGCATGCATCAGGAACCACTCAGGATACTGGGAAGAGAAAACAAGCTAGGTTCTACCTTGTTGAGATTACAGTCTAGTGGGAAGACTATTATAAGATAAGCAGTTACATACATGGTAAAGGAGATAAGTAGGGTACTAGGAGGGGGTTTTTAAAGGATGAACCAACTTTATACTCAGGCATCCGAGGAAGCTACCATGAGAAAGTGGCTTACAAGCTGAGATCTGAAGCAGTAGATAAGGAGTCATCCTGGCATGAAGAAGGACACAGTGAGCAGAAAGAGGCTCTCTGTGACTGAGACACAGAGAATAATGAGACTGTGGTAAGAAATGAATCTTAAAGGGTAGGCAGGAATCAAATTATGCAAGACTCTGTGTGATATATTAGAGATTCTGAACTTTATATGAGGGCACTGGGAAACTACTGAAGAATTTTAAGCAGACAGATGACTTGATCAAATTTTCCATTTTAAAATGGATCAGAAGGGGAAGAGGTAGATGCCATGACTAGCTAGAAGATTGCTGGAGAAACTGCTCAAATAATTCAGGTAGCAGATGATTATGTCTTGAAGTATTGACAATAATGCTAGAGAAAAAAGAAATACTTGATGACTTTGCAGTATATTGTATACTGTATATTTACAGTATGTTGATAGAGTTTATAGTATAAGATAGAATTCGGTGTTTTATTAGATGTATAGGGGATAGAGAAAGGAAGGAAGCAAAGATAATCATTTAATGAATATTTAGGACAAGAGATTTAGTAAGGGGGAGGCAGAGATAGAGAAAGGATTGTACTTCAAAACAGGTATCAGAACAACCTCCAGATGGAAAAAGAAATTAAATGTTTAAAAAGTTGGAACCACTGAATGCTTTTAAAGAATCAGGCACCTCTGGAGTGTGTCCCAACCTGCCTATATACCTGCACACACCACCATCAGTCAGCGTTAGTTGCTCAGTCGTGTCCAGCTCTTTGTGACCCCATGGACTCTAGCCCATCAGCCTCCTCTGTCCATGGAATTCTCCAGGCAAGAATACTAGAGTGGGCTTCCATTCCCTTCTCCAGGGGATCTTCCCAACCCAGAGATCAAACCTGGGTTTCCTACATCGCAGGCAGATTCTTTACCATCTGAGCCAACACGGAAGACCATACTCCACCATACCTATCTCCCAAAGTAACACTGTGTAGACCACCCATCCACCCAGTACTCAGAACCCTTACTTGTGTCTATACCTTAGCTTATATTCATCTTCTCATAGGGGCCACTCTTAACATCCCATCTCTATACACTAAAATCCTACTGATCCTTCAAAATCTATCTAAAAGCTCACTTCTTCTACATGACCTTTCCTTGCTTCCCAATAAAAATAATTTTTCTTGTCCTGTCTTAATATTTTACCTATATGCTTTGCATAATTCTTAAATTCTGTCATTCCACGATTGTGTGTATATAGCTTGAAGACTCACAAACACCTTGAAAGTATCATATCTTTATAACTACAATTCTACCATGTTCATTATAGCCCCTACAACACCTGGAACACAGTGCTCAACATTATGTAAAACTTACACATTTCATCACTGAATTTGATAATAAATAATGACATTAATTTAATTTTAAATAAGTGCTTCTAGGCAAAATCAGACATTTGACACTTATCTAACTCACAGAAAAATTCAAGTTTTATAAAAACTTATCTTATCTTTCTGCAAATTATGAGCTGCCTCAGGTCACATTCAGTTCACTTTATATTAACTTCAACTTAAAAGAAATTAACACTCTTCTTCAACTCTTGCCCCTGTGTGTCCTCAAGCTTCTAAAACCCTGCTCTGTCTTTTCTCTTTTCAGAATAAAGAAGTGGCTCCCAGCCATCACTAATTCTGTACTTCAGGGCTACTATTTTTGAATAAATGTTTTACTTCCTACCTTTAACACAACCCTGACCTCTCTGCAAGCTTTAATTTTTTTTATTTCTTGGTTCTCATTCTCCTTATCTCCCCCGCTTCCTCTCTCTCATTTTTTATTTTGAAAGAATTTCAGATATATAGAATACACTAGTAAATTCTGCAGACCCCCTCAGATTCCCCCAAATGTTAGTATTTCATCACAATTGCTTTACCATCTTCCTATTCCCACACCAACCATTTGTGAGTAGGTTACAGTCATGACTCTCCTTTATTTCAAAGCCCTTTAGTAACTCAGTGTGTTTTAAATGATGCTTTGCCAAGATGGACATAGTTCAGCCTGGCCTTCAGTCGTCTACTCGCATAGGAGGCTACTGCATCAGCCTTTCCTGCTACCAAGAGCAAGGCCCCTCAGGTGCTGCTCTCTCAGTCATCCCCAGCCATTCCTCCTGGACACGCAGCGAACATGTAGTGCTCCCACTCCACTGAAGATGGTGGGAAATCTGGTGGGAATAGGTAAGGTAGTTCCATGCTACTGATGAGCAGAGAGACAACAAAGTGCTCCTCATTCTCACTGGGGTAGTGAACTATGAAACTGTCTTACCCCTGTATGCCTGAACACCACACAGCCATTTCTACTCTGTTGCTTCCAAGCCACAGTTGTGTGTGTGTGGTCTGAGTCTTTGCAACCCCATGGACTGTAACCCATCAGGCTCTTCAGTCCATGGAATTTTCCAGGCAGAAATATGGAGAAGGTTGCCATTTCCGACTCAGGGATCAAACCCACATCTTTCATGTCTCCTGAACTGGCAGGCAGATTCTTTACCACTGGGTTCCAAGACACAGTTGGGAACGCACAAAGATTGTCTTGCTGCCCGTATTCCCTTTCTCCCTTCCACCTCCTGTGCCCTACCCCATTCTCTCAAACCTCACCAAGACTGGAATGCTGATTCCCCGAATACTATCTAAGGGCTGCAGATTTAGCCCAGGGGAGTATGGTAGGTTGCTAAGTCGCTTCAGTCATGTCCAGCTCTTTGTAACCCTGTGGACTATAGCTACCAGGCTCCTCTGTCTACAGGGTTCTCCAGGCAAGAATACTGGAGTGCGTTGCCATGCCTTTCTCCGAGGGTCTTTTTCAGGAACCTTCAACATCCACCTCTTATGTTTACCTTGTAGCTTTATCCCTTCTCTCATAAACTAGGACCCTTTCTAGTTTCAGAAATGACGAACTGGCTCTCCCTGCATCAAGTACAATTCTATATTCTGTGTCTCCATTCCTGCCCCCAGGAACCAGGCTTTTGAAACACAAAAGGTAAGATTTAATATATTTGCTTTTGTGTTTTTTATCTGAAGCTTGCATACTCGGAAGAGAGGAAAGTAATCTGTTAATGTTCAGTGTATCAGCACCCTGCCCACATGAAAGTATATACAAATTTTTTGTTAGCAAAACATATAAGATAGTAAACTGACTGCTACATTGACCTCAACATCAGCTCCTTGTACATATTAACAAAATAAAATCATCATCTCCAATGGAAGCTATAACTCTGTCTCTGCAAAAGTTTCTTTAAGATATTGTAGCTCTTTGAGCCACCAAAATCACATGTTTACTGACTTTATTGGTGACATTCAGCCAGTGTCATTGTCCCTTTACAATTACGCATTGTCACTGTGGCAAATCTCTAAAGAAGACTTATGAGAATCTCTCAAGCTTCATTTTCACTGAAGAGAATGAAAACAGAGTACAGAGTGAAATCCAGGTCTCTGTTTCACCACCTTGAGTCACCTCTTAATCTCTCCAAAGCTTTGAAGAGATTTGATGGATGTGTACCAACAGGCAATGAAAACAAAAATTCTAACTGATAGTTCCTCTAAACTCTTGGCTTTAAAAAACAACATCAGTCTGGTTTTCATTTCTGATGATCCATGAGCTATCAGTGTTATGTTTCATCACGAGCAAGGAGACATGGCTCTTATTGATCGCTGAAAATGAAAAGACATGTTCGCTGTCCTTGGCACTTAAGAGTCCTTGCATACAAAAGGACAAGAGGGTGTGGGCTTGGACAGTCTCCTTACGTGTGCCTTAGTTTCCTCTTATATAGCTAAAAAATGTATTATTTTTTGAGTGTTGGAACAAGATAATAAGCTTTGATAATGGGAGTGTTTGTTAAAAAGTTTCAACAATTTAAAAACAAACAGGAAAACTGTCATCCAACAGTCTGCTCCAGTAAGGAAGACCAGTTCTGAGGCTTTTCCTCAGAGGAGTTCGCCTTCTTTGTTCCTTCTCCCCTGACTTCTCTCCCATTTTATTCACAGAGGGCCTTCCTCTCCCACACACAACCTCCAAGTTGCACAAATCTCACATTCAAGACACTGAATGAAGTGTTGCTTTTAAAATAAAAATCACTTCAGTTTGTGATATCCAACAAAAGAACTCTGCAACGAGTGTTTCCATGTAACATCTATGATAATGGTTGTGGTACCATGTTCTTGGGCTTCCCAGGTGGCACAGTGGTAAAGGATCCACTGGCCAATTCAGGAGACACAGGTTGGATCCCTGGGTCAGGAAGATCCCCTAGAGTAGGAAATGGCAACCTGCTCCAGTATTCTTGCCTGGAAAATCCCATGGACAGAGGAATCCGATGGGCTACAGTCACAAAGAGTTGGACATGACTGAGCAAATGAGCACACAGGTACCACGCTCTTAGAACCATAGGAAAAGCTCCATGAAACAAGATATGAGACTGGGATTATTAAAGTGCTCCAACAATATTAATTTCTTGAGTTCTTGCTAAAATAGTTTTTAAATACTGCAAAACATAAATCATAATAAATAAGATAATTTGCCCCACACTTCCTCAAGGGTATTAAATCTAGTGATAACATAAATCTTTATTTCTGCATCCACAATTCATACCAGTAGCATGGTGATAAATACATTCTATTCATTTTCTTTGATACTCTGTCCCAGCATTTTCGGACTATCAATGACTCCCAGCAGACATCGGCTGAACTGACACATATCCAAATGCCGGTCGTGGTTGGCACTTGTGCTGAACAGCCAGATCTTTCATTTTTTAAACAATGTATTTCCACAGCTGCTATCTCAAGTGAGTTATTCATCTGGAGGTCTTTCAGACTGCCATCAGAAACAACACATAAAGAAGCTAGTTCAGACACGGCACAGGCAAAGAATTTAGCAACAAAAATCCTGTCTTTCATCTTCCATCGCACTAACAGATCTCAGCCTGAATGATAATGAAGATGCTTCAGATGTGATTTTACACTAAACACTAGGAAACATTTCCAGCCTGTGTAACATTTTTGCTGACAATGCCTACTCTTTTTGTAACAAAACCAAACCCCAAAAAAGGGCAGTCTTTCTCCTAATAATGTTCATTTGTTGTATTTTGTTGAATGTGTCAGCTAAACTAGCATCTGCTTTGTTGAAGGAATTCAAGCAAAACTCGCTGTCTCATTTTCATAGGGAGTACCTCTGTCTACCTGCAGTTGCTTCCCCACCCTTTGACCCTCAGCTTAGTATCTGCTCTTTTCCTGGCCGTCTTCATCTCCTGCCAGTCTGGCTCCTCTGATCGGCACAGCAAACACTGAGTCACTCATTCTTGTCTTGACCTCTACTCAAGTTCTTCTGCCAAATGAAGTGGAGAATTAGCTCTGTGCCCCAACCAGTGCCTGGTACATGAAGGCATCCAGTAAATCCCTGTGGATATAAAAAATGAGCCAGTTAATCTAGAAACAAGTTTTGAAGGTAAAAGGAGTTCCTCTAAATTTCCAGGTAAGAATTTATGTGAAGCTAGATTTTTGCCCCTTCATTATTTAGAGATGACATTCATTTTCTAATTTCTGTAAGCAGAGGATAGTTGGCTATTATTTATAGTCCTTCTGAAATTCAGTAGATATCTATTGATATCTCTGATGCTCAATCCAGACAATGTTCATTCTACTGCACCATTTTGCTTCCTAAAGTCACCTTTGTGTTGTGGAAAATTTCTGTCTCCTCAGGGCTGAACTGGAGCCACAGTGATTGAGGAGATGGAAAAGAAAGGTGAGGAGGCCACTGCAGGAAGAGGAATGGATAAGATTAGCCTCTGGAGCAGAGAAACAAGACTAAAAGCCACTTGGGTGGAAGTAGAATATCCATCTCCTGTACCCTCATGAAGGGCCACTATTCAAGTAAAATATGAAAGAAATGGATGTATTGTGTGCACCTGTCTGTGCACGCCTTAGCCATGGTGGTATGGATAATTCAAAATTCTATTTAAATCACAATGCTCAGTATCTTCAAGTCTAGTTATTGGAAAATTAGGTCTCACATATTTTTATTTTAAATATGTATCATTTACTCCATACTGTGGCTTCAATCACAAAAGCCATAGTAAACCTGATTGAAAATGAGAAAGGTAAATTAAGGGTCACTTTTAATCACAATGCCAAAAGAATAGCAATTGACAAGCATGATCAACTCAGGACGAGACTGATAATACACTCATAGCAAAGGTTCCTTTTTGAAATTTGCAGTAAGTCTAATAATCCTTGTGAGGACTTGCAGAGAAAAGGCTTTGTAAGTATGCCAAGTGTTGAGCAGCTATCACACGTCTTATCAGAATAGTGAGTTAGAATTCTCAATAATCCTTGAAATGCTCTTGTTTAAAGTTTGCTATCAAAATTTAATAATCTAACAGTTTGTAAATAACCAGTAAGGATCTCTCATAAACTTTAAAATGAAAGTATATGGAACTGTGTATATCATTGGCAGGTTAAAACAAACAAAATATTGCATATCAAACTAATCCCCAATCCATGGGGAGGGTCCTGGCTTACCACCAGAACCCTCACCACCGAACAAGGCTAATAAGGAACAGACCCCTGCATCCCTAGGAAAAAATATCTTAATATCAGTTTCTTTCTTTCCCTGTCTTTCCCACTTTCCACCTTGTCCAAGGTCATTCTGTCTTATAGGAATGAAAAGTCAGAACCTGGCTCTCCTATGAAGACAAGAAGGAAGAAACAGCCTGGTGGACATCATTCTCGAAGCAATATATACACCATTAACAATCCCTGACTCTGCCAGGCAGATGAGAAGGTGGAGGCTGAAATGCCTGGTCCAGAGCTCTGCTGTCCAGAAGAAGTGTTACATCCCAATTTATACAGAGACCATCTGCCAAGAAGCAATTCTCTGTCAGTCTCTCCCACGAGCTCCAAACTTTTATATACTACTTACTGCACTAATTCCACTCCAATGTTGAAAAGGCATTACATGACCTAAACTGAGCCTCTAATTCTGCCTCCAAACTTCATTCTTCCAATTTGTTGTTGTTCATTTGCTAAGTCATGTCTAACTCTTTGCAACCAGTTGGACTGAAGCACACTAGGCTTCCTTGTCCTTCTCCATCTCCCAGAGTTTATTCAAGTTCATGTCCATTGAGTCAGTGATGCCATCCAACCATCTCATCCTCTGTTGCCCCCTTCCCTTGCCCTCAGTCTTTCCCAGCATCAAAGTGTTTTCCAATGAGTTAGTAGCCAAAGGACTGGAGTTTCAGCTTCAGCATCAGTCCTTCCAATGAATATTCAGGGTTGATTTCCTTTAAGATTGACTGGTTAGATCTTCTTGCTGTCCAAGGAACTCTTAGGAGTCTTCTCCAGCACCACAATTTGAAAGCATCAATTCTTCAGTGCTCAACCTTCTTTATGATCCAACTCTCACCTCCAGATATGACTACTGGAAAAACCATAGCTTCGACTATATGAGCCTTTGTCAGCAAAATGATGTCTTTGCTTTTTAATACGCTGTCTAGGTTTGTCATACCTTTTCTTTCAAGGAGGACGCATCTTTTAATTTTGTGGCTGGAATCACCATCCACAGTGATTCTGGAGCCCAAGAATACAAAATCTGTCACTGTTTCCATTTCTTGTCCATCTCTTTGTCATGAAGTGATGGGACCAGATGCCATGATCTTAGTTTTCTGAATGCTAGTTTTAAGCCAGCTTTTTCACTGTCCTCTTTCACCCTCAGCAAGAGGCTCTTTAGTTCCTCTTCACCTTCTGCCATTAGAGTGGTATCATCTGCATATCTGAGGTTGTTGATATTTCTCCCAGCAATCTTGATTCTAGCTTATGATTCATCAAGCCTGGCATTTCACATGATGCACTCTGCATAAAGTTAAATAAACAGGGTGACAATACAAAATAAAATAAGCAGGGTGACAAGCCTTGGTATATTCCTTTCCCAATTTTGAACCAGTCCATTGCTCCATGTCCTGTTCTGTTGCTTCTTGATGTGCATACAGATTTCTCAGGAGGCATAAAAGGTGTTCTTAGTATTCCCATTTCTTAGAATTTTCCACAGTTTGCTGTGATCCACACAAAGGCTTTAGTGTAGTCAAAAGCANGTTCATTCTACTGCACCATTTTGCTTCCTAAAGTCACCTTTGTGTTGTGGAAAATTTCTGTCTCCTCAGGGCTGAACTGGAGCCACAGTGATTGAGGAGATGGAAAAGAAAGGTGAGGAGGCCACTGCAGGAAGAGGAATGGATAAGATTAGCCTCTGGAGCAGAGAAACAAGACTAAAAGCCACTTGGGTGGAAGTAGAATATCCATCTCCTGTACCCTCATGAAGGGCCACTATTCAAGTAAAATATGAAAGAAATGGATGTATTGTGTGCACCTGTCTGTGCACGCCTTAGCCATGGTGGTATGGATAATTCAAAATTCTATTTAAATCACAATGCTCAGTATCTTCAAGTCTAGTTATTGGAAAATTAGGTCTCACATATTTTTATTTTAAATATGTATCATTTACTCCATACTGTGGCTTCAATCACAAAAGCCATAGTAAACCTGATTGAAAATGAGAAAGGTAAATTAAGGGTCACTTTTAATCACAATGCCAAAAGAATAGCAATTGACAAGCATGATCAACTCAGGACGAGACTGATAATACACTCACAGCAAAGGTTCCTTTTTGAAATTTGCAGTAAGTCTAATAATCCTTGTGAGGACTTGCAGAGAAAAGGCTTTGTAAGTATGCCAAGTGTTGAGCAGCTATCACACGTCTTATCAGAATAGTGAGTTAGAATTCTCAATAATCCTTGAAATGCTCTTGTTTAAAGTTTGCTATCAAAATTTAATAATCTAACAGTTTGTAAATAACCAGTAAGGATCTCTCATAAACTTTAAAATGAAAGTATATGGAACTGTGTATATCATTGGCAGGTTAAAACAAACAAAATATTGCATATCAAACTAATCCCCAATCCATGGGGAGGGTCCTGGCTTACCACCAGAACCCTCACCACCGAACAAGGCTAATAAGGAACAGACCCCTGCATCCCTAGGAAAAAATATCTTAATATCAGTTTCTTTCTTTCCCTGTCTTTCCCACTTTCCACCTTGTCCAAGGTCATTCTGTCTTATAGGAATGAAAAGTCAGAACCTGGCTCTCCTATGAAGACAAGAAGGAAGAAACAGCCTGGTGGACATCATTCTCGAAGCAATATATACACCATTAACAATCCCTGACTCTGCCAGGCAGATGAGAAGGTGGAGGCTGAAATGCCTGGTCCAGAGCTCTGCTGTCCAGAAGAAGTGTTACATCCCAATTTATACAGAGACCATCTGCCAAGAAGCAATTCTCTGTCAGTCTCTCCCACGAGCTCCAAACTTTTATATACTACTTACTGCACTAATTCCACTCCAATGTTGAAAAGGCATTACATGACCTAAACTGAGCCTCTAATTCTGCCTCCAAACTTCATTCTTCCAATTTGTTGTTGTTCATTTGCTAAGTCATGTCTAACTCTTTGCAACCAGTTGGACTGAAGCACACTAGGCTTCCTTGTCCTTCTCCATCTCCCAGAGTTTATTCAAGCTCATGTCCATTGAGTCAGTGATGCCATCTAACCATCTCATCCTCTGTTGCCCCCTTCCCTTGCCCTCAGTCTTTCCCAGCATCAAAGTGTTTTCCAATGAGTTAGTAGCCAAAGGACTGGAGTTTCAGCTTCAGCATCAGTCCTTCCAATGAATATTCAGGGTTGATTTCCTTTAAGATTGACTGGTTAGATCTTCTTGCTGTCCAAGGAACTCTTAGGAGTCTTCTCCAGCACCACAATTTGAAAGCATCAATTCTTCAGTGCTCAACCTTCTTTATGATCCAACTCTCACCTCCAGATATGACTACTGGAAAAACCATAGCTTTGACTATATGAGCCTTTGTCAGCAAAATGATGTCTTTGCTTTTTAATATGCTGTCTAGGTTTGTCATACCTTTTCTTTCAAGGAGGATGCATCTTTTAATTTTGTGGCTGGCATCACCATCCACAGTGATTCTGGAGCCCAAGAATACAAAATCTGTCACTGTTTCCACTTTTTGTCCATCTCTTTGTCATGAAGTGATGGGACCAGATGCCATGATCTTAGTTTTCTGAATGCTAGTTTTAAGCCAGCTTTTTCACTGTTCTCTTTCACCCTCAGCAAGAGGCTCTTTAGTTCCTCTTTACCTTCTGCCATTAGAGTGGTATCATCTGCATATCTGAGGTTGTTGATATTTCTCCCAGCAATCTTGATTCTAGCTTGTGATTCATCAAGCCTGGCATTTCACATGATGCACTCTGCATAAAGTTAAATAAACAGGGTGACAATACAAAATAAAATAAGCAGGGTGACAAGCCTTGGTATATTCCTTTCCCAATTTTGAACCAGTCTATTGCTCCATGTCCTGTTCTGTTGCTTCTTGATGTGCATACAGATTTCTCAGGAGGCATAAAAGGTGTTCTTAGTATTCCCATTTCTTAGAATTTTCCACAGTTTGCTGTGATCCACACAAAGGCTTTAGTGTAGTCAAAAGCAAAAGTAGATGGTTTTCTTGAATTCCCTTGTTTTTTTTGATGATCCAATGGATGTTGGCAATTCGATCTCTCGTTCCTCCAATTTTTCTAAATCCAGCTTGTATCTCTGAATGTTCTTGGTTTATGTATTTTTGAAACCCAGCTTGAAAGATTTTGAGTATTATCTTGCTAGCATATGAGGTAGTTTCAACATTCTTTGGCATTGCCTTCTTTGCAATTGGAATGAAAACTGACCTTTTCCAGTTCTGTGGCCACTGTTGAAAGTTTCCCAAATTTGCTGGCATATTGAGTGCAGCACTTTAACAGAAACATCTTTTAGGATTTTAAACAGCTTAACTAGAATTTCATCACCTCCACTAGCTTTGTTTGTAGTAATGCTTCCTAAGGCCCATTTGATGTCATGCTCCAGAATATCTGGCTCTAGGCGAGTCATCACACCATCATGGTTATCTGGGTCATTAAGACCTTTTTTGTATAGCTCTTCTGTGTAGTCTTGCCACCTCGTCTTAACCTCTTCTACTTCTGTTAGGTCTTTGCCATTGCTGTCCTTTATTGTGCCAATCTTTGCATGAAATGTTCCCTCTGTATCTCTAATTTTCTTGAATAGATCTCTAGTCTTTCCCATTCTATTGTTTTCCTCTATTTCTTTGCATTGTTCACTTAAGAAAGCTTTCTTATCTCTCTTTATTATTCTCTGAAACTCTGCATTCAGTTGGGTATATCCTTCCATTTCTCTTTTGCCTTTAGTCACTTGTCTTCATTTCTCAGCTATTTGTACCCACGTCCAAATACTTGGAGTTATCCCTGAGTCTTCTTTCTCACATTCATATCCAAACTACCTGGAAATCCTTGGGTGATACCTTGCAAAAACCCCAAGAATCCAGCAACTTTTTGCCACTTCCGCTGCTGCCACCCTGATCCAAGTCAACATTCTGTTTCACCTGAAATATCGCAATAGGCTTCTATTCAGATTCCCAGCATCCTCCTCTGCCTCTGAAATTTATTCTCGATATAGTTGCCAGAGTGGACTTTTTAAAATGAAAATAAAATCCCCAAGTTCTCCATTTCACTTGCATCAAAAAACCAAGTCCCATCTGTATGTCTTCCTTTGGAGAAATGTCTGTTTAGGTCTTATGCCCATTTTTTGATTGGGTTGTTTGCTTTCCTGGTATTGATTTGCATGAACTGGTAAAATAGATGTCCAGTGAGAATTTGCTGTGTGACACAGAGAGCTCCACCTAGCATTCTGTGACAACCTAGAGGGGTGGCATGTGGTGGGATATGGGAGGGAGGTTCAAGAGGGATGGGACATATGGCTGATTCATGCTGATGTATGGCAGAAACCAGCACAATGTTGTAAAACAATTATCCTCCAGGAATTTTCTTTCTTAAAAAAGGTAAAAAAAAAAAAAAAACCCTTAAAAAATCAAAATACAAGCCCCATTAATGTCTCACAAAGCCTCTCATATGGGCTGTCCCCTGGTTCTTCTCTGATCTCACTCCCTTCTACTCTTCCTCTTGCTCACTCTGTACCAAAAAAAAAAAAAAAAAAAAGGGCCTCCTTCTTGTTTCTCAAATACACCAGTTATGTTCCCTCTTCAGGGCCTTTGTACTGGACCCAAAACTCAAGACAAATATCTGCATGGCTGATTAGCTTATTGCTATGGATTGAATTGTGTCCTTCTAAAGCATATATTGAAGTCCTAGTCCCTGGTGCCTGTGAATATGGTCTTATTTGGAAATCAGGTCTTTGCAGATATAATCCAGTAAAAAGGAAATCACTGAAGTGGGACATAATTCAACATGACAGATGTCTGTCACCTGGTTTCAGAGGGAGTGTGGCCCTATCAGCACCACGATTTGGGACTTCTTCTAGCCTCCGGAGCAGTGAGACAATAAACTTCTGTGGTTTTAAGCCTTAAATGTGTGACGTTTTGTTCTAGCAGCCACAGGGAACGAATACACTCACCTCCAATTCTTTCTGCAGATATTATCTTCTCAGTGTAGCCTGCCTTGACCACTGTATTTAAGACCTAGCCCACTCGGGTTCTCCACATCACTGTAACCTCGTTCTATAGTTTCAAAGAACTTAGCTTTGAAAATATTATATAAGTTAGCTATTTACCACTTTTCTTGTCTTTTTTTCCAATAGGGAATCAGCTCTCTCAGGCCAGAGAATTTTGTTCACTGATATATTCCCAGGACCTAGCATAGTGCCTGACACAGAGAAGGTAATCAAAGAATCTTTGTTAAATAAATTAGGAGAAATATTTGTGCCTCTTTCATTTTAGAGTCTGACATTGGGCTTTCTCATGATGTAATGTACTATGGGATTGCTTTGTTAACCAGAGCAACAATGTAAAATGGTTAACATCTAACATTTCTTCCATACAGAACACTATCAAGAACCAATCAAAGCACTTTGATATACGGAATCCAATTTGAGGAAACATGATCATATAGCTTTATAACACAAAAACTCTGGAAAACAGATCCTTATTTGAATGATAAAAGGATAAATTACATAGAAGAGACATAGGATGAAAAGCAAATTATAGTTTCTATAAATTAAAATGTTGGTTACTTGGCACATAACTTTTTTCCCTAAGCTGCCAGAGTCCCTGATTATTTATAATTTGGGCAGGTATTTTAGAGCTCTCTACTTGTCATAGAATCAAGGTTTAATGTCATTAAACTGTTATGTGAAAGTAAATAGGCATTTTCTGTGGAATATCTGTTAATTTATTACTCTGAACTATTCAATAAAACATTGTTGCTACTTATTAAAGAGAGAAACCCAAGTAATTACAGCCAAAAGCAAAAGGAGCCAAAATGAATTAAGAATAAGGCTTGTTACATAAAAAGGAACGAAATTGCACCATTTGCAGAGATGTAGATGGACCTAGCAACTGTCAAACAGGCTGAAGTAAGAACGAGAAAAACAAATATTGCATATTACTGAATATATGTGGAATGAGAAAAATGGTATATATAACCTTATTTGTTAAGCTGAAACAGACACAGCTGTAGAGAGCAAACGTACAGACATCAAGGGGGAGGAAGAGGGGGAGGAATGAATTGGGAGAGTGGGATCAGCATATAATATGCCACTGATACTATGTATAAAGCAGATAACTAATGAGAACCTTCTATATAGCAGAGGTAACTCTATTCAGTGCTCTGTGACCTAAATGGGAAGGAAATCCAAAAGAGAAGGGAAGAATGTAAGCATACAGCATATTCACTTTGCTGTGCAGAAGAAGCTAACATAACATTGTAAACCAACTATATTCCGAGAAAATTTTTTAAAAGCATAAGGCTAATTGGGCAATATTACTTTGAACCCAACATCTAAAAAGAATTGTATTAATGAAGAAACCTGCCAGGAAGTGGCTAACTGTACTTAAGTAAAAGGTGAGCATAGCCATGGGCACAGGGGAAATGATCACAAAATGTCCCAGGACTGACTGGTTCATTCATTAAAAGATGTCCTTGTCTCTGGGTATCTCAGACCAGCAGCCCTGAATTCAAGGGGTTCCTGATAACCTTGCACGTTCTCGGGCCCTGGAGATGCCTGAGGGTTGAGAGATCAGTGAGCAAAGAGCCTCGCACTGGGGACCCCATTACTCACCTCTTAATCTCCACCTAGGACAAATCAGGTAACTAGAAAGGTACCGAACAAACACATAGAAACGAGGAAACCCTCGCCTTTAGATCAAGTTGTAGAATCTTGTCACTCCCACTCTAACCCCACACTAGAGAAGATAAGAAAGCATGTGAGATGATCGGCCCACAGCACCTCTCACCCCACCCATCTTCAGCATATATGCCTTTTCAAGATAATGACCTCTTGGGCAAAGTAGAACTTTCATCTTTTTATCTCAACACCTTTTTCAAACTTCAAAGGATAGCTGCTTCCCAAATCCAGTATTCCTATAATGCTGAAATATCCATGCAATCCTTAATCTTGGTGATTTTTACAAATTTTCTTGTTTTTTTAAATATAAATTTATTTTAATTGGAGGTTAATTACTTTACAATATTGTATTGGTTTTGCCATACATCAACATGAATCCGCCACGGGTATACACATGTTCCCCATCCTGAACCCCCCTCCCTCCTCCCTCTCTGTACCATCCCAGTTGTCCCAGTGCACCAGCCCCAAGCATCCTGTATCCTGCATCGAACCTGGACTGGCAATTCGTTTCATATACGATATTATACATGTTTCAATGCCCTTCCCCCAAATCATCCCACCCTCATTTGTAGATTGTATTAACCATCAAGTTTTCAATAATAAATAATAGCAGTGTTTCTACCCACTCTGTATATAGATGCTTCTATGTACACTTGATTGTCTTCATGGCTGGTTATATTTGTGCTCCACATACATTTGTTTTTTCCTCAAAATTCAATGCTAGAGTTTTATCTTTCCAGGTACATATACACAAGGTTTTGCTCAGTTGTAGTTATTTTTACAGTATCTTTCTAGATATCTTTATAACCATTTAAAATTATTATTGATAATACTCATAAGGCTTTTTAATTGCTTTTTCCCTTATTATTTCCAGTTTTGTAGGGAACAACCTACAGTGACTTCTAAATTTCTTAGGTCATATTTGATAGTTTATAACCTATGAAGTTATAGTTTATAATAATTTACTACATTTTTATTATGCTTTATAGTGTATTTATATAGGTTGTGTCCTTTGATTCTATTATATAAATAGGTCAAGTATTACCCCAACACAACCAAAAAGTAAAGTTTAACAACATGGTCATTCACATAACTAATAAGTGNTAACCTATGAAGTTATAGTTTATAATAATTTACTACATTTTTATTATGCTTTATAGTGTATTTATATAGGTTGTGTCCTTTGATTCTATTATATAAATAGGTCAAGTATTACCCCAACACAACCAAAAAGTAAAGTTTAACAACATGGTCATTCACATAACTAATAAGTGGTGTAGCGTTTTGACACTTATCTTCATTCCATGTTTTTTACACCAAAAATTGTAGTCAAAAGTGCAAGTCCCCCCTTTATAAGAAAGAATACTTTAAAATGTTATCATCTAAGCCACTTTAACAGTGGTCCACAGTCTTTTCAGCACCAGGAACTGGTTTCGTGGAAGACAATTTTTCCGGGGTAGTACAGGAAGGTTAAGACTGTGCAGACAGGTGTCAGTCCGCAGCCCAGAGGTTGGGGACTCTTGCTCTATAATGTTCTAACTCACATTAAAAATCTTCTGACTTCTTAAGCTTTAGTGCCAGATACCCACTTTTAGCCTCCAAGGTCAACAAGTTAACATAGTTTGACACATAGGCAGTTGATCTTCTCCCTTACAGATCCATCAATTTCTCCTAAGTCCCTCCAACCACAATAATAAATATCCCCAAGCATAATAAACACACCTGAGATATGTAAACATAATGATTAATAATACATGATTACATTTACTCTATAGGTATATTATTAACCTATAATATTGATCTCAAAGAGGGACAGAGTGTTAGGTTGGAGAGTTAGAGGAGTATTACCTAAGGGAGCAGATATTTGGACCTACATGTACTGGCGGCCACTGAGACTCTTGTGCACATCTTCTCAGTACGTCACAATCAGTCTGCAAGTTGCTTGACAGTAGGAAGTGTTCCTTATTCATCTTGGTATCCCAGGCACCTAGCATATGAGCCAGCGTATCATAAAAGCTTAATGCATGCTCATTGGTGAATATATCAAGGATGTTCCAAAATTTGTAAAGAGTTTCTGCTTTTGTCATCAATTCCTCGTTTGATCCCTTAACATTGTCTTTTGCTTGAGAATTAATTTTCTTTCACCCACATGAACTTTTCCTTTCTCTATCTAGTACAAATTAGAAACCCTGTATTTCAACATAAATTCTTGTGTGGTATGTATCTGAGAGCTATATATGCTGTCTGACCTCAGAATTAATGCCAATTCAATGTTTTTCAGGATCAAAAAAAAAAAAACCAATTTGGGTTCTGTTTATTCATTTTCTTTGTTTGTGATTTAGACCCTTGCTTAAACTTTTGAAAATAAAAACAAATATGATTTATTGGTTCTTCCTTTTCACATCAATCACGAGATGTTTTAGGAGCGCCGGGTATGGTCCTGGCACTGTGCAGGAAGTTATAGAATAACACAAAAGGAGAAAGGGATATGACAACGTAACTGTGCAGATTTTATCCTGATATTTCTCAGAAAATATCAGGACATGTCACTGTTCAGACTCCTACACAGGGAAGGCTAGGAAGGAAATTTATGAGAGAAGGAAAGCAAACGAAAAGAAGGGCCTCCTAATGAATACCAGGGCTCAGAATACACTTGTGTCCAGTGGGAATATGCAAGGTATGCAGATAGTCAACTGGGAGCTACACTGCGTCTCTTTCAGATATATCAGAGTCAGGTTCTATATCGAACAAGAGGTAGAATGATTTTGAAAAGGCTGAGAAAGATTGGTTTAATGTGTGTCATCATTTCCTCTTCATTAACTACTAGTGTCATGGATGTTGC
The DNA here is from genome assembly GCA_006410615.1 of Neotragus moschatus. NCBI lineage: Eukaryota > Metazoa > Chordata > Mammalia > Artiodactyla > Bovidae > Neotragus > Neotragus moschatus. Next base: position 465,879 of record SJYA01001559.1, on the reverse strand, counting down.
ATTGTGCTGCCAAGATCCCATCTTTAGCAATGACGAATTTATTCCTCAGCTACCAAGACAGCACTCAGCTGTCAACCTTTTTCCAGAACTGCCTTCACTGAAAGATTTCCCTTACTCAAGGTCAATGTCAAGGGCAACTTGCAACTAATGACAATGCAGTGGTATGAAGGCCAAGGCCCTCAGCCTAACTGAATATGCCTCTGATGGGTACAATAACAAACCTGCAGAGTTCCCTGTCCTGTTGACTGAAGCTTTGATGTTACTGCATCGCACCCTCCACTCAATCCTGTTTCCTTTCTTCACTTTCCCTCATAGATGAGGATTCAAAAGCATTCCTAATAAGCTTCCTGCAGGCTAATCTCCATCTGAGAGTTTGCTTCCTGGGGACCTGGCATGAGAGGACTGGGAGAAAAAAACAGATCTTAATAATGCTCCATTTCTCTTAAAGAAATCATGCTACCTTTTCCAAAAGGTCTTGCTTTTAAGTCCAAATGATTTTAGAAAAAACATATAATAAAAGAGCAAAGCTCCAGAATGTCTAAGAGAATGAAGATCTGCAGCAATATTAAATATGAAGTCACGTGGCATTCATAGTTATGCATGAACATGAGGTCCATTTCTAGGTAGACTTCTATTTGAAATTTCTTCTTCCAGAAAATAAGCAGAGGATAAAATCCCTTCTTTCTGCCACAGGGAAGAACATGGGGGTGATGGGTAACCATCCAGGGCAGTGCTAAAGCACTACAGTGAAGAGAAGGACTAAGATGGAAGCCATCTAACAGAAGTATATTAAAAGTAATTCTCTTTAAAAATAATAAAGACTGTACTTAAAGTGACCTTTGAATAATAATTACATGGACAGAGCCCAAGAATTTCCCACCAATGTAATAATAACCTGGATGCAAAGAAGCAGATCAGGGTGAGCATGAACAGCATAAACAAAGAGAATGACTCGCAAATTTGGAAGAAAAACCCAGAAACATCAAAAGCAAGGTGATTCCTCCAGCCACATAAAGTTAAATAGTTCAATAGTTCCTTAGTAAATTAAATTAGATATTTATATCAAACCTTTCCTTATAGTACTTATAATTGCTGCATATAATTATACCTCAGTTAAGTGTTTATATAGTTTTCATTATATGGTATAAGTTCAGCCNGGAAGAAAAACCCAGAAACATCAAAAGCAAGGTGATTCCTCCAGCCACATAAAGTTAAATAGTTCAATAGTTCCTTAGTAAATTAAATTAGATATTTATATCAAACCTTTCCTTATAGTACTTATAATTGCTGCATATAATTATACCTCAGTTAAGTGTTTATATAGTTTTCATTATATGGTATAAGTTCAGCCATTTTCAACTAATATTTATGTTTTAAGCCTTCAGGCTAATATATTCTTCCTGATAATCATTTAGAGAAGTATTTGAACCAAGTGCATTTGTGAATGAGTAATAAGGTCTGGATTCTACTGCCAAGCATTGACAAATAGGTTTTAGCAGCATTTCTTATAGAATGGATTTCCAAACAGTTTAAGTCTGATTTGGGACTTCTTACTTTTACATCTTAAAAGTACTTTCACATAGATTCTACTAATTTACCTGGTATAATAGCAAAACTTGCTGCAGCTCTATAAATCTTATATCCCCTGGGGAACTCTCCCTTTTCTGTAGTTGCCAGACTAGAATCAGGCACCTAAACCACATGGGAGATGGAGAGGGCACAGTTCCAAAGGAAATGCAGAAATGCTTTGGCTGCCAGACAAGATTAAAATCTTGGCACTTCTACTTATAAGTTAGTGACCTTCACCATATCTCTTAACCTCTATGAGTCTCGCTTTTTCCCTGTAAGTATTATATAAAACACACACCATGAGACTGCTATTGCTAAATGAAATCATGTGTATTAAGTGGTTCAAAATGTGCCCATTCTCTTCCTAACGTAGTCTCTCACTTATATTCTTTATGCTTAAACTTTATGAGAGATTTTTAGGATATTTTTAACTGATCTTAAAAATTGGTCCAGGTGACAATTAAGGAGTAAACTCATTAGAGGGAAAAAATAAGAGCACTAGAGCAACGATGGAGAAGTATTTTGAGGGTCTTCTCTGAGATTATATGCTACGCAAAGGTGGTCAGATCCTGTTTATCTGGGTTTCCTTGGGGCCAAACACAGAGACTGGAAGATAGCAGACAGACACTTTTACTAGGTTTGTAGGGTGGCGGGTTTGGGAGGGAGGTGTTTATTATGGCAGAAAAGCAGAGTAGATAAAGATGAGCTTTGGAGGTGATGGTTCCAATTCTAGCTCCCGTACTTTATAGCTGCGTGTATGTAAATTCCCTAGTCCTCAGTTTCCTCCTCCCTCTTAAAGCTGTTACAAAGAATAAATGAGCTTATATATTTAAAGCACCTTACATAGCATTCAGCATATAGTAAACAATGGCGGGAGGGGAAGCAATGGTGATGGGGTGTGTGTGTGTGTGTGTGTGTGTGTGTGTGTGTGTGTGTTTGCGCACGCACTCAGTTGTGCCTGACTTTTTTAAAACCTCAGATTAAAGTAATATAATGTTAGCATTGTTGTTTAGAAACTTACAATCTGGTAAAAGAGATTTAAATAAATGTCCAAAAACAACCACTAAGTTAAAGATACAAGTGTCCTAAGAATAGTATAAGATTGAAGGTTCCCAAACATTAAAAGTGATAATATTTACCAGGAAAATTAAAAGAAAAATACAGTTTAGGACTCTGTTTCTGGATATTCTCCTTCAGTAGATCTATAAAGAAGTCTAGTAATCTCTGTATTTCAGAACTCTACATGTCATTTTGATGTTTGGGACCCCGCTGATATAGAAAGACCAAGAGTTCAATGGGTTTCCCTGATGGATCACATGGTAAAGAATAAGTTCAGTAGTTCAAAAATTGTTAGGAATTTAGAAGCCTCCTAAAAAACACAAAGGTCAAGAAACAGACAAATTCTACACAACCCACTTGAACCAAAAACTTCATACCAAAATTTTAAAAGATAGCATAGCCTAGATTTTCAAAATGCACTTTAACCTCAAGATCTTCAAACCAATTACCCGCCTTTACTACATCACAATATATTCTGATTCATGATACAGATATTTCTCTTTTGAGATATACTCTCAACTGGGTAGTCTAAACCATGGGTTCACAGCAATCATGTTTTTCAAGACAGGTAATTTATGATTATCAGATTATCCACTTTTCAGATTAGCTCTGGCCTAAATTTCACCTCCAAATAGACATTCCTCACAGCTTGCCATATTTTGGGGTCTTCTCTCCCTATCTTGCAAATTGATTTTAATTTTAACCTTACGAGGAGGACGAAAGAAAAATTGAATGGAGCGGCATCGTTGATCACATCACAAAGTCTACAAGAGTTAGTTGAAGATTCTGAAGTATTCCATGAGTTTTCATGAATCGGGCCAATTATTGCCAAAAATCAAGAGTTGTTTTGCAGAGAAGCTACAGGTGGGAGGGGGGTTCAGGATTGGGAACACGTGTACACCCGTGGCAGATTCATGCTGATGTACGGCAAAACCAATACAGTATTGTAAAGTAAAATTTAAAAAAAGAAATACAAAAAGTTCACTTTTTCCCTTCAAACCTTGGGATAACATGATTAGAACTGAACAAAATCAAAGCAATCAAAGTAAGACATAAATCATTTTTCCTGTTATTAGAATTTAAAATGTCATGTTTCATTTTCATTTTATCATGTTATAATATAAACAGCACAGTCTGAGGAATAGACTTTTAATAGCCCTTTAAGAATTATTTGCAGAGTCACTTATGGGATTCCCTTTCCAAATCCTTCATCTTTGGAATCCTGTGTTGTTTTTTTTCCTCCTAATTGTTTTTAAAGAATTTAACAGGGCTTTTTCTATATAAGGAAAATCTAAATCTAGTTTAATTTTTTAAAAAGAACTTGTAGCAGATAGGTTAATTATAACCTATTTTGAAATCATCTTAATAGTTTAAGATGATTTAAAATAACTTTACTGAGAGCCATGTTTGACTACTTACTCATATAACTCTGTCTTACTTGGATCATTATAATGGTCATTTTATTAATTTGTTTTATTTCATTCAACTAAATTTTTAGTATTCTAAAGGACACATATGCTTGGTAACTGACTCATTAAATTATAGTCAAAGTACTACAAAGGTAAAAACAAAATATGTCTATAAGCTCTTTTGAATAGTAGAGCCTTAAATAGGTCTAAAATGAAACACAAATTTAATTTATGCTCTTCCTACTCCCACAGAAGATTTAAGGCATGCATCATATTGAATATTCATTTGAGTAATAAATAGACAAATAGCCAAATTTCCAATTCATGTGATACTCTCTATAAATAATTCACTGTCATTGTTGATGGTCAAATTTAATTATTTAATTAACATGAAATCAATTAATACATCAAAGTTTTGTATCAGTGAGATGTATTAATGCTAGAGTCAGAGGTATCATGCCAGAAACTCACTAGTTCATTAGTTTCCAGTTACCATTATTAGGTAGAATAGACTTTGAGAATTAGCTATGTTTCTGGACTCTTCCTATCTCCAGTAAACATGGATTATCAAGGATTAGATTGTATGTAAATAAATATGAAAGACAAAAACAAAATGACATCCAAACTATAGCTCAAAGAAATCAAATGTTGAATTAAAATGTCAGCATTTTCACTGGAAATTTGGAAGACTGAATATCCTACGTTGTTAACAGAACAATATCTCGAAGAGTTTAGATTGTTCCTTAAATGTCCCACATTTGTAGAAGTCATAGAATTAAAGAGATTTATTTACTGCTATTTCTCCATTCCTATATACTATTACATATAGTATTTTCTTTAGCAAAAGATTTTAAACCTCTCTTTAAAAATCTTTACAACGGGTTTTACAATATAGTTCATTCCTTTTGAGAATTCTAGTTTAGACCTTCACCCTTAAATGAGAGGAATAGAATGTCTTGTGATTAATATCCATATGTCCTATCCTTGACCTCTAAAGCACATAGAACAAGACTAATTCCTCTTTCATGAAACAATACTTCTGATAATAAGGACGACTAGTGTTGCTTCTTTTCTGTTATGATTCCTATAACCTTTCATCTGGAATGAAGCTTTGTTGCTTCTACCGGCCCAACATTTCTTTTCCTTGCTGGACTACTCCTTCCTTGACTTTGGAAATCTCATTCCAGGGGTGGTTGACTCTGACTCTCCTCTTGCTCACAAGACTGAAGGGGCCAGGCCCATCATCATGAGTCAATAAATGCCCCTTTTTGCTATGTAATTTATATAGGGCATCTCACTTTTGCTAAATAGATAATGATGATGGGAACAAACTCGACAACAACGCACTGTATGCTGGGCACAGCATTGCTGCTGTGGTTGTTAGTCACTCAGTCCTCAGTCGTGTCTGCCTCTTTGCAACCCCATGGACTGTGGCCCGCCAGGCTCCTCTGTCCATGGGATTTTTCAGGCAAGAATACTGGAGTGGGCTCCCATTTCCTCCATTGAACTGTCAGCTAATTACCTGAAAAGGTAAGAGGTTAAAGAACTCACTCAGTACAGGGCAGAGTCGGGATTCAGACCAAAGGCAGCCTGGATCCAGAAACCGTGCTTTACCATTGTGCAGGGCTGCTCCATCAGCTGGCTTTGAGACACTAAATTCAGCTAGATCTGAATGTGCTTCACACACAGCCTGAGCCCGTATAGCACAGAATCATTACATTTTCCTTCAAATAAAAATTAATAAAGGAACTGATATTTTAAAAAATTTTTGAGGGGGTGGGCTGTAGCGGCGCGCGGGACCGGGTGCGGTGGCTGCGGTGGCTGCAGAGCTGAAGAGAAACTACTAAAGTTCCTGTGGACGCAAAGTAGAATTTCATAAGAGCATAATGGATGGAGAAGAGAAAACCTATGATGGCTGTGAGGGCCCTGACGCCATGTATGTCAAATTTATATCTTCAGATGGTCATGAGTTTATTGTAAAGAGAGAACATGCGCTAACATGAGGAAAAATAAAAGCCATGTTGAGTGGCCCAGGTCAGTTTGCTGAGAATGAAACTAATGAAGTCAGTTTTAGAGAGATCCCTTCACACGTGCTATCGAAAGTAGGCATGTATTTTACCTACAAGGTTCACTACACTAACAGCTCCACGGAGATTCCTGAATTCCCAATTGCACCTGAAATTGCACTGGAACTGCTGATGGCTGCGAACTTCCTAGATTGTTAAATAAAATAAATTATAATAAACTGTTAACTCTTTTCCAGTATTTAATACCTGTAGTTCAGTTAGTAATTTTTTCATATATAGCATGTTGCCTGTGTGCAGTTGAACTTTAAAGTTCATTGCAAAGCAGATTATCTTCTGTTCTTTTGCATAGCAATCAGAGTTGAAGTTTGTTTGCTACATCAACAAATTAAGGACATTTTCACAAATTGAGAAATAAAGAAATATACCAATTAAAAAAATAAAAATAAATAAATAAATTTTGAACACATTTTCTACAGGACTCACATTAAGAAAGCTCTCTCCTGCCTTTAAAGTAGGTATTTGGAGATTAAGAAAGAGTTTAGAACTGATAGTTGCTTTTCCTAGACAACACAAGCTTAAAGGGCAACTTAGTCTATATTTTTATATTAAAACAGTTTGAACTCTGGGAGAGGGAGAGGGTGGGATGATTTGGGAGAATGGCATTGAAACATGTGTAATATCATATATGAAATGAATCACCAGTCTAGGTTCGATACAGGATACAGGATGCTTGGGGCTGGTGCACTGGAATGACCCAGAGGGATGGTATAGCGAGAGAGATGGGAGGGGGGTTCAGGATGGGGAACACGTGTACACCCGTGGCGGATTCATGTTGATGTATGGAAAACCAATACAATATTGTAAAGTAATTAGCCTCCAATTTAAATAAATAAATTTAAATTTAAAAAACAATTTTAAAATAAACATTTTAAAGTATTAATGACAAAAATATCAGATCTTAAAAACAATCTAGTAACTTTGGCAACCCTCCTTAATAAGGTAAAACAGTGCACTGACTATCATCTATTACTTAGACAGTGATCACTTGTTAAGTATAAGATCAATATTAAGAAAATATCTGTAAATATCATAATTGTTGAATAGTTATAATTAAAAAGAAAAAATTTTAAAGATAAATTTGACCCCCTCTCTTTTTGCTTTTGTTAGAAATCTTAAATTACTAGATCAAGGAAGTCAGATATTATATAGTAAGAATCAGGAAAAGCATCACATTTTAGCAAAAAACAAAGATTCAAATGTTATCATAAGTTTGAACATTTTCTAAAAATAGATAAAGCATGATAGAACATTGGTACAGCCTTGTAGAGTTTAGTGCTGAACCTTACATTGTTTAAACTATTAATTAATCAAAGCATTTTAAATTTTGTTACTGTTGTTCAGTCTTTCAGTCATATCTGACTCTTTGAGACCCCATGAACTGCAGCATGCCAGGCTTTCCTGTCCTTTACCATTACATTATTTTAAACTAATCTATAAAAACAGACTAAATGAATTTAGATGAAAACCATGTAACAACTCTACTGTTAATTTGGCAATACAAAAAATATAGAGCACTAACAGAATTAATATAATTATTTCTAATATTAATTGTATTTCCAATACAGAAAAACAGATACACACACAACTGTGCATCATTCCAGGAACTCTTACATATTCCTGGGGCAGACTTGCCAATTCTGAACTATTTGCAAGTTATCCATTTTGAGAATCATCCACTTTGAATTTTATATCCTCAGTTTTTTTTTCTCTTTGGTTAAAAACCAGCATGCTAATCTAGGCAGTTGCAATTGGCATGTTCTCAGAGAATCCAAGTGAATTTGCATATAAGTTTAGGTGAAATTGTAATTATGCAAATATGAAACAGGGAAAAGTCATAATGCATATGAATTCAAAATAATGCATAAATGATTTCTGGATTGCTTTTTGTTTCTGTGACATTGCACCTCTTAATTGGCATAGATAATAAGCTGACTATACTTAAGTATGCAATTTATTTCAATATCTGTAACTCTTATCCTATTAATACAAGCTTTGCATGATTCCAGTGTAGCATATGACTGTCCTTGACCTAAATGTGCAACATAAGAAGAACATAAGGATCCACATGGTTTATACAGAGTATGCTGTATCATATAGCCTAGAAGTGGTTGGTGTGGTAAAATAAAAGTCTAAAACATAGCTCTGAAAACTCAGCTGGCTTCATCATGTATCAGTTCAGTTCAGTCCAGTTGCTCAGTCGTGTCCAAATTTGTGACCCCATGAACCACAGCATGCCAGGCCTCCCTGTCCATCATCAACTCATGGAGTTTACCCAAACTCATGTCCATTGAGTCAGTGATGCCATCTAACCATCTCATTCTCTGTTGTCTCCTTCTCCTCCTGACTTCAATCTTTCCCAACATCAGGGTCTTTTCAAATGAGTCAGCTCTTTGCATCAGGTGGCCAAAATATTGGAGTTTCAGCTTCAACATCAGCCCTTCCAATGAACACCCAGAACTGACTTCCTTTAGAATGGACTGGTTGGATCTCCTTGCAGTCCAAGAGACTCTCAAGAGTCTTCTCCAACACTATAGTTCAAAAGCATCAATTCTTCGGTGCTCAGCTTTCTTTATAGTCCAACTCTCACATCCATACATGACTACTGGAAAAACCATAACCTTGACTAGATGGATCTTTGTGGAACTGTATAAGCAAAATATGAGATAAGAAGTAAATTCAATGCTTTTTTTCTAAGTAGGAACTGAGAACAGAAGTTATATAGATCCAGAAATTAAAATAACAGAAAGCTCCCTTCTCAAATTCCCATGAAACGTAAAAGAAAATGTCCAAACTGAGAGGGGAAAAAATGTTCTTAATAAGTTTGGGAACCAGTTAATACAAATAAAATGACCTTCTAGAATCCAGTCAAAAGTTCTACAAACTCTCAAGATGATTGGACTGAATTAGGAAACAGCATAAGTAGTGATCCAAGCTCTGCTTATCCATTTTAAGGAATTTCCCCTTCTATTTGAATTCTGACCAGTCCCTTCATAGCCAGGAGGAGAAACCAGCATTCTTTGAATGCCTGCTCTGTGGCAGCAGTGTGTCCACTGCTCTGAAATCAGCCTCACCTCCAGTCTCAGGTCTGCACACGGAGGTTGCCAGCAGAGGAGCCGACAACAGCAGCTCCAAGCAAAGTCCTGCCTATTGGTTGCCTTGACTTACCAGACCTGGTCAGACGGCTTCACTCAAAGATGGGAAATGAGGAAAATAGTCAACATGGGTCCATGAAACAAAATTTCTAGTGCAGGAAAAAAGGGAACAATTCTCTAAAGGCATGGTAGGGGGTAGGGAGCCTCAAAAATAGAAATGTAAAGCAGTTTTAGAAAATCTACTTGATGTTTACAATGAGATTTTTTTTAAAGGATACCATTCCTAATAATCCGTGGAGGAGGACGTGGCAACCCACTCCAGTATCCTTGCCTGGAGAATCCCATGGACAGAGGGAGCCTGGTGGGCAGCAGTCCATAGGGTTTCAAAGAGTCAGACACGAATGAAGCAACTGAGCAAGAATGCATGCATTCCTATTAAACAAGAATAAAGTAATCCAAGAAAAAAGGATGTGAAGAGATTACAGGCAAATAAAACATAGAGAAACTGATGGGGGGGAAATGGCAAAACAGGCATGGTAGAAAACTAAATATAGTGGACAAACCTAAATATAGAACAAAATCGATTTTAAATGATAAAAAATAAAAAGGAAAAAGACATTTTCAAAGCAAGACATAGAATGGCAACCCCTGCCAACAAAGAAGACAGCAGGACAGAAGAAATTATCACAAAGAGAGAACAAAAACCAGAACTAAGTGGGAGACTTGGAAACAGAGGATTTACAAAATGGGATGAGAATTTTGGCAATCTAAATACATACTGGTAAGTTTTATTGTTGTCTCAAAGATCAAGAATGCTAAAAAAAATCCTGGCTGGGGGACAAAAAAAAAAAAAAACACCTCACCTTCAAAATAAATCAAATTGAAAGTTTCATAGATTTTTCTCCTGCAACAGCGTCTACCAAAGAACAATGAAACAACATTCAGAGGTTTGGGGGACTCCCTGATATATAACATCTCAGAAACTATGACACCAAAATAGCTTTTCTGCAAAATTCTCTCGGTGATGTACACTATGAGATGAAGTAAGAACCACATCATGAGCAAATAGATGATAGAATATGACCAAGGTAAGCTTTGAAATATTTTAAAGATATAATGGATGTTAGATTAGAAAAAGATTGAGATTGGTGAGTATAAATAATTTCTCTAACTAAAGAAAAATCAGGTGAAGTTAATCTTGAAATCTAATGATCTATTTATTTTATTTTTATTAAAATATAGAATTATTATATGGATAGACATATAATGAATATATTTAGTACTCACTGCATAAAACACCACACAAACATTAAGTATGGTTTATCAACAATAAGTTAGTGATAAGACACTACTTAGAACTTTCTGTTCCTAGTTTATTAATCATTGCATCACTGCATGTGTGCTCAGTCGGATCCAACTCTTTGCAACCCCATGGACTACAGTCTGCCAGGTTCCTCTGTCCATGCAATTTCCCAGGCAAGAATGCTAGAGTGGTTTGCCATTTCCTTCTCCAGGGAATCTTCCAGACTAAGATATGAAACCTGTGTCTCCTGTATCAGCAGGAGGATTCTTCACCACTGAGCCACCCAAGTTGATTAATATGTTCCTCATCACACTATGTAGGTATAGACTGGAGCTGCTCATACTGCCTCATGAGATCCAGTTGGGCATCTCTTCCCAACTCCAAGTTCAATGACATAAAATCATTGGCTTGATGTCAGATACAATGGGAGAATACACACAACAGGAATCAGCAAATGTGGCAAATCAGGGCTTTTCAAGAAGTCTTCTAAAGAGCAGCACACTACTGTATATGTTTGAGGAAAAATAAAATAGATCAGAAATATCCTGAATGCTTAAAATGAAGGAAACTTTAGTACATCCAGTTCTCAAATATCATGCCACCATTTTAAATTGCAGATACTGAGGCTAGAAATTGAGGTAGAAATTCAGAACACGGTTTATTACGTGAGATTAAGAGAAAAGAAGATAATAATGTTTTCTCTAAATAACAGTGTAGTGACATTACAGTCACCCAAGATACTCAATTCTAAAGTTAATGTAGAAAAACTGGAAGAAGTCCGGAGAGAAGGGGGAAAAATGGAGATGGGACACAACTATTTTTAAAGAATAAATCCAATGGAATATTTTAAGGTCCTTCAAGGAGCAGACAACTTTTTTCCCTCTAAGATGCCAAGTTTGACTTCATGTAACTAATCAGTAATTAAACAGTTGAGATGTGAGAGATGGCTTTAAATGAAGGGAAGTGGAATGACAGAAGAGAATTTGGAAGTTAATTCCAAATCTCCAAGGCTTACATCTGCAGCATACAATATACAACAACCTGCTTTATTTAATTTGTACTTCTATTCCTCATGTTGCAATGAGGTAAGTGATTGATTAGCATAGTATCTCACTGACATATAGTGCTTTATGTTTCGTAAAGCACTTTCACATCTAATCGCTTCTTGTGTGATCTTCACAATTCTACAAGATGGGGATTTTCTAAACAACATTTTTTTATAGATAAAAAATGGAAACTCAGAAAGGTATGTAACTTTCAAGGTCACTCAGCTAGTTATCAGCAAAGACAGAGATGCTTAAGTGTCGTGCCTAAGTTGTTCCACTACATTGGGGATGATTTGCAATTCACTACGTAAGATATTGTATGGGTACATTTATTACATTTAAACCACTTGAAGTTTCACATTGAACAGTGACTACAAAGGCAATGTACTATTCTTATTTTAGGCTCCAGGGTATTATGTGATAGAAAAAAAGAAATTATGTGAAAATGATAAAAGGGGGGAACCTGTCATTTTATGTTATTATGTACTTGCCCTTGGGAGTCGGATCTGTGTATCAAAGATACTGGTTACCATGATGTTTCTACTGAATTCCTGAACTGTGGTCTGGTTATGACAAACAGGAGCATATTTACTAGGACAGCGCAAGCAAGACTTGCCTCACTAGGGGAGACAGACAGCTAAATGTGACAAGGACACTGTGTTTTCAAGAACTGCATCTGTTCGCAGTTCTTCTGGTAAAAGCTTATTAATATGTTTACTACCGCAGGAGATGGCCAAGTTCTGCAACTCTGCTAACAATGTGCTTAGACTCAGCGACAAGTTGACAGTATTTTCTCTGGTCAGTTTCAACAAACGTTCATAAACAACTCTCAGACAGGCCAATAGTAGGCAGATTTCAAGTATCTGGGGAAATCACACAAGTCACAGTGAAAATAAAGCTGGTAAAGAATGTGAAGATCAGTTATTGTTCCTTAAACAATCGTGGATGTTGTGAAACTTAAAAAGACACTAAACTGCATATCATTTGGCCCATATCCACTAATTTGAAAAATGAGAGTGACTTGCCCTACATTTAGTTCCTACTTTGTTAGAACCCAGATCACCCAGCTCTACGGGTGGTGCTGGTCCAACAAAACCTGCTCATCTAAGGCAGTGGTCACAAATAGCCAGTCAAGGCACACTTAGGCTTTATTTGGTCTATTCTGAGGTTTTAAAAAAATTAATTTGCTGAAATCTAAAGATAGAGACATTTCAGACAGAAATGCCAATTTACAGCTTTCCTTGAAATAAGAGATCTGGCAACAGCCAGCCCACATTCTCCTTCAGCTTCAGTTGGCTGGAGATGACGTGGTTCTCACATGCTGAACCTCACCCTTTATCTTCACCCACTTGTCCTCTGTAGACATTAAGAGTTTGTGGTTCCTGCTGTCATGCAGTTGGCTTTTAAAAATTAGATTAAAAAGTAACTAATTGGGACTTTCCTGGTGGTCCAGTGGTTAAGAATCGGTCTTGCAATGTAGGGGACGCAGGTTCAACCCCTGGTCAGGGAACTAAGATCCCACATGCCACAGAGCAACCAAGGCCATGTGCCACAACTAGAGAACCCATGCACTGCAAGGAGAGATCCCATGAGGCAACAAAATTCTGATTCAGCCAAATAAATAAATACACAAATAATTTTTTAGTAATTTTCTAGAAAGATGTGCTGTGCTTGGTCACTCAGTAGTGTCTGACTCTTTACAACCCTATGGACCATAGCCCATGAGGCTCCTCATGGGGATTCTCCAGGTAAAAATACTGGAGAAGGTTGCCATGCCCACCTCCAGGGGATCTTGTACAGCATTCCAACATATCAAAAGAAAGAAAGAAAGTGAAGTCGCTGAATCATGTCCGACTCTTTGCGAGCCCATGGACTGTAGCTGGCCCAGGCTTCTCCTTCCATGGGACTTTCCAGGCAAGAGCACCAGAGTGGTTGCCATTTCCTTCTCCAGGGGATAGTCCCAACCCAGGGATGGAAGCCGGATCTCCCGCACTGCAGGCAGACGCTTTACCCTCTGACCCACCAGGAAAGCCCAAATGTATCAACTTTTCCATTATGAAACAGAGGCAAGAAATAGGATTTTTAATCTCACAATGATTACACACACACAAGCAGGTTTGGGGAGAAAAGTGGGGAAATTGCAACAGCATAGTATTTGAAAGCATTCTTTGTATGGTTTTGAGTGAGACTGAATTTATATAAATAGTAGATATGTTAATAACTAATGAATCAGTTGGAAGGTTTTTCTCACTGATTAATCCCTAGCTGCTTTCCTTGAAATTAATTCAGCAATTGACTAAATTCAATTCTTCTGCCTTTTTATTTAATGAGCTTGTGTAGATAAATAAAAAATCATTAAAACTCACTAAATAGATGAAACAGGTGTTTCTTTTACCATTGGCAATCCTGTGTGCATTTCTTCAAGTTATTTTCTTACAGTTGGGTTTCCATTTTTATTGGCTGTCATTTTTGTTTCATTTTGTTTAACGAATGAAAAACCAAAGATTCTCCATCTTTACTGCTGCTGAGGGAAATCATTTATTACTCTACATGTTGCCTATATGCTCTCAGGATTGAAGCACACCTACCCACGAACACAGACACACACCACTCCATCATAGTCTTATTAGATTTCTACTTAGAGTTTCAATCCAAAAGTTGGGGTTTACAAAAGAAGAAATAAGCAAGCTAATACGTTAGGAATTGGGAATCATAATTTTGAAGTATCTTTAATTTTGAATGGAATGAGTTCTCTTTCTCAGGAAAAATTATTTTAAAAACTCAAAAATGAAAACAGAAGCATGCTTTCCTAAAAATTAAAAAAAATTCAGTGTTCTTGGGAGTGGAGAGGGAGGCTCTAGAAGGAGGGGATATACATATATATACATACATATGAATATATAAAGTTATGTATGATTCACATTGTTGCATGGCAGAAAATCAATACGGTATTGTAAAGTACTCTCCAGCTTAAAAGTTTAAAAATTTTTTAAATTAACAAAGTCCGGATTGGGAACTCAGGTACACTTATGGCTGATTTATGTCAATGTATGGCAAAATGAGTACAGTATTGTAAAGCAAAACAAACTAAAAAATAAAAATTTAAAAAAAAAAGTCAGTGTTCTCTGTCCTTTCTAATCTATTTAAAGTACTAAAATCTATCATTCTTATATTAATATCAATGCTAGAGCCCTAACATAAACTTCCTCATGTGCCAGCAATATGCAAGGTATTATGCTGGAACCAAGAAATGAATCTAAACATGGCCAATCCTATTTATTAAATTTCAATTACTTCAAAACAGTTGGAATAATTATGCATACAGTTATTCATATAGACATTCATGTGTCTACATGAAATATAGTTGATGTGTGCCAGGCACTATATTGGTTTCTAAAAATACAGCTTAAACAAGACAGGCAGCTCCCTACCTGTATTGGAAGTTTAACTCAGGTCCAAGAAAAGTCTGTTCCTCCCCATTATCTCTTCACTTAGCCAAAGCTCAGCGCTCCCCATTCACCCACCCAGCACAATCACCCCTGCCTGTCACTTGCCTTCCACACCCACCCACACACTTTCTTGCCACAGAAGATAAGGGGAAGGAGCCGTGGGTGACACTGAGTGACCCAGACATCCCTTTCCTACAACTGCCTAGTCTCAGTAAGCCTCTAAGGAAAGAATATCATCCACTGTTCTGGAAGTTGAATCCTTGTCCTGCTCTTGCTATGAAACCTTCCTGGTGGACAGTTAAAAAAACAAATATAAAAACATATATTGTACCCCAGTGTACACCAAATTTCCCAGTGTTTCTTTGAATCTAATGACTATCTCTAAAGTCTTTTTCTTCTTCTTTTCCATAAATGTGAGAAATGAATTTCTATGTCTCCTGAAATAAAACATGCCAGGCCCAACATTCTGTGGAGATGATATAGGCAACTGCTATGGATAGGATATTTTACAGCTGACAGATACCTTAGGATAAAAGATAAGGCATTGAAAGGGAGAACTAGTTAGAAAAAGCAATGTGTGCTATGAATGTTTTACCTCCACAGAAAAATGACTTCAGTTATATAATTGCTATACCAATTATATAATTAAATCTATTACATTACTGTTTAATCTAAAAATATGGAAGGAACAAAATATGGTGCTTCCTTCTCATCCCTCCTCCAGTCAGCCATAGGGTACAAATAATAAAAGAATCCTTTGAGTAGTTAAGAACTGGTGGATAATTCTACAATAGTTTGAGTTAGTAAAAAGCTGATACTTGCATCTAACAGTAAATCAGAACAAATGAACCATCAAAACAGGGTGCTAGAAAGCAGACCTATCATGACTATCTAAATTCAAGACATTACCAGGAATCTCTGACTTCTATCCCTCTGTTTAAGCGGGATTTAAAGACTCTATATTAAAGAAGCATGTTTTACTCATTTTTCTATCCTCACACTCAATAGCTATCGAATTTAATTAAATGTCAGAAGCAAATCTTGGGTTTATTGAGCTTCAGCTCAGACTGGTAGTGTGCAGCTAAGCAAAAATTGGAAGTTTTTTTTTAAGTTCTGTAAATGTTCTATAAGAGCTCTCCATGCATTAAGTGTAACCTCTTCATCTCTGCAGGTATAGGTGAGGAAAATTCGTGTATTAATAATATGACTTATATAGCAGTTCCCAAATCTGGCTATACAAAAGAATTACCTGCGGAGAGGGATGATAAAAATTCAAGTCCTAGGACATCATCCCCAGCAAGTTTAGAACCTCAGATGGTTCTAAGAACTCATATTTGGGGCTCACTGGTGGGGATGAAAGGTCCCTGGACTGACAAGTGAGTTCTGATATCGGCTGCACCACAAAGGTAACACTTGACCTTGAGCAGCAGTCAGTCTGCCAGTCTTTTATTCATCCTACAAGTACTCAGAAAATAAACTATTATCATCTCTGGGTTTCAGCTTCCTCATCTTCAAAATCAGGCCATTGGAAGGGATGCTCTGAAATCCCTTCAGATCATCTCTTAAGATCCCTTAATTCCATTCTATATTGCCAACAAATGTCCATCTAGTCAAAGCTATGGTTTTTCCAGTAGTCATGTATGGATGTGAGAGTTAGACTATAAAGAAACCTGAGCACTGAAGAACTGATGCTTTTAAACTGTGGTGCTGGAGAAGACTCTTGAGAGTTCCTTGGACTGCGAGGAGATCCAACCAGTCCATTCTGAATGAAATCGCTCCTGAATATACATTGGGAGGACTGATGCTGAAGCTGAAACTCCAATACTTTGGCCACCTGATGCAAAGAACTGACTGCTTGGAAAAGATCCCGATGCTGGGAAAGACTGAAGGCAGCAGGAGATGGGGATGACAGAGGATGAGATGGTAGCATCTCGTCTCCAACTATGGACATGAGTTTGAGTAAGCTCCAGGAGTTGGTGATGGACAGGGAAGCCTGGTGTGTTGCAGTCCATGTCATCACAGAGTCAGACACAACTGAGCGACTGAACTGAACTGATAACCTACACTATGATCATTCCGCTTGCATTTGCCATTGGTCATATAAAGTAATTGTTTATCATTTTAAGGCCTCTATTGAACTAAATTCAGAAAATATACATTGAAAAACATATTTTAACCAAGCATAGCACAAGATCCAAGCACTAGACATATGCTGGGGAAATTTTGAATCTTGCTTCTTGTATTCTAAATTCTTAATAAATATTTTTGAATGAATGAATGAAAGACTGAATGGTCAAGTAGACACTGCTTCCTAGACAAGCCTCAATTTCCTCATTTAAAAAACTCTGTATACGAAAATGACTTTTTAAACTAGGGATATAAAATAAGATTGTATTTTGAAGCTAAGTGTGGATGATTGAGTAGTATGTTGGGAGAACNACTCAGGTACACTTATGGCTGATTTATGTCAATGTATGGCAAAATGAGTACAGTATTGTAAAGCAAAACAAACTAAAAAATAAAAATTTAAAAAAAAAAGTCAGTGTTCTCTGTCCTTTCTAATCTATTTAAAGTACTAAAATCTATCATTCTTATATTAATATCAATGCTAGAGCCCTAACATAAACTTCCTCATGTGCCAGCAATATGCAAGGTATTATGCTGGAACCAAGAAATGAATCTAAACATGGCCAATCCTATTTATTAAATTTCAATTACTTCAAAACAGTTGGAATAATTATGCATACAGTTATTCATATAGACATTCATGTGTCTACATGAAATATAGTTGATGTGTGCCAGGCACTATATTGGTTTCTAAAAATACAGCTTAAACAAGACAGGCAGCTCCCTACCTGTATTGGAAGTTTAACTCAGGTCCAAGAAAAGTCTGTTCCTCCCCATTATCTCTTCACTTAGCCAAAGCTCAGCGCTCCCCATTCACCCACCCAGCACAATCACCCCTGCCTGTCACTTGCCTTCCACACCCACCCACACACTTTCTTGCCACAGAAGATAAGGGGAAGGAGCCGTGGGTGACACTGAGTGACCCAGACATCCCTTTCCTACAACTGCCTAGTCTCAGTAAGCCTCTAAGGAAAGAATATCATCCACTGTTCTGGAAGTTGAATCCTTGTCCTGCTCTTGCTATGAAACCTTCCTGGTGGACAGTTAAAAAAACAAATATAAAAACATATATTGTACCCCAGTGTACACCAAATTTCCCAGTGTTTCTTTGAATCTAATGACTATCTCTAAAGTCTTTTTCTTCTTCTTTTCCATAAATGTGAGAAATGAATTTCTATGTCTCCTGAAATAAAACATGCCAGGCCCAACATTCTGTGGAGATGATATAGGCAACTGCTATGGATAGGATATTTTACAGCTGACAGATACCTTAGGATAAAAGATAAGGCATTGAAAGGGAGAACTAGTTAGAAAAAGCAATGTGTGCTATGAATGTTTTACCTCCACAGAAAAATGACTTCAGTTATATAATTGCTATACCAATTATATAATTAAATCTATTACATTACTGTTTAATCTAAAAATATGGAAGGAACAAAATATGGTGCTTCCTTCTCATCCCTCCTCCAGTCAGCCATAGGGTACAAATAATAAAAGAATCCTTTGAGTAGTTAAGAACTGGTGGATAATTCTACAATAGTTTGAGTTAGTAAAAAGCTGATACTTGCATCTAACAGTAAATCAGAACAAATGAACCATCAAAACAGGGTGCTAGAAAGCAGACCTATCATGACTATCTAAATTCAAGACATTACCAGGAATCTCTGACTTCTATCCCTCTGTTTAAGCGGGATTTAAAGACTCTATATTAAAGAAGCATGTTTTACTCATTTTTCTATCCTCACACTCAATAGCTATCGAATTTAATTAAATGTCAGAAGCAAATCTTGGGTTTATTGAGCTTCAGCTCAGACTGGTAGTGTGCAGCTAAGCAAAAATTGGAAGTTTTTTTTTAAGTTCTGTAAATGTTCTATAAGAGCTCTCCATGCATTAAGTGTAACCTCTTCATCTCTGCAGGTATAGGTGAGGAAAATTCGTGTATTAATAATATGACTTATATAGCAGTTCCCAAATCTGGCTATACAAAAGAATTACCTGCGGAGAGGGATGATAAAAATTCAAGTCCTAGGACATCATCCCCAGCAAGTTTAGAACCTCAGATGGTTCTAAGAACTCATATTTGGGGCTCACTGGTGGGGATGAAAGGTCCCTGGACTGACAAGTGAGTTCTGATATCGGCTGCACCACAAAGGTAACACTTGACCTTGAGCAGCAGTCAGTCTGCCAGTCTTTTATTCATCCTACAAGTACTCAGAAAATAAACTATTATCATCTCTGGGTTTCAGCTTCCTCATCTTCAAAATCAGGCCATTGGAAGGGATGCTCTGAAATCCCTTCAGATCATCTCTTAAGATCCCTTAATTCCATTCTATATTGCCAACAAATGTCCATCTAGTCAAAGCTATGGTTTTTCCAGTAGTCATGTATGGATGTGAGAGTTAGACTATAAAGAAACCTGAGCACTGAAGAACTGATGCTTTTAAACTGTGGTGCTGGAGAAGACTCTTGAGAGTTCCTTGGACTGCGAGGAGATCCAACCAGTCCATTCTGAATGAAATCGCTCCTGAATATACATTGGGAGGACTGATGCTGAAGCTGAAACTCCAATACTTTGGCCACCTGATGCAAAGAACTGACTGCTTGGAAAAGATCCCGATGCTGGGAAAGACTGAAGGCAGCAGGAGATGGGGATGACAGAGGATGAGATGGTAGCATCTCGTCTCCAACTATGGACATGAGTTTGAGTAAGCTCCAGGAGTTGGTGATGGACAGGGAAGCCTGGTGTGTTGCAGTCCATGTCATCACAGAGTCAGACACAACTGAGCGACTGAACTGAACTGATAACCTACACTATGATCATTCCGCTTGCATTTGCCATTGGTCATATAAAGTAATTGTTTATCATTTTAAGGCCTCTATTGAACTAAATTCAGAAAATATACATTGAAAAACATATTTTAACCAAGCATAGCACAAGATCCAAGCACTAGACATATGCTGGGGAAATTTTGAATCTTGCTTCTTGTATTCTAAATTCTTAATAAATATTTTTGAATGAATGAATGAAAGACTGAATGGTCAAGTAGACACTGCTTCCTAGACAAGCCTCAATTTCCTCATTTAAAAAACTCTGTATACGAAAATGACTTTTTAAACTAGGGATATAAAATAAGATTGTATTTTGAAGCTAAGTGTGGATGATTGAGTAGTATGTTGGGAGAACTATGTTACTCAACCTAGGAGAAAAGATACTACAGTGAATTAGCAATGTCTAGACATATTTGTCAGTCCTGTTCTAAATATTAACCTTTTCACTTATTCATTTAAAAACATATGTTCCAAGACTTTTGGATGCCAAGCACTGCTCTGGGCTCTGGAAATAAAATAGTGTCCTGTTAGTATGTAATTAAGAATAAATGTATAAACAGTTGCATACATGGGATTGTTAGCAGCATCAAGTAAATGAAGCAGCAAGGGAGAGAGTGACAGGAGAGTGGTGGTGTACTGGCTGGAGAAGGCCTTCCTGAGGAAATGACACGTGAACCAAGGCCTAAATGAAAACAAGTGGCCAGCCACTAGAAGATCCTAGATGGATTCCAGCCAGAGGAAACAGCTAACAGGCCTCTGTGAGGGGACACCCTTTATGTATCCAAAGATGGCAACAGGCCCATGGCCAGAGTGTGAGGAAGAATGGGACAGATGATATTAGATGATTCCAGAGCAAGTTTATTCTTTCCATTTGCAGGGCCAGACCCACTCTTTGTCCCCTTTGCTTTCTAACCCCGGACCCTTTGTCCCATGGTAGGCCTTATAGACACATGTGTGTACATCTCCACTTGCTTTCCAGGCCCCATCAGAACCTGTGCTAGTGAAGTCAGGCGTCTGTAAGTTTTAAGACTCCCCAGAAGATTCCAACACAAAGCCAGAAGTGAGAACTATTGCCCTAAGCAAAAAATTAAAGATTTAATATATGAACAGAAGAAGGGCTGCGTTTATGGCCCAGAAAAATAGTAAGGAAGGGGAACGCAATAGTCAATAAAATGTTTAGAAATATCTGGGTACAGAAATGCTCCCAAATCACCAACTACTTTCCTAAGATTTAAATAAAGAATATCTCTTCCTCACAGCCTCACAACTCTGAGAAACAAGTCCTACTTAACAAAGGTCAATTTATATCTGCTAACATTTGCAACCTAGTGCAAGGAGTCATAATAGGTGCTATAAGAATCACAAAAACAATACAATAGATACTATCCTCAAGAGGGTTACCATCAGAACTACAAATATCTACATTCAGCCTCATGTTCTTATTGACATGACTTGAACCCCACCACTTCCTTCCTGGTATCATCCACTTCAGATTTCAACCTTGTAGAGAATAGAATACTTTACTTTCTATAAACCAAGATTATATAAGTGTACTTAGGAAGTGATCATGACAATGATTTTAAATGATCCTAAGGGGTTTTTAGGAAACGCGTTTTATACATATGTTCATAGCTAGAACCAAATAAAAATTTTAAAATAGAAATAATCTGTGATGTCCTTCAACTGGCCTATGCAGTACTGGCTCTCCCCTCTCTCTGCCCACCTTAGATGCATATAGCTTTTAATGCTACATCTTCCAAAGGTACTACACTTTACTGTGATCTTATTAAACACTCAAAATTCCCCAGATGAAAAGTTGTTAAGGGAGGCGAATTATATGGGACGTCCTTTTCTCTCTCTACCAATATATTCTGTGCTAACTCTGGAAGGTATCATGTTTCCAAAGAAAGAAAAGGTATTTCCCAACAGAAACTAACCCAAGTAGAATATGCCATATCACACAGTCACCTTATTAGCCTGTGTGTATATACATATGTATTTTATTGAATTCTTAATATATGCCAGTCATTGTCTTATTTAATCCCATGAGAAGTAAATACAATTGTAATCTCAAGTTTTACAGATTGAGGAGTGAGAGAGTTCAAGTGACTTGCCTAAAGTCACAAAGCTCAAATATGACACAGATGAGAAAAGAAACAGTTCTGTCCAACTCTAGAAACTCCCTCTTAATCACAAATCTTCCTGCTTTATACGCACACTTTGTATTGTGAACCTGCTTGAACACTAGTTGCAAACACAGGATCCAAAAATGTAAAAGGCCAATAGTCCCACTGATAAGCCAAAGTCATCAGTATACTTCTCCCAGGAATGGAGGGTCACATTGCTCTCTTGCAATCATAGATTTTATGAACCCCTACTCAGAATCCTAGCTTCTCACATTTTGGGGCTCATTCAGTCCAACCCCACCTAATGCCTGAATTCTCCTATAACAGTTCAAGAATCTCACAAACATGTGCCCATAATCACACTAGGGACCAAACAAAAGAAGATGGATTCCACATGAACTAACACTGCACTGGAAAATCAATTGGCAGTATGTACATTCTACTTTTGAGAATGAGTCAGTTCAGAGCATTATTAAATTTAAAAATGTAATAAACTCCCACTAAAGCCCTAGAAATTTCCAGAGAGAATAAAAAATATCCTTCCCCTTTGCCTACTGAAAAATATCCCTTGTTTTTAGAAATATAGGTATGTTTGTTTTCTTTTTTTTTAACTGAAGGATTTTTCTGGACACACACACAAAAGACATGTGTTTTTATCATCATTTCCAGGAATTACAAATTTGAAGGTTTTTCAGAAAGTATCAGGTATGCTTTAAAGCAAATCTATATGTAGCCACCTGGTAATATCTTCCTCTGCCTGTCCTACAAGCCAAACTGGAGCAAGCTTTAGTGTGGAATAATCTTTTCTACAGACACACATTTCAGAAGATGAAGAAGACTAGAAAGGAAAACTGAGAACGCATTTATTTAATCTTTTCTGAAGTGGTAATGGGCTGGGCTTTATGGCCCTCCTGGTTAACTAGTACAGGGATGTTGAATACAATATGATACAATATGATTTTTTTAAAGATATCATCTGACTCATGCAAATACAGTCTAGGCCCTGGTTGTTTACATTTTCCTTACTCATTTAAATAGGACTTCAAATGCTGACACTCTCCAGCCCCAAGTTCCTAAGCCTGTTAAGTACCATCTTGCCTTCTTATACAGATCATATCATGGTCAGACACTTGGAATGACACTGACGCTCATTCTAACCCTGTATCTGTCATTTTTTCACCTGTATGACTCAGAAAAACATTTTTAATTTTTCCAGAATAATAACAGTACCCAACTTATTGGATTATCGGGAAGATCAAATGAAGTAGTATACATAAAACTCACAGCACACTGCCCGGCACACAGTAAATGCTCAATGGATGGTACTGGCGTCATTATTATTTTTCAATAAAAATAGACATTTAAGTCATATTAGTGTTTATGAGTAGAAATCAGCAGTCAGATGGTGGGAGGTTGAAGGTTAAGCAACCAAGCCTATAAATCAGATAAACATCAATTGTACCATAAAGACTAATCTTTCTTGGCACATTCAGGATGTCCTAAGCCAGGTTTATGATAATTTGAGAACTGTATTAGTTACTTAGGGCTGAGTTAACAAAGCATGAACTAAGCGGCTTATGTAACAGAAGTCTGTTATTCTAAGTCCAGTATCAAGATGCCAACAGGATTTGTTCCTTCTGAAGGAGAATCTATTCCATGCCTCTTTCCTAGCTAGAACTCTGTGACATTCCTCAATTTGTGGATCCATCATCCCAACCCTATCTTCATCTTTACATGGCATTATCCTCATTTGTATGTCTCTCTGCTGATCCAAATTTCCTCATTTTGTGAGGACATGTATCATATTGGATGAGGGCCCACCCTAACGATCCCCTTTAACTTAATTATCTCTGTAAAGACCTTATCTCCAATTAAGGTCACATTCTGAGGTCCTGGGAATTAAGATTCAAGATTTTTGAGAGGGATACAATTCAACTCAGGGGGGAAAAAAGAGATACCACAAAATGGGAATTATATTCAAAAAAAGCCTGGAAGATATGCATTTTAATATAGTTTTTTTTTCTTGAGCCACTCAAAAATGCAAGAGAAAACATGTAAACTAGGTTTGTTGCTTGTGTCAGGATGGATTGTTATGGCAGAATGAATATTTCTTCATAAAGGTAAGGCACTGTTGGTTTTCTTTTAATATATTCTTAGAGAAATAGAAAGTCAAAGGTTCCCAATATCATGTGCTGTGCCATGTCCAACTCTTTGCAACCTGTGAATTGTAGCTTGCCAGGCTCCTCTGTCCATGGGATTCTGCAGGCAAGGATAATGGAGTGAGTTGCTGTGTTCTCCTCCAGGAGGTCTTCCCAACCCAGGGATTAATTCTGCATCTCTTATGTCTCCTGCATTGACAGGTGGGTTCCCTACCACTACGCCACCTAGGAAGCCCTGCCAGCCCAAAACACCAACTCGATTACCTTGTAACAGACCACCACTTGGTTATTCTTTCAACATGTACTAATCCAGTACTTACTTGGTCCTTGACACCCTGTCAGAACTTACAAAGATTTGAAGGAAATCTGAAATAAGGTACTTTCTGTAAAAAGTGTTTTATCTGCTTGTGAGAATATGAATGTATGTTTCTTGCTTTGTTTGCCTTTAAAGTTATGGGCCAAAGTCTCTAGTGAATCCAAAATATTCCCTAAGGTCGATTTACAGGAATTCTTGTATGCTATTAAGGAGTGACATAAGGTGGGATCTTGTCGTGTCACCAAGCATGGCTTCAAGGCTACGTGTCGAGTGGAAATATGCCTGGAAACATGACATCTTTCACATGTAAGACAATTTACATTTTTAATTAAGTGCTATTCCCAAAGATTACAGCTATTCTTCTAGATTAAGACTTGGCCCCTGTATGAATGAGCAATAATCCCCAATCCATTGAGTACCAGAGTAAATCCTACTTAAATAAATACCATGGAGAAATACACTGCAAAAGGCAGAGAACACAACCTTCGCATACGCAGAAGTGAATCAAAGTTATCCGTGCATGATGCCAGAGGGGACAGCAGCTTTGGGTGACAGGTGGCACGCCTCTCTGCCAAGAAGAAGGCGTTGCTCCTGGCAGTTTTTTTAACTGAGGCATGTGACCTAAGTAGTGGCATTTCACAGCTGAGAAACCAGCTTGTAATATGCCTTTTGCTTCACTGAGAGGCGGGCCACATGTCCACAGGGGCCGCAACTCTAGCGGCAAAGCGTTGTAATGAATTCTTTCCACAGTAAAAATCTTTACATTGCTAAGAAAATGTAAACAGAGTGTGTGATTAAAAACGTTTTGCCAGACAAACAAGGTGGCTTCCTTGCAAAGGTGTCACAGTCTAGCACAAATGCTTCAAGGAGGGGGAAAGGGACAAGAAAAATTAGTGGGCAGGAAAAGTTAAAAATAAGTCCCTATTTATCACCCTTTGGTAGAAATTTGCAAAAAGGGGCCACACTCTTGGCTAAATTAGCAGATGGAGGACAAGTTTAAAAGCTCTGACACTCTCAGCACTCTGACATCTGAATCTACTTTCCAGGTCAACTGTTCCACAGCTCCACATCCTTTCCTCACCCTCTTCTCATCCATGCTCCATCAACGTGGCAATAATTATTTTTCTCTCTCTCCTTCTGGACCATAAGCAATCACAGGAAGTACAGAATATTCATAAAGTCTGGAAACATAGACATTATTGTTTTGCTGTAGAATAATAAGAATATATATCTTCATAAATACCTTTTTACCATAAATAAAACAGCTGACAATTTCTTATGGGTATTTGCTGATGTTACCAGACTTGATTAACCTCTGCAATCTAGATTCATTTTTGAATCCTGATGCCTAGGAAACTACTAGCTGATTAGCAGGACCAGAATTTGTTGAATAAGTGAATTACCTGGTTGGCTCATTGATATAAAGCTGGCATTTGCCCTTCAAGGTAAGAGAAGAAAAAGATCGGAGAGTAGGAAGAGTATATGAAGGTAAATGATGTGGAGATCCTTCAGGGGTTATAGAGAGCAAAAGCTGGGCTGCAATGAAAGTCTTTTCTCTGTGTGCAACCTCAGCTAAGTCACCTAACTTTTCAAAGCGGGGACTTAGACAAATGTTTCCTTCAACACAAACTCTTATCATTCCAAATAAATAGTAAATAGAAGTGACTGCTTATAACTTTGGGGGAAAAGCAGAGGCCAGAGACAGTTATTAATAATTAAGGGGGGTTTCCCTGGTGGCTCAGTGGTGAAGAGTCTACCAGCCATCCAGGAGACACAGGTCTGATCCCTGTTCTGGGAAGATCACGCCTGCCGTGGAGTAACTAAGCCACGCACCACAACTATTGAGCCTGTGCTCTAGCGTCTGGGAGCCACAACTACCGAGTCCACGTGCTGCAACTACTGAAGCCCATGATCCCAAGAGCCCATATTCCACAACAAGAGGAGCCACCACAACCAGAGACCAAGCCCCACAGCCAGAGAGTAGTCCCCACTCTTCCCAACTAGAGAAAAGCCCACGTTAAGCAACGAAGACCCAGCACAGCCAAAAGTAAAACAAAGAAATCTTTCTCAAAAATAATTAAATATATTTTTAAAAATTAACTTTCTAATATGGGCTTCCCTGGTGGCTTAGATGGTAAAGAACCTACCTGCCTGCAATGTGGGAGACCCGAGTTCACTCCCTAGGTTGGGAAGATTCCCTGGAGAAGGGAATGGCTGCCCACTCCAGTATTCTTGCCTGGAGAATTCCATGGACAGAGGAGCCTGGCGGGCTACAATCCATGGGGTTGCAAAGAGTCGGACATGACTGAGCGACTAACACTTTCACGTTTTCATTGTATAACACAACTAGCTATATTTATATGAAATTTTACAGGTTTAAAAGCACTCCATATCAGTTCATATGAACCTCATAGGAGGCCTGGAAGAAAGGCATTCCTGATNCGGGCTACAATCCATGGGGTTGCAAAGAGTCGGACATGACTGAGCGACTAACACTTTCACGTTTTCATTGTATAACACAACTAGCTATATTTATATGAAATTTTACAGGTTTAAAAGCACTCCATATCAGTTCATATGAACCTCATAGGAGGCCTGGAAGAAAGGCATTCCTGATCCTTTATAGATGAAACCACACACTTAAAGTGGTGCGTTGATTCACCCAGAGTCACGGGGGTAGCCAGTGGAAGTGAGTGAAACCCTGGTCCTTCCACTCAGTTCACTACTGCACGTGGGCACTGCAGGGAATATTGGTATTGAACACTATTATTCATAAAAGGGAAGAAAATGAGAAAAATATAACAACTTGAGGCTTTAACTGACAGTAAATGTAGTGATTTTTCCTTAATAATTAGAAAAGTGGTGAAGATGGATATTAAGAGTTTACCCAAGAAACATACAATTAATTGGATATGTTCTTTGCTTTATTCCACTATTATAAGAAAGAAACAAACAAAAATAAAACTTATTTATGAAGAACTTGGTAACAATCAAATGCTTTCAAGGTTGTTGTCCTTAGAAACAGAATAATTGGTCTACTGTCTTATTCCATTTACACTGATGGGGGGTGATGAAAACTGAAGTGAAACTGCAAGCTCTTAAATCATCAAACCTCTTTCAGGCAGAAAAGGGGACCCCCACTTAATTTAATTAAAAAAATATTTATAGAATATTTTCTGTGTGTAAGGCACTGTTTTATTGCTGGAGATTCGTCAGTAAAATCAATAAAACAAAGAACCCACACTCTAAAAATGTACCTTTCATCAAGGGATATAATCTATTGGGGCAGGATATTCTAATAAGCGATTACTTACATTTAACCAGAAATTTGATTAACTTCAATACCACATTCAGCAATTCTTCAGGCTAGTTAATGCATATTTTAAAAGCATTGATTGTAAGAAATGAATGAATATCTTTAGCATAATTTTCTATATATGTACCACATTTTAAAAGTGACTTTCTTGCCCATTTCAAGAAGGTAGAGTATTGCCTTGAGACATGTACAAATGATTCTGAAGGAAAATAATTCATAAACCATCACAGTACATTGCCATATGATACATATTATCAGAAGGGGCTTCCAGAGGTTCTACCTCAATTGTGGTAAATGGACCAGCACTATCAACATTACCTGAGAGCCTAGTAGAAATGCAGACTCTCAGGCATTGAATCAGAATCTGCAGTTTACCAAGTTTCCAGATGATTCATAGACATGCTAACGTTTGAGAAGCACTGCTCTAATGCATTCCTCTGCATCTAGAACAGCCTAAAAATAATCTACTAAAAAGAAGAATATAAGCACTTCAAAAATTAATCATCCACTCCATTTTTTTGTCAATTTTTAAGAAGTTGCTTCTGTCCAAGTAAAATTTTACTTTTAAAATGACAGACCAAGGATATTGCATACTAAGCACTTCTTTGGCTTGTACAAACAGAAGAAAAAATGAAATTTGCCTTTTTGTGGTTTCAAACCTAGCATATATAATCAAAAACAAAAGGCAAGTCATGCCTCCCATATATTAATGCATAGCCCCTCCCTCTACACTGTGATTAAATGATGATCTTTCCTAACAGGCCTAAGAGACATAGGGTCTTTTTGATGTCTCATCCTACATCAAGCTTAGTTCCCCAGGCAACTATGGTTCTGGTAGGCACATGATGAGAACACCAGGAAAAGCTAGGAAAGGAGTAAAAAGCAAGCTACCTATCCACATGTCACTGAACAGTCACTTTATAAACATATTTACCTTTTCCTAAGAATAACAGGAGGAAAGACTGTTGCAGATTCAGAGGCACAGCATCCCTACTCAGTGTTCATCATGGAAAAGAGAATGTTTCACCTACACATACACCCTGCCAAAACCAGGCATAATACTCCAGCACAGACACATAGCAGACCCCAGAACACACTGGAAAAAAAGGAAAAGACAGCAGCAGGCAGAGAATCCATGAGCCAGAGGAAGGCAATTTTCACTAATCTGAAGGAGTATCATTCTTCTCTGATACATGATCAATGCTCAAAAATTCTTCTGTCACACTGAACACACAAGAAACTTTTCTTCTCTCTTTAGTATACTCAACTGTAAGTGTAACATAACCACCCAACCGTCTACAGTTAAGAAAACCTCTCAGCCTCTATTACTGTTTCCTAACATATGGTAACTTCAATAGGGATTTATATCTGCATTAGAGTTCCTTTCATGTACATGTGTGTGCGTGCTCAGTCGCTTCAGTCATGTCCAACTCTTTGTGACCCTAGAGACTACAGCCTGCCAGGCTCCTCTGTCCATGGGATTCTCCAGGCAAGAATACTGGAGTGGGTTGCCATGCCCTCCTCCAAGGGATCTTCCTGACCCAGGGGTCAAAAACAACTTCTGCGTCTCCTCTTTACCATTGAGCCACCAGGGAAGATTTTCATGTACATGTGCATGTATTAATACCCTCATTCCTCTTAAAATAGACTTGATGGCAAAACCAATATAATATTGTAAAGTAAAATAATAATAATAATAAATAACTGATAAATGGTTTAAAAATAGACTTGAGGTGTTTTGAAATTATAAAAATTATAAAGTAGTGCTGCTGAAGTAAGTGGAAGATGCTAATATCTACACATATAAACTAAACATTTTCTGTGCTTGAACATCAAATTCAGGTTTGAGCTTCCTGGTAGACAACAAGGAATAGGGAAAATGCAATACCCTCATTACCATTTAAGATGAAACATGTCAATTCTTGAAGGGAAAGAAGTTATTTTATCATATTAACATCTAAAATTAATTGTTCACAGTGGGTTTTATATAAGCGGCATTGAACAACATCATAATATCTTCAACAGCAAAAAATGTGAAAATTAAAATACATTATTTACATTTCCAATTCTTGTTCTGACCATTAAGAAACAAACAGGTATAGTATTAAAATGCAATTTAGAAAATGCAATTTTTTATGAAGAGTAAATAGAGTTAGGTATTTGGTATTCTGGAAACCTAATATATGCAAANCTTTGGAAGGAATGATGCTAAAGCTGAAACTCCAGTACTTTGCCCACCTCATGTGAAGAGTTGACTCATTGGAAAATATTCTGATGCTGGGAGGGGTTGGGGGCAGGAGGAGAAGGGGGCGACAGAGGGTGAGATGGCTGGATGGCATCACCAACTCACTCGACGTAAGTTTGAGTGAACTCAGGGAGTTGGTGATAGACAGGGAGGCCTGGTGTGCTGAGATTCATGGTGTCACAAAGAGTCGGACACTACTGAGCAACTGAACTGAACTGAGGGCCATTTTCTACAAGAATGTGGCTTTTATGTTTTTCAAAAGGCTTTAAGATTATCACTGTACCCCAACACATATAGCAATTGGGATTCAGAATGATTACTTCAGATACTCAAGCAAAGTTGCTGTTAAACCCTGCATGCTCTTTAAAAGATGTCAGGGAGTTATATAATACAATTTTCAAAGACCACTTTGTAACAGGTTTAAAACGTAAAAGGTTGGAGTTTAAAGAAATCCGCTCTCAAGTACTCAGGTTAGTCAATCAGGTAACAGGCTTTGGGTACACAAGGTTTACTTTGATGTGAACACTTGNCCCTGCATGCTCTTTAAAAGATGTCAGGGAGTTATATAATACAATTTTCAAAGACCACTTTGTAACAGGTTTAAAACGTAAAAGGTTGGAGTTTAAAGAAATCCGCTCTCAAGTACTCAGGTTAGTCAATCAGGTAACAGGCTTTGGGTACACAAGGTTTACTTTGATGTGAACACTTGATTAAAATCACAAATAGGGTATCTTATGGATGTTCCTGACTTTTCTTTTGTCCAGATACCCACTCTCACGTGCAATGTATGTTTTCTTAGCCAAAGTCCACATCAAGCTGAACCCTTACAATCTAAATCCATGGCTTTAAACATAAAGAATCATGGTTTTGAAACCTGCTTATTACAGGCCTATTGCTGTTTAGTCGCTCAGTCGCCTCCAGCTGTTTAGCAACTCTACAGACTGTCGTCCGTCAGGCTCCTCTGTCCATGGGATTTCCCAGCGAGAACACTACAGTGGGTTGCCATGTCCTTCTTCAGGGGATCTTTCCAACCCAGGGGTTGAAGCTGCGTCTCCTGAATTGGCAGCTGGATTCTTTACCACTGAGCCATTCGGAAAGCCTGTTAATTATACCAAAATTTTCCTGGTCCTTCAGAATTGCATCACTGAAGATATGTTTGACTCTGTCTCTAACTCTTTGGTACATCAAATCCTCCTAAAAAGTATTCCTTTGCAGTATTTTTATTCTTCCCAATTATTTTTAACAGCCTAATATCTAGAATTTTACAAATGTAACCTTTCATGGCTAGTTTTCTCCCATGTCCAATGCATCATCCCTACAGATTTCAGAAAGAATTCACTTTCTTTAAACCACCTCTGAATCATACCAAACTGTTTTGGTATGCTTTGATATTTCTTTCTTTAAATGAAAACTCTTTGTCTCAGGCTTCAAGATGCTCCATTATTTGTCCTTCATATTGATAAAGACTCATGGAATCACAGAATAAAAGGACCCACATTTTAGTTGCTGCCTTTATTATTAATTACTTCCTGGTCCACAATCTCCACTCCAACCAAGCAGACCTGCTTATTTTATCCCCAATGGGGACATTCTTCCACTGCTTTTATCTTTTACAAATGCCATATTAAAAAACTAATCAAAATTACCTTTTCTCCAGCTTTTTTTCTAGCTAGTTCCACTTACCAGTATCTTCTCTTGGTGTTCCCTAAACACATATAAACTCATGTTTCTAAATGTCTATACTAATACTTCGCTTTTACTCATTTAACATGTGCTCAGACCATAATCCCTTTCTAGAGTATAAAGAACTCAGTAACTGAAACCAAGTATTCAAATTTCTTATAAACAGGTTTTGGCATAGTAAATTGTTTATTCAAATTTTAAATGTGCTACTTTTAAGCCATTTATTTATCTTATAAAGTGGTATAGCATGTAATGAAAAAACTTACTGTCAAAGGAATTCATAACAGACTGAGTGAGCATCAGAGCAGAAGTCTGCTGGTGAAGGGCTATGGGGATTTACATTTAACTCTCTCTTACTCAGTCTTAACATATATAGTCAAATCATGAGGACATGAGGCTGGGATGCTAAGATGAATTAAATTTTTTAAAAATGCCAGAACTTATTGATAAGGCAGATTTAAGCTAAAATTTTTACATTTAAAGGAAACAAAAACAAAGTCTTACTCTTAGAATAATAATAATATTATTAAAAATTATTCAAACAGAAAAGAAAGGAGATGTGGCCTAGAAGCAGCACATATTTTTTTTAAATGACTTTTGGATTATAACTTATCTAAGAACTACTTGAGTTATCTATGTTAGCAGTGGAACTAAAATTTAAATGTATAGGTAAAGGAATTGGTGAGCTATGGCATAAAAGAGAGAGTTCATTAAAACCAAATATGTCATGGAAGAGAAATTTGAATTGTTTGGATAATTCCCAGTAGTTGACAGAAATTTCAGGGAATAATGTCACTAAATAGAAAAACTGACTAATGGGTGAAACTCTGTCTATGAATTTAAGTTGTATATTCTTCAAGTCTCATTAGAAATCCCAGTCACAACTAGGAAACTTAGAGCATATGGGAACCACTTTTCGGCAAAGATATAATAATGGTGTTTTAAGACTCTTTAGTTGGTCAGCCTAAATAACTTTTTAAGACATTGTATCCCTTATTTTGTGATAAAATAGAACATTTATTAAGGTGACTTCACAGTGAAATAGATTGGAATCAAGATAAGAAAGGTATAAAGAAAGTTGCTGGTGTATAGATAGGAAATACGATATTTAGTAAAAATAAAATTCTTGTAGGTCATTGCATTAGCCAGAGTAACAGTTAACTGATGTTCTTATGATTAATGAACATTTTTTTTTCTGATGCCATTAGAATTTTAGAGTGTTTTATATCAAATAGAGAAAAGCTTCTAAAAAGATCAGGTTTTGAAAAGAAGCCAAAAAAAGGCACATCTTATATTAAGTGTAAGCAAATGTCCAAAAAAAGTGCACCACAGTAGAAACATAACTGTAACCAAAAGGGCACAGCAGCATCGCTAAATCGCTTACTGTATCAATACTCCCCTGATACTATGAGACAAAATATTAGGAGAAATGAAATGTATTCAATCCCAAAAGATAGCTTTCTGAAGCTAATATCCTTTATTAGAATACTCTTTATTGGACTCAAAGAATATTCTTTATTGGACTCATACAAAGCTTTGAATGTAATCCACTAGGATAATTTTTAAGTATTGTTTTCTAAAGTTTTCTGAAGGGATAAATTTGGTTTGGGGTGGGGAATCTGTATTTTATCCGAAGGACAGGATACAGTGTCCTTGGCCGAGATAGTCTTCACTGAAGTAGGCTATTTTTGTACTCTATGATTAGCATATTTAAAGACACACATTCCAGGTGAGCAGCTTGCTCCAAAGTACACTCCATTTTTCTTTGTGGACAAGGCTCTATTGCTTCAGTGCCCTTCTTTGATCCTATTTCAATATGCCTCTCAGGAACTAATCCCGAAAAGATTTCTGGAGAGCCCATTGCAGGTAACTTCATGTGAACTTACCCTCTTCTTATGTCAGCTAAACTGACAGTTGCCATGAATAGAGGACAAGTGTGGCCCAAATGACATGGAAGAAGACTGAAAGTATGTAAAAGAATGTTATGGCTGAATTCTACCTAAATAAAAAAAAAAAAAAAAAGCAGAAAACATCTCCAAGATTAACCTGTATATAAAGTAAAATAACGGAGGGATATAAAACTTTTGAAAGAATAGGATGCTTCATCTAAGGTTTTAAAGTCAATCAGTAGTAACCATACAAATGAAAGCATGCTAATCTAGTCATCTAATACTTTTGATGTTAACTATACTAGGCTAACTTCTAATAAAAGAAACTGTGATGATAAATTGACTAGAGAATGGCTCGTTTAGAAAGGAGAGGTGAAGGTCACTGGAGGTCCCAGAATTTCTAAACTCCAAATTGCTAATATCCAGACAAACTAGCTTTCCTCCTGAATAGTGCCCAGATGGCAAAGACAGCACAGATATGTGGTCTTAGCTGCTTTTTGACAAGGAACTGTCACCAGGAGGTGACCCCATCAGTCTGAAGACAGGAAAATTACTAAATGATGCAAGAAAGTGCCTGCAGGCCAGTACACTATGGGTCCCTGAGAAGCAGGAGGGCAGAGCCTCAGAAAAAAATAAATTTTCAGTTGGAGCTTATACAAAGAATGCTGTTATATTTCTTCACAGATAGAAGAAAATAAAAGCAATTTAGCTTCCACAGATATTATATCTAATAAGAGAGGAAATAAATTCTCTTTGAGAAGAAATAAAATACCATATATTAAAGGCGAGGTGAATGCCATCATTTCTTGGTAATAAAAGAGACACCAAAGTTAGCTCTGATGCTGTTCTTTGAACACAATCCAGTCTGGAATCAATTATTCTAATGCTATGGGGACATTAGCCCTACCACACAACACAAGTCAGAGGGCAGAGAGGAAACAAAGTGATCCAAACTAGCACAAGAGTGGAATTTTAATATCAGCCTTTCCTCAACAAAATTGGCAAGCACAAGTCCAATGAATTTTCCAAAAAGATAACTCTAGTTGTCAGAAAACAACCCACTATAAACAATTATTTTAGCAAAATGATGCAACTGGAAAACATACTGTCTACCCCCCAAATAAAATGACATAATAAAATACAGAAAATAAAACTACCTTGTAAAAAGATAAAGTACTACATCTTCTTGAAGAAGGAATTTACACTTCTAATATCTATAATCAATTATCCAGCTCACTTGAGGAAGAGCTATTAAATAATTAAATAAATCACATTCAATCTACATTTTGCCATTCCCCGTTAGAACTTGTGCTTTAAAGATGTTCCATCCAAGCACTGGAGGAAAGAATATTAAACAACAAATGCAGTAAACTAACATTAAGCAAAAAATGTAATGAGTTCACATCTCAATTTAAATCTGTGTCTTAAAAGAGTAATATAAGATTTTGCTGAAAAAGAGATACACAAGTTCACTAAGAAAAATCCAGATTCAGAAACAGGAGTCAGTTATGAGAAGTCATAATATGGCAACAGGAACACTTTTTCCCCAAAATTAAAGTCTTAAATTATAATATATAATTCTACATAATTTTTGTTTTTCCTAAAAACTCTGCTCCCTTTAAAGTATCAGTTTTCATTAATATAACCATATCACCACTTCAGTAAGAACGCTTCTAAATTTCTATATCAGACTTCACACCAGTGACTGAATATTGTGCACCTTGTTAAAAGAACATGAAGTCATACCTATGGCCTTTATATTAATAATCTGATATTAAGAAATATGAATGCAGCAATAACCTCAAGATTCTCTTTGATATGCCAGCCTATACACGTGAGTTGTCCTGGACATTGATTTGTAACCTGGGTCTCAATTTCTCTATAAACCTGGGGGAGTTAAAAGTAAATGACTCAACAGTCTCATTTTATCCAATAATCAGTATAGGGTAAGATGAGAAGAGTAAAGAAAAGTTATATATAAGAAATTATTTAAGAATTCATGTCTGTAAGATTGTATACATCGAAGCTTTTGGCCTCAGATAAAATATATTTCACTTTTAAAAGCTATTTTAAACCTGATCTCTACTATCATTTTGTTAGTAATTTATAATTTGCCTAACTTTAAATTCTAACAAGCAAAGTCATTGTGTTAGGGAAAAAAAAAAACACTAGAAACCAACATTCAAATCCAAGAGGTCATCAATGCTATTGCTCATAAAATGAGACAGTCCTTAGGGGGAGTGAAGACATATGGACCATTTTAATAGGAAAAAAATTCCCATTAAGTAGGAAAAAATAATATACTCTTTAAATTATTCACTTTTCCTCTGTACCTATAAGGCACCCTAGAGTTTAAAATATGTATCCAGTATATTGAGGAAGATGACTTCATTAATCTAATATTCACAGGTAAGTTTTAAATATGTAAGAATGAGGGGCACACCAGGACCAAGAAGCACCTTCAGCTGCTTAAGGCAAGATAAAGTTTCCAAGTCCGATTTAAGGCAACAGCAGTTTGTCTTCTGTTTTTCACAATCTCTCACATTGGATTAGTCCATTTCCATTAAGCATGGAAAACCACAGCAGTCATTTAAGGGTGGTATAAAGGGACAAATAAACTCTGAATACAAGGAAAAGCAAATACGTAAATCCAGAAACTACAATTTGGCACTATTCACGGAGAGTTTGGTACCTTTTTGCTTCCTACTACCCCCAGAAACACCAGGGGACAGTTTTCCTGCACTGTTATTATAGGAGAATGAGAACTAGACAATGCTCAGGTGGACATGTACTGAAAAGGGTAGTCTGTCCTAGGGCGCTAGGAATAAATAGGAATAACACTATGAACCCAAGCTCACATCTGTGCAATTCCCTGGTTTTCTTGGTACTTTTCTTCCCCAAATACAATGCCTACCTTCCGTGTGGACTGCGGAGACATAGGTCCAATTGTACCGCTTGACTATGTCAAGCATCGCCCTCGCCTGCAAAGTGTCAGAAGGGACCACCCTCAGGAAGTATTTGTACAGAGTTTTGTCACTCAGATCGATGCTGGTGGCAGAGTACGCGATCTGAGGGATGTCAAAGAGCTGCAGCAGGTTCTGTACTTGGATGGCGACGGAGCTGGAGCCGGGGCCGATCACGCCCGCAATGGGCTTCTTAGTCCTGCCTGGGGGGAGGGTCTGACCGTCCGGCAGGCAGCGGTTGAGCCCGTCTCTGTCATCTCGAATGGAAATCAGAGAATCCCTGATAAACTCAATGCTCTGCTCCAGAGCCACGGAGGAGTGCCAGCAAGAATCCCGGATCTCACTGCCCAGAGTGATGTTGGGCAGGAGGACCGGGTCCGCGTTGATCTTATCCAAAGTGTGGAACATGGCCTCCACCCTCTGGATGCCGTACTGCTCCCTAATCTCCCCACACTTCCTCTCGGGCACCTTCTCGGCCGGAGGCTGGTGGTGGACTGAGAAGAGGGCCCCGATGATGACGTCTCCGTCCATTCTGGCCACGGAGCGCTGAGACGAGGCTCCCGCCAGTAACACTTTCCTGCAGGGACCTCTGGGGAGTAGGGTCATCTCCAAAAAGATAGTTGGGAAGAAAACCAAGAGGAACCGGACCATTGTGCTGAAGACGCCGTCCAGCCCGCCAGCCGCGTGCCCACGCTGGTCCAACCAGCCGGCTCTGCGCGCTCACAGCGTGGACCCGACGCCTGCCTCTCGCCGCTCGGTCCAGTCTGCCAATACCAATCGTCCGAAGACTTCGGCGTCTGCACCCCCTCCTCCTTCCCCTCCGCCTCCTCCTCCTGGTCCTCCACGACCACCTTTACGCCTTGGCGGCGTCTCTAGAGGAAATTCGAGTCCCCTTTCTTCACTGGTGCATCAGGGTAAACTGACCGAGGGTGCAATGGGAGTCGTGGTGGCTGTGGTGAGCTGGACGCTGCAGACAAAAGACGAAGAAAATCAAAGCTCCCTTATCACAGGACCTGTGTCAAAGCTCTATGGTCAGTGCTGGTTTATTAACTGCCCGGCCCATTCCATGATAGGGGCTGGAAGGGCATCCTAATATCGGCTGGAGGGACAGCTTGAGAGGCAGCTCTGGTCAAGGAGGAAGGTGGTTGTTCGGCCCCCAGTGTTCTCCGTCTCGCGTCCCGGGAGGCTCAGAGCCCCGCCGACCCGCCCTCTCCTGCACCTTCAGGTCTCTTCCAGGTCCCCAAATACCCTCACGCTTACAGACTCCAGGGGAAGGAGGGAAGCGGAAGGAGGAGGAGCTAGGGCTTCCGACCTTACAGAGAACTTTCCAGGTTTGAAAAGATCAACTTTTTTTCCCCAGAAGAAATTTGGAAACTCATTATGAAGGTGGAAGCGCTACTTCCAAATAAACTCGAACCAGGAGTCCACCTTTTACTTTAACTTTGATTGGCTGAAGAGACCCTAACATACTACCCAAATAGTAAATATAAATTTGCCAGTTTGAGGAAATCCATATTAGTTACTAAGGCAACGCCTGGTAAAGTCTCCACATGTCGGATTTTGGTACATCGCTCCCACCCCCCAGAAGTCATCCTACTGTAGACTTTGGGCGAGGGAGAGAAGGGTACGGGTCGGGTAACTGGTTTCCTGTGACCCGTGAGGGAGGGAGGGAGGGAGGGAGGGGTCCCTGCACTTCCCTACAGCAGGACCTTTGGCTTTGCATAGTTGCTAGAAAGGGAACAGAGGGGAGCTTCCGGGTTGCTCCCGCGGCGGCAGCTAAGCCCTGCAGCCTTCAGAACCCTGGACAGTGCTTGGTCAAGCTGCCGAGACAATCTCCCGCAGAGCCGGTTGCTGACCAGCGAGTTGCAATTCTTTAACCCCCACCCCCACCTCTGCCAACTCTCGACTTCTCTCTTTCGAACCCCCTCCCTGCGTTCTTTACACACACACACACATATATACACACACATGCCCCTCCTCGCTTCCCCTCCATCCCTCCATCCTCATTCTCTTCGCCTCGCAGCTTGTGCTCCTGAAGGTATATTCAAACCCTACCGCTTCGGGGACAGAGGCGCCAAATCTCAGCCGCCTGCGGGGCTGAAGTTGGCTCGCTCTCTCGCTCTCTCGCTCTCTCGCTCTCTCGTCCCTCTCCGGCTCCCTTTTTCAAGGTGAGAGTCGGACGAGAAAGGAGCTAAGGGAGCAAGCAAGGGGAAAGCAAACACACAGAAGGTGAGGCAGGCAAAGGAAGAAAGACAGCTCAGGCATCCACGGGTCCCGAGGCTTCACGGGGAGGCAGGACTAGAAGAAATAAATAATCGAGGATGCCTCTGGGACGAGAAGAAAAATCCCATAGATTGAGACTTTTTTTCTGCCATAGTAGGTGGGTTTGCCCGCCGCGAGGTGTCTGCTCACCTGGATCTGCTTGAAGAATTTGGACTTGAGACGTACCTGAGTCCGGGTAGACAGCGCTGTGGTCCCCGGGCCAGAGCACCGCGGCCACGCGCGGTTCGCAGACGCCTCAGCTCTAATCCAGACGGTGCAAGGATGCGATCTGGGCTGTACACTAGTGCCCTCTTTCTTCAGCACTATTTTACCGCAAGGGAAAAAGAGCGGGGGGGGGGGGGGGGG
>SJYA01001559.1:392894-426443 GCA_006410615.1 Neotragus moschatus | reverse complement strand
GGGGGGGGGGGGGGGGGAGGGAAAAAGAAAAAAAACAGGTCACCCAAGGCTTGTCTCTTATTTCATGCATAAAAACCAGTCATTTAATGGAGGAGTGAGGGATAAAATCCAGGAATAAGTGGAGAATATTAATTCCTTTACTACCAGAGTGTTAAAGAAGCTGCCAGGTATATGAACAGTCAGATTTGGCAAAAGGAGTGGGGAACCGCTTAGACTGCTTTAGAGTGGCTCTTCCTTTTATGCATTTCAGGGACCCAAACACAGTTTATCTCCTTGGAAGTTAAACCCCTACTGAGGAAAATAGAGTAAGCGCATGTGAAGACATCTAGAGAGGCTCTGTTGGCAGGTTGCAAGGGAAAGGGGGAAGAGGCTGCAGGGGGATGGGAGAAGGGGAGGGAAAGGTACCCCCATGATGAATCAAGGTAAGTCAAATGAAGAGAGACCAAGCTTGGCTGCATTTTCCAGGTCAATATGTAACTAAAGGGAGAAGGCGAGTCAGGTCACATGAAAACGCTGGAGTGAAAACACTTCTCCAAATTCCTCTCAGGCTGCTGTCACCCTCCCGGCAGGTCTACAGTGTTGCTTCTTACTGTGTGAAAAGTGGAAGTTAAACCGCATTCCTCTGGGAACATATTGGCTGAGCAGAATGTGTCCCGGCTTCTTCAGAGGAGAAAGACAAGTGGCAGTGTGCCTTCCCTCTCTTGTTCAAAGCTTTCAATTTGTGTCATGTGCAGAGAAGAGAGATCAGCATATGTGGGTCCCTTTATAATCGCCTTGCTCATGTCAGGCTGGAGGTGACAAACCACATGAGGCAGTTTTAAAAACTGTTTTTAGCATGTTCCGTGAAACAGGCAGGACAGGAAATGCTTCCAGTCAGAACAGAAGCTCTCTTTTGTTCTGGATCTGTTTGTTTGTTTGTTTTCCAAGTCTCAGATTTTTCTAGATTTTTCTTAAGTAACTTAATGAGTATAGAATTTTTTTCTTTTTCCACAAATAATGAATGGAATGTATACACCCTTTAGCTCTAAATGATCTCAGTTCTGGAAGTAAATGCATGTTTCCTCAAGGAAAATAAGAAGTAAGTTTCTGTCTCACATATAGAGTAAAATGGTTCTCTACTGGGACCTTTAGCAAGATGTCAACATTAAGAGCAAGCCACAGGTGTTCGTGATATCTCAGAATATTCTATTTCCTCTATTAGTCATTTAATCTCCATTTTAGATAAGGCTATTCTAGTAACATAACGGAGAAGGCAATGGCAACCCACTCCAGTACTCTTGCCTGGAGAATCCCAGGGACGGGGGAGCCTGGTGGGCTGCCGTCTATGGGGTCGCACAGAGTCAGACATGACTGAAGTGACTTAGCAGCAGCAGCAGTAACATAAAGCCTAAACATTATTTTTCCTGGGATATTTCATAGATACAGTGAATGTACAAAGATTTCAGTGCATATAAACCATTAACTATGATTTGCAGAATTAGAGAAAGCAGTGTCTCTGAAGTCCATATTTAGCTTAAATATGTGTTCCTCAAAGGTATATATTTTAAATATATCACATTGATATAGGTTAGAAAAGATTCTGTGCTGAAGGAATAATTAAATATTCAGACTTATTTGTTCTCAATAGAGTTCAAGTAAAAACCATACATTCTGTTTGGCTAAAACAAGACATTTTAAAGAAAACAACTTATGAACCCTAACCTAGAATGTTTCTACATAGGCATGAACTATAGATGATAGATATTAAAGAAATTTTTAACTTCAAATGTGTCAATTTGAAATCATCAATTAAATGTATTGTTAATTATTTAAGACCAAGCTTTAGAAGGTACAAAGACAAAAATAAGTCCAGAAGAAGGTACAAGAAAGTACAAGATAAGATGATCTAAATATGCTCCATATCCAAATATGCTTAATCTCTGGAAATTAAGACTTTACCAAGGAAGACATGATGTAACACATATGGAGACATGTACGTGAAGGTTCTATTACTAGAACTGAAGAGAATGACTAAAAGAATGAACTACAAACAAACAAATATAGGTCAATAACTAATCTATTAGAGAATGTTAAGAGCATATGAGTCCAGAAATACAGTCAATATGAGTATTTATTCAGTGCTGGTAAGGTTCTATCTTACATTCAGCATGTAATTTGCAGTATAGCAGGGCAAAAAGTGTTAGGAGCAACTTGGTTTGAAAAATCTGTTTCATAAAAAATACAGTGGACATTAAGCAGAAGAATAGCCAACATGTTATCTTAAGACAATGATCTAAATGTACTGCTATAACAATTCAGACAACAAAATGATCACTATCCTTATATGGTAATAAAGCAGATATTATCAAAAACAAAACTGTGATCACTTTCCTTAGGAACGTATGCACAGTTTTCATTGCCCTCCATCATAAAGGAAATGGTCTAGACGATAAACGAGCAAAAGGATGTAAAACTTTCCACGCAAAATCAGTTAAAAACTCGTACTCTTCAAATGAGAAAGATAAGAGGTGAGCAAGAACAAGGCTTAAAGAAAAAAAGCAAAAGAAAGGAAGAGATAAGCCAGGCACATATTCCAAGTTTGACTGTGTATGCTAATGGGTATTTTGGAAAGTAAAGTTTATAGAGTTATTAGAATATAAAACTGAAATATACAAAAGAGATAATAAACTCATTACTGAAGAGATAGTACCGACTGAAAACAGAAATAGGATCAAAGAAGTTCTTTGTAGAAAATTTATTTGTGGATTATTGATATGTAATATATTACTAAGGGAGTAATTCAAGGTAGATCTGCATTGTGGGAGCAATAATCATGATTTTCGATAAAATACCATGCTCTGTGGACAACTGATTTAATCTATAAGGTATTTCTTATATTCTTATGTTTAATTCATGGGTTCAGCAAGATAATTTAAGCCCCAGTTAGAATTTTCAGCTTATTTATACTATTTATCTATCCATGTTGCTTAAATCAATGGGGAAATTGCCATATCTTCATTTACCTCATGCTCTGTTCCAAAACACTAAAATTCTAAAAATAAAAACCTCTTCCTTTCAGAAATTCAAAACACTTTATAAAACACAGTTGATTAAAAAAGTAATCAAAATATTTAAAAGAACTAAAATAGGTTGAATTTATCATATATATTCAATTGTTTCATTAACCTGATAACTTAGGCTATAACCATTTGTGCAAAGATAGAACCAAATGTGTCAGCTTCCATTAGCAATAAGAATTCATCAATGGACCAGTGTGCATGAACTGGGAAACACACATTTGGCCGCATACTGTTCTGCCACCATAGTCCAAACACTTGCTTTTAAAGTACTAAAACACAGTTGATGAGAATAAGACAAACAATTATTTCGGAAGAACAATGAGGGACACAATTACTGTCTGTTTTATTCCCCTCTGTATTCCCAGTGTCTAAAACAATACAGACATCTGGTTCATAATAGGTGTTAAAATATTTGTTGAATAAATAAGTGGATACATTCTCCCTGAATACTAAAAATATCATCTCACTTTAATAACTTTTCTTAAGATTAAAGGCAGGCAGTTTACTGACATTTCTAATTTATTCTTCATATAATGTAGACAGAGTATTTTGCTACTGTTTCTCAAAAAGTAACCAGTCTGCTGCTGCTGCTGCTAAGTCACTTCAGTCGTGTCCAACTCTGTGCAACCCCATAGACGGCAGACCACCAGGCTCCCCCATCCCTGGGATTCTTCAGGCAAGAACACTGGAGTGGGTTTCCATTTCCTTCTCCAATGCATGAAAGTGAAAAGTGAAAGTGAAGTTGCTCCGTCGTGTCCAACCCTCAGCGACCCCATGGACTGCAGCCTTCCAGGCTCCTCCGTCCATGGGATTTTCCAGGCAAGGGTACTGGAGTGGGCCTAGTTAGTATTAAATCATTTAGAAACATACTTATACTACAAACTATATTACATATGAAGTATTAAAATTTGTTCCCAATGTAAAGAAACCATTTTTATTACTGTATTGCATATGTTAATCAATATCAAATAAAACTTAGACATTTTATAAATGTAAAAAGAAGATACATGAATGGAAAATAAACCTTATCTAATATTATGATTATATCAGAACCATCTCATGAGATACATAAAATAGGCATACTATCCTAGTCTTAACAGAAGGAAAAATTGAGGCACCAAGAATCTGTTTCTTGCCTGAGCTTGGTGATCAGATTAGGAGCATTGTCTCATGACACTACCTTTATTCAAAATTCACAGGTTTATAAAAACTGACTATATGAATTGAGCTAAGTGTTACTTTTTTTCATTTTTCTTTAAGTTTTGAACTGAAATTCTTCTCACAAAACACTTAAGTAATAAAGAAAATAAATTTGAATTCCTTTCCTTTGGGCCTTTCATCTGTTGAGGGCATAACATTACAGGTGATTGTTCTATTTGCTTAAAATAGCCATCTTTTATAACAGTTCTAATAACAGCAGTAACCTACTTGCACAGTCTCACAGTCAACTCTGAACAATTAAGCAGGAAAAACATCTAAATTTTCAGACTCAGTAAAAACTTTTATTGGAAAAGGCTTTCTTTTACTACAGTTTCACCAACACAATAAATTAAATTATTATTCCCATTTTAACTCATCAGAAAAGGCTTTCTCTTGCTACAGTTTCACCAACACAATAAATTAAATTATTATTCCTGTTTTAACAGCAATATATTATACTCCCATCTCACTGTAACAAAAACTACACAGTTGCTATCCATCCAGCAGATCATCAAAATATTGATCTATCTAAAACATAGCATTTATCATTTCAATCACATGATTCAAAAACTTATAGTATTGCCCAGTTGCCAACAGAACAATGTCTAAAATCCTTAATAATAATGTCT
This sequence comes from Neotragus moschatus, assembly GCA_006410615.1. NCBI lineage: Eukaryota > Metazoa > Chordata > Mammalia > Artiodactyla > Bovidae > Neotragus > Neotragus moschatus. The sequence continues at coordinate 421,555 of SJYA01001559.1, read as the reverse complement.
AAAGGCCATTGACTGGGGAAGAGATTCACAGAAGCAAAGATGGAGACTATTCATACCCAATTTTTTCCTTCCCTAAGTCCTAAGACAAAGAGATTCTGGCTCAAATATGCCCAAAGGGTTATCAGAATATTAAAGACAAGACACATTTTAAAGTTCCCTAGATAATTCTGGTTTGACCCTTAGTTAAAAGCCACTGATAAAATTTCATCCCATTCTCCTACTCACACTTTTGCTAACCAAACAAGCCTTGCATTTTCCCATGCCTCAGTTCATGCTTCTTGCATGCATACATGTTAAGTTGCTTCAGCCATATCTAACTCTTTGAAACCCTGTGGACTGTAGCCTGCCAGACTCCTATCTCCATGGGATTCTCCAGGCAAGAATGCTGAGGTAAGTTGCCATGTGCTCCTCCAGGGGATCTTCCCCACTCAGGGATTGAACCTGCATTTCTTATGTCTACCTGCATTAGCAGGTGGGTTCGTTACCACTAGTGTCACCTTGGAGGCTTTCATGCCTATTACACCACACACAAGAAATATTTATACACTTTTCATTTCTTTTATATGTATTGCCCTTCCTCAAAATTTATGTCAAATGCAACTTATCCATGAAAGCTTCCAGTTCTATGACAAATCATAAAATTGTGCTTATTTGGAAATTTTACATCAAATAATATTACTAATTTTTTTAAATCTGCACATCATCTGGTCTCATTCACAACTGCTGTGGTCACTTTCAAAATAGTGACTTAGGATTCGGAGAAGATGGCGGAGGAATAGGACAGGAAGACCACTTTCTCCCCAGCAAATTCATCCAAAGAACATTTCAACGTGGAGGAAAATCTACAAAACAACTTCTGAATGCTGGCAGAGGTCGTCGGGCATCCAGAATAGCAGAACATTGTCTTCAAAAACAGGTAGGAAGAATACAAAAGACGGAGAAACAGACAAAGGAACTAGGGAGGGAGCTCCGTCCCGGGAAGGGAGTCCCGTCCCGGGAAGAGAGTTTTAAGAAAGAGAGGCGTTTCCAAACGCCAGGAAAAGCTCTNATTTCAACGCAGAGGAAAATCTACAAAACAACTTCTGAATGCTGGCAGAGGTCGTCAGGCATCCAGAATAGCAGAACATTGTCTTCAAAAACAGGTAGGAAGAATACAAAAGACGGAGAAACAGACAAAGGAACTAGGGAGGGAGCTCCGTCCCGGGAAGGGAGTCCCGTCCCGGGAAGAGAGTTTTAAGAAAGAGAGGCGTTTCCAAACGCCAGGAAAAGCTCTCACTGCCGAATCTGTGGCGAGCCTTGAGAGCACAGAGGGCAACATAACAGAGAAGAAAAAAAAGTAATTAAAACTAACAGGTTACGAGCCCAACGGTAACTCCCCCAGCGGAAAAGACAGGGCAGATGCGTGCATCCGCCATTAGCAGGTGGGGGCTGGGCAGGGAGGCGCACGAATCGCGGACTGCAGCGCAAAAGAATCGGGCCTGAATGCCTGTGCGTAATCTGAGCGAACTAACTTGGGCTAGCCCCGCGGGTAACCAGAGCAAACTAACTTGGTCTAGCACACCAGACGCGGGACAGTTACCACGCGAAAAGCTCTAACATAAGACACCGCCAGGACCACGCANCCTGGATCAAGAAGATCTCCAGGAGGGCATGGCAACCCACTCCAGTATTCTTGCCTGGAGCATTCCATGGACAGAGGAGCCTGGCATGTTACAGTCCTGTCAGGACTGTTGCAAAGAGTCAGACATGACTGAGCAACTAACACACACACACACACATACATGAAAAGTTGCTAAACATGACTAAATTAGTCATCTGAGAAATATAAATTTTAACCTAATAAGATACCACCTCACACTCAGGAGACAGTAAAAATGATAAAGTTTATGAGAACCAAAACCCCAAACAGTGATAAGAATATGACTCCAACAGAAATGTCATGAACAGCTGAAGACAGTGTTAAATGATGCAGAAAATATGGCTAAATGCTGATAATTTCTTATAAATTTAGGCATACACCTGTTCTATGGACAAGCAATTTCACTTCTAGCTATTTACCCAAAAGAAATAAAAATATATGTTTATAAAAAGACTTTTATAGGAATGCTCTTAGTAGTTTTATTTATAGTAGACAACTGGAAACAATTCAAATGCATATCAACAAGAAAGTGAGCTTAAAAATTGTGATATTTCCATACAATAAAACACTACTCCACAATTTTTAAAAAATACATTACATGAAGCAACATGAATGAAATCAAAAACATTATTTTAAGATAAAGACACCAGGGTACATACTGTTTAATTCCATCTGTATAAAGTTCAAGTATAGTCACACTTGTCTACAAATAGAAATCAAAATGGTAAGCACATTTGCATGAGGGATGTGGGATTAACTAGAAAGGAAGAAAAAAGAATTTCCTGAAGTGATAGAAATGTTCCATATTTTGATGAAAAAGTTATAATACACAACAGAACTTGATAAAGTGACTCACAGAATACTCAGAGTAAGAAAAATAATACTAGTTATAGTGAAAGTAGAGAAATTGGAGTCTACAAAGTTGATAACGAAGGAGCAGTAGAAACAGACGAAGAAAATTTAGGCCAGAGAACCAGTGAGAAAGAAGAAAGTAGCCAAGAGTCCTAAAAACTGGAGAAAGCAAAGGACCAAATGTAGTTTACTGCATTTGTCAAAAAGTAGCTTAGCAGTAATATTTATAAAGCAGTTTCATGAGAAGGAATGACATCAGACTGTGGAAAAACGGGAGTGAGGAAACAGAAAATAAGTCTTATAACTTTTTTCAAGTGTCTGAAAGCCTTTACATTTATTTACCAGTAACTTTGGTATAGCAAAAATATCTGCATACACACAGATTTCTGCACACCAATGATAATTACTGTTTGAGATTTAAAATTATAGAACACTTACTAACCACAAAATTAAGGTCAAATTACAGGTATAAATTCAGAAGGAAAAATAACAAGCAAATGATCCCCTAGTGTAAAATTTAACTATAAAAGGAGATTGCCTGGAGGAAATTATATTTTTATATATATATATATATATATATACACACATATATAGTCATATCCTACTTCTATATGTAAAAGGAAGGAAAGTAACATAGTTGATAAATTAGAAGGGTATGGAGCAAAATCAGACCTATATTTGAATCCCATCTCCATATTTTATTAATTGTAGGACCATGAGTGGCAGCATCTTCAAATTCCAATTTTCTCTTTAAGAAAACAGGATAATCATACTTACACTGGTGGAGTTGTTTTGAAAATTAAATGAAAATGCTAAGTATACTGACTAATAATTTTCAATATAAATGGTTGTTGTTCAATTACTCAGTTGTTTCCGACTCTTTGTGACCCCATGGACTACAGTACACCAGGCTTCCCTGTTCTTCACCATCTCCTGGAGCTTGCTCAAATTCATGTCCATTGAGTCGGTGATGCCATCCAACCATCTCGTCCTCTGTCATCCCCTTCTCCTCATGCCTTCAATCTTTCCCAACATAAGGATAAGAGGTGGGTATTTATTATTGTCATTATAATTATTATTATAAGGTGCTAGAGAAGGAAATGGCAACTCACTGTAGTGTTCTTGCCTGGAGAATCCCAGGGATGGGGAAGCCTGGCGGGCTGCCGTCTATGGGGTTGCACAGAATCGGACATGACTGAAGAGACTTAGCAGCAGCAGAGAAGATAACATTTAAGGGTCTAATCCTTGGGTATGTATATTCACTATAGTTCAACATTTTCATGGAAAGAACTGATTTGTAGGCTTATTAATAAAGCTATTTTCCATACTTGAATAAGATCCATTAAGCTTTTCAGATAATATTGAATCTATAACAATATACCATAGCTCAGTTGGTAAGGAATCTGCCTGCAATGTGGGAGACCCTGATTAAATTCCTGGGTCGGGAAGATCTGCTGGAGAAGGGATAGTCTAGCCACTCCAGTATTCTTGGGCTTCCCTTGGGCTCAAGCTGGTAAAGAATCTGCCTACAATGTGGGAGACCTGGGTTGGATCCCTGCACTGGGAAGAACCCCTAGAGAAGGGAAAGGCTACCCATTCCAGTATTCTGGCACAGAGAATTCATGGACTGTATTAGTCCATGGGGTTGCAAAGAGTCAGACGTGACTGAGCAACTTTTACTTCACTTCACTTAACTTCATGATCAAACCAGTCAATCCAATTCACCTCGGAAGTACTTAACAATCAATACATTATGCTTTATAAATAACATTGTTGGAAACAATTTTATTGATTCTAGTATCTGATCCTAGCAAACCATATCTACTTTGGTTGGCCATCTATCAGGCCAGATTGGAACTTTGAAATAAGCTTGTTATTGCCAAGTTCTTAAAGATTAAAATATAAGAATTTCTTAGAAGTTGTCTGTATGTGTTGCAATTAATACTTTTTCCTATTTAAACCTCATATTTCCTATGCTACAAGAAATATGTCTGTAGATTTGTCAATCCCTTGAACACTCAGGAAATTATAGTCTTGATTTTTCAAGTTTTTTTGTAGAGACACACAGTGTTCTAAAAAAAAAAGTTGTAAGAGTTACTAAAGCTAATTATATGGTAATGTTAATGACAGTTATCAATGGTGATAGTGATGATAACAATCGTAGTAGTAAAGTTTCCCTGGTAGCTTAGATGGTAAAGAATCTGTCTGCAGTGAGGGAGACCTGGGTTCGATCCCTGGGTTGGGAAGATCCCTGGAGAAGGGAATGGTTTACCCACTCCAGTATTCTGGCCTGGAGAATTCCATGGACAAAGGAGCCTGGCAGGCTACAGTCCACGGGGTCGCAAAAAATCAGACATGACTGAGCGACTTTCACTGTCACTCTCTGTCAGAAGTTCTAAGAAACTCTAAGTGGGTTGAAGGACGAGAACCTGTTTAAGGGAAAGAGCATCCAGAAAAGTATAAGACATCCTGAAAGGATATATGTTAAAGGAGCTAAGAAAAAAAAAAGAGTATCTCAAGAAGGAGAAATGGATAAATTGTGTGGAATATCACTGAAACATTAAATTAAGGTTAGACATAGCAGTATCCTTGGGTTTTAGTGGTATGGAAGAAATGGATGACTTCAGCAAGAGCAATTTTGGTCAAGTTTTGAGAGCTTAAGACAGACTGAAGTGGTTAAGTAGTTAATTTTTAATAGGATTTCCCAAGTGGTGCTAGTGGTTAAGAACCTGCCTGCCAGTGCAGACGCTGGTTCAATCCCTAGGTCAGGAAGATCCCCTGGAGGAGGAAATGATAACCCACTCCAATACTCTGGCCTGGAGAATCCAAAGGACAGAGGAGCTTGCCAGGCTAAACTCTACAGGGCCACACAGACCTGGACACAACTGAAGCGACTTAGCACATGTGCATATTACAACTTCAAAAAATGGAATTTCTAGCCACAATTCAATATGAACTATTTCAAGTCCTGTGTAGGGAAACTCATGAGGTATGTATCACACTTGAAAATCTTATGTAAGCCTAATAATCTGTTCCCAACATTTAACAAAACTAGGACTGGATTTAACAGAGGTATTTTCTACTTCGAAGAACCATAAGGTTCTTTCAATTAGTAGAATTCAATCTTCCCTGAGAATTTAAAGGACAAAACACTGCATTTCTCAGATGCCTTAAATGCAGATATCTCCAGACTCACATGGAGTGACTCACATGTGAGTGACATGTGACTCACATGTCACAATTATTATTCACTTATCATTGCATTTATCCACTGTCCTCATAATTGGTACTCTTATTTAACTATCTTTTTATCTCAGTCTTGTCTTCTCCCTGCCATGCTAATCTCATCTATCCTTGAGGGCCCAGCTCCAGTCTCATCTCCTGTTTTGAGACCTTCAGAAAACACTGATCTACATTAACTGCTGCCATTTATGATTTCTAATGAACTATGTTACATATATTTACACCAAGAAAATATCCTTATTTTTCACTTATACCTGATCAAGAGGAAAGAGTACATGATTCTTGAGTTTAAGAATCAGATCAAATTGTATTCTTGTAACCCATTGTACAGTTCCATGCACATAATAGATTCTCAATAAAAATGTGTTGCATTAAAAAGTAATGAAAGAAATAATTTTCTAATTAAAAAAATTTTTTTTAATTTTTAGTTCTGGTCATGCTGTGTGAAGCTTTCAAGATCTTAGTTCCCCGACAAGGGACTGAACCCATGCCTTCAGCAGTGAAAGCTCAGTCTTAACAATTGTACCACCAAGGAATTTCCAAGAGATAATCCTGAAACCATAGGATAAAAAATAAAAACACATCTAAATCTTAAATGCAAAGGATGTCTAGGTTTCCTTCCAGCTTGAGCAGATAAAGTGCTTTCAAGTGCCTCCCAGATTAAAGAGTTTTTAAAGAGATTTCTAAGTCTTTTTACAGAACCACTTGGTTTCATTGTGAAGATCGGTTCTCAACTTCTGACTCAAGTTCAGAGAGTAAAGTCACTTTTAGCCTTGATTTGGTAACTATGCTGACAATTCTATTCTTTTTTTATCTCTCTGTGGAGATAATTACCTTGCAAGTGATTGATGAGTCAAAGTTTTAATAGCAGTTTGAAGAAGGGCCTATATATATTTGGATCTTCATTGGTGCAAATAATGTACAAATAACATGTTTTGTTGGCTTCTAAGTTGCTTTCCTAACATGTGGATACACAGTGCATATATCATCAAGTGATTGATATATGAGAATTTTACCACAAAAGAAATACTGAAAACAGACAATGGAGGGGAAGTACATAATCTGAGATATAAATAAAAAGAAAACTAATTTCAGAGCTGATTATAAATAATAAATCAGTCATGCATATTAGAGTTAAGTTGATCTCTTATATAATAAATTTCATGTATTGTATATGCATCTATTTTTTAAGTGCCTATGATACCTGAAATGATCAGTAACTATTATTGTAAAATATTTTCTGGAAAAACTTAAGTTCCTAATTTTAGATTCATTACTTAACCATAAAAATTTCATCTCTTAAAGCTAAAAATTTGCATACCACAGAAGTATCAACAGAAATTCTTTCATATATCCCTAATAGATTATTTACAGTTTTGGTTCACAGATAAAAGGAGGTAAATCTTTAAAGTCCTTTTAAAGTATTAGCAGTGTAGCAAATTTTTGAGAATCTAAAAGATATTATTCCCCAAATTTAATCACAAAAACAGAATGACATGAAAGAAATCACCTCAAAGAAAAAATACACCTTAAAATTAGAGCTGGGCAGTTCTATTTCCAGTTTTGACCCAGCAACACCACTANTTAGACAAAGAGATCCTGGCCCTCACCACCACACAAAAACAAAGATAAAGTAAATGATCCATGGGTGAGGACAGCTCTGGAAGAACCCTGTAGGGGGCACTAGGGGGCACTAGGGGGCTGCAGTGACCCAGAGTGGCATGAGGACTGGGAATGGCAGCATTCAAGGAGGTCAGAAACATTCTGCCTGTATTGCCCCATCACCTTCACTCATGCGTCACCATGAAGAATCCCGTTGGCCATGAGTTCCTCCCGTGGAGGGAAAGAACAGTGGGATATCTCAGCAGCTTTGGTCACGGTTGATCACAGCAGCCCTAGCTACTACCACAGAGCACCCCCTGAGTCATCACACAGACCCAGCTGCCAGACCTGCCTGAGCCAGAGGTTCTGTGCCCCTTGCAACAGGAACTATCAAGAGCCACCCTTTCCTCATTGGAGTCAGAGGTGCTGTTCCCCTGACCTGAGTCCTGGTGAGGCCACAGCCCCCATGCCTGGGAACTGACACCCACCATGAAGCATGTGCCCACGCACTGGTCCCAGCACCCACTAGCACTACCACACATGCAGCCACATGCATGCTGGACCAGGCACCTATCTCAGCCACAAAGGCACACCCATGAGCCTAGCTGCCTGCCGCAGCTACGTATGCACCCACACACCACCAGACCCAACAGGAATGCTCCACTGAGACCACACCACTGCGTACTCCCAGAACTGGCATTCTCATACATCTTCCCACATGGATCTATTGCTCACCTCCCCCAGCTAATATCCTTGCAACCGCCCATGAGAGGAGGTCTTTCCCTGCCTTGGCCAGGCCTTCATGTTTAGAGGGGAAAGCTACTTCTTCAAATATGAAGACAACAGTCCAGGACTACAAGGAAACATAACAATTCAAGGAAACATGACACTGCTAAAGAAATGCAGTAACTGGCCATAACCAACTCCAAAGAAATAGAGATCTACACTTTGCCANCCAGGCCTTCATGTTTAGAGGGGAAAGCTACTTCTTCAAATATGAAGACAACAGTCCAGGACTACAAGGAAACATAACAATTCAAGGAAACATGACACTGCTAAAGAAATGCAGTAACTGGCCATAACCAACTCCAAAGAAATAGAGATCTACACTTTGCCAAAGAATTCAGGATAATTTTTTAAAGATCAATAAGTCACAAGAGAACACAGGTAAACAGCTCAATGACACCAAGAAAATAATACCTGAACAAAACAAGAAGCCCAACAAAGATACAGATATCATTTTAAAAAAAAGTATTAAACAGAAATTGAGGAGCTGAAGAACACAATGGCTGAAATGAAAAATGTAGCACAGAACTTCAACAGCTGACTCAACCAAACAAAACAGAGAGACCTCAAAGGTAGGTCATTGGAAATTATGGATTTTAAATCCATTCAGACACTCTCAGTCTTTGGACTGGGGACTTTAATTGATTCACATTCAAAGAAATCATTGATAGGCAATGATTCGGTAGGGCCATTTTAATGGTTTTCTGTCTCCTTTGCTATTGCTTTGTTCCCCTCTTCTTCTTCTGCAATCTTCCTTTGTTATTGATGAATTTGTAATGAGGTCTTTGATTCTTTTCATCTTTTGAGTATATATGTCATAGGCTTTTTCTTGGTGGTTAATGCGAGGTTTGCACAAAATACAGGTATGATCATCTATTTCAGACTTTAATTGCATTCAAAAACTGCNTTCATGTTGATGTATGGCAAAACCAATACAATATTGTAAAGTAATTAGCCTCCAGTTAAAATAAATAAATCTATATTTTTAAGAAATTAGAGCTGGGAAAGCCTTAGTCCTACTCTCAAAGTACATCAGTGAGCAAGCTGAGGACCAAAGTGGGATCTGACTGGGCTTTTAAATGGCAGAACCAAATGTAGAATATTAACAACCTGACTCTAAGCAATGCTTAATATGTCACTTGATATTCTACTATGATTCATTCACTCCGCATTGAGTACTACTGTATGCCAAATAACATGCTAAGTGTGAAGGACAAATGTACAAGTTCTCACAGTGGGCAAGGTCATGGCTGCTAGGAAAGACAAATATTTAAATACATAAATTGAAGTATAGTGTTGTGAATGCCAAAATACAAAAGAAGAGTGAGAAAATAAGTTTTTCTAGTCTAGGAGAATCAGGGAAGCCTTCATAAAGTAACCTTTGATCTGGATCTTCAGAAGGTGAGTGCTGCTGTAACAAATTACCTCAGATATGCTGATGAAAAACAACAGAAATTCATTTTCTCAAAGTCCTGGAGGCCAGAAGTCTGAAATCAAATTGTTGACNGAAAATAAGTTTTTCTAGTCTAGGAGAATCAGGGAAGCCTTCATAAAGTAACCTTTGATCTGGATCTTCAGAAGGTGAGTGCTGCTGTAACAAATTACCTCAGATATGCTGATGAAAAACAACAGAAATTCATTTTCTCAAAGTCCTGGAGGCCAGAAGTCTGAAATCAAATTGTTGACAGGTTTAATTCCTTCTTGAGTTTGCAAGGCAGAATCCACCCCCTGCCTCACGTCCAGTTTCCAGTGGCTAGTGGCTTGTGGATGCGTCGTTACAATCTCTGTCCCTGCCTTCACATCACCTTCTCCTCTGTTCCTTTCCCCGTCTCTTTCTTACGAGAAAACTTGTCATTGGATTTAGCATTTACTGTAATTCAAGATGATCTTATACCAGGATTCTTACCTTAATGACATCTACAATGACCTCTTTTCAAATAAGACCACCTACAAGGGCTGCAGATAAACATATCTTTTGGGGGGCTAGCCAACCCATTTCAGAGACTGTTGAGATATCACAAATGAGAAAAGTTTGAAAAATCTGAGAAATGATGGCATATGCCAATGAGCAGACATTACGAAAGAATGCCGCTTAAGGTAAAGGAGTAAGAAGTGTAAAACAATTAGGATGAGCCCGGGAAAGGCACAGTAGGTAAGGCTGAAGCAGTAAACTGAGGTCAGTTGAGAAGCACCATGTAAACCAAAGTAAGAAAATCTCAGAAAAACCCAATTCTGGATGAGATTTTTATAACAACAATTTGGAGGTTGAAAGAGAAAACTGGAGGCTGAGAGATTTTAAAACAGGGGTTGAAAAAAGTTTCCCTGAAAAGGACCAGATTATAAATAATTTAGGCTGAATAACAAACTATCTCTCCACAACTACTCAACTGCAGGGTGTAAGGAGACATAGACAGTAGGTGAAAGAATGAGTGTGGAGGTATTCTAATAGGTGGGTGCAAAAGTAATTGCAGTTTTGCATTGCTGAACTTTGCTGTTTGATAATGAAATAATTTTTAAATAAATGTGGTTGTGTTATCCATAATTTTAATGTGTACTTCTCACTGTATGATTTTTTGCTAATGATTTAGTACTTGCTGTGTATTTTATATGTATTTTAAACTATGAAAATGATATTAGACAAAAAGCAAATTTATTTGAGAAATTTTTTATTCAAGTTCTAAATGGGTCATAAAGCAGCAGAGACAACTTGCAACATCAACAAACATTTGGTTCAGGAACTGCTAACAAACGTAGAGTGTAATAGTGGTTCAAGAAGTTTTGTAAAGGAGACATGAGTCTTGAAGATGAGGAGCACAATGGCTGGCCACTGAAGGTTGACAACAACCAATTGAGAGGATCACTGAAGCTGATGCTCTTACAACTACAGGAGAAGTTGCCTAAGAACTCAACATCAACCATTTTATAGTTGTTTGGCTTTTGAAGTAAATTGGAAAGGTGAAAAATCTCAGTAAGTGTATGCCTCATGAACTGACCACAAATCAAAAAAAAAAAATCATCATTTTGAAGTGTTGTCTTCTGTTATCCTATGCAACAGCAGCAGACCATTTCTTGATTGCATTGTGATAGATGATGAAAAGTGGACTTTATACCACAACTGGCAATGACCAGCTCAGTGGTTAGACCAAGAAGAAGCTCCAAAACACTTCCCAAAACCAAACTTGCACCAAAAAACGTCATGATCACTGTTTGATGGTCTGCTGCCAATCTGATCCACTAAAGCTTTCTGAGTCCCAGTGAAGCCATTACATCTGAGAAGTATGCCCAGCAAATCAATGAGATGCACTGAAAACTACAACGCCTGTAACAGGCATTGGTCAACAGAAAGGAACCAATTCTCTATGACAATGCCCAACCACACGTTGCACAACCAATGCTTCAAAAGTGGAGCAAATTGGCCTAAAAAGTTTTGCTCCATCTACCATATTTGCCCAACCTCTCACCAGCTGATTATCACTTCTTTAAGCAACATTTTGCAGGGAAAATGCTTCCACAACCAGTAAGAAGCAGAAAATGCTTTCTGAGAGTTCATCAAATCTACAGGAATAAACAAATTTATTTCTCATTGGCAAAAATGTGTTGATTGTACTGGTTCCTCTTTTGATTAATAAAGATATGTTTGACCTTAGTTATAATGATTTAAAATTCATGCTCCAAAACCACAATTACTTTTGAACCAACCTAATAATATATATCTGTGCACACTGAAATTTAATTTTATGTAAATTTCACAAACCATGAAATAGTGTTCTCTGATTTTTTTAATATTTAGAATATAAACCCATTTGTAGAGGCAATGTCAGCAGAAATGGTGGAATAGTTAATTTCCAAGGGCCCCTCCACAGAAATACCATAAGTAATGTAAAAACTGTCAAAATCAATTTTGTCAGAATTCTGAAAAAGAATCAAAGATTTATAACAATCAAGTGAATACTGAATTAAGGAGGGGGAAATTTAGAATTCTAGGAAACTTTTTCAGCATTTATACTTGCTCTTGTCCTATCCCCTCCCAGCCTGGAGTGATATTGAAGACAGCAGCCTACATTCCTGCCATGGGACACAGGCCCCTAGTTTGTGAAAGAGCAAAGGGGACCTTGTTCTCAAAGAACTGGGCTTGTCCATTTTGACATATCTGAGTGCTACCTGAGGCAGTGATTCAGGATACTGCCTTTGCATCACCTAATTCAGAACTCTCAGATAGAAGAGCTGTTATGCAGAGAGAATTCCTTGAAAATGTTGTAAGGCAAATGAACAAGCCACTGCCATCTCAAGCTGGAGATTACAGTTGAGGGTAACAATAGACATGTAAAAAACCTGAAAAGAAAAGCAGGGGAGTTTCTTTGGAAAACCGAAGTATTAGAAAGTATCGTGTAAACAGAGGAATATAGGAAGCCACGTGCAAATGTCAGCTCAGTTCGCTTCAGTTCAGCCGCTCAGTCCTGTCTGACTCTCTGCGACCCCATCGACTGCAGCACACCAGGCTTCCCTGTCCTTCACTGTCTCCCAGAAGTTGCTCAAACTCATGTCCATTGAGTTGATAATGTCATTAACTTCTCATCCTCTGTCATCCCCTTCTCCTCCTCCCTTCAGTCTTCCCCAGCATCTGGGTCTTTTCCAGTGATTTGGCTCGTTGCATCAGGTGGCCAAAATATTTGAGCTTCAGCTTAAGTATCAGTCCTTCCAATAAATATTCACAATTGACTTCCTTTAGGATTGACTGATTTGATCTCCTAGGTATCCAAGGGACTCTCAAGAGTCTTTTCAGCACCGTAGTTCGAAAGCATCTGTTCTTTGTTACTCAGCCTTCTTTATGGTCCAACTCTCACAATCACACATGACTACTGGAAAAACCATAGCTTTGATTATACAGACCTTTGTCAGCAAAATGATGTCTCTGCTTTTTAATACGTTGTCTAGGTTTGTCATAGTTTTTCTTCCAAGAAGCATGTGTCTTTCAATTTCATGGCTACAGTTCCCATCCACAGTGATATTGGAGCCCAAGAAAATAGTTTGTATCTCCATCTTTCATTAAAAGGCATTATAGACCACGTGAATAAGTATGCATTTTGGATTCGGGCAAATCTGTTTCTGAATCCGAGATTTTCTGTCTACTTACTTGATATCTAGATGACCATTAGTAAGTTACTAATGCCTCATCAGCCTCTATTTCTTTAATATTAAAATACAAATAATAACAGCATGGAATCATTTTGAAGATTGAGATTGTGAATGAACAGTGCCCAAGACTGCCTCTCACCAAGACATTCAATATGTGATTACTATTATTAGATAAAAGTTTGACATTATATTGTTATTCCTATGGTTAAATTTACAGAAAGTAATAACTGGGGCAAAGTATGCTTTTTAATATAAATTATCATATATAAGCTATCTAAGCTTTATAGTATATGCTGCCTTTAACAAAAACCTGAAGAGAGTCTATCCAAATGGTAACCGATCCCTCTGTATTCCATCATGGATACAAAGAATTCCAATGCTTTATTTACAACAATGCAAAATATTGCTGTTAAACTGATATAATCTAGGCAAAACCAAGAAAATCCAATTTTGTTTATCTAAGGTAAGACAACTTAGTCTAACTAAACATCCATTAGACTTAAAAAAATTATATTTTCTGTAAATCAAAACTACGATGAGATATCACCTCACACCAGTCAGAATGACCATCATTAAAATGTCTACAAATAATAAATGCTGGAAAGGGTGTGTAAAAAGAAAACCCTCCTATACTGTTGGTGGGAATGTAAATTAATGCAGCTACTATGGAAAACACTATGGAGATTCCTTAAAAAAACTAAAACTAGAGTTGCCATATGATCCAGAAATTCCACTCCTAGGCATATATCTAGAGAAAATTCTAAATGGAAAAGATACATGCATCCAATGTTAATAGAAGCACAATTTACAATACCTATATAATAGTATTTATATTATTTCCAAGACATGGAAGCAACCTGAATGTCCATTGATAGATGAATGGGTAAAAAAGACGTTTTATATATATATATATATAAAATATACACACACACACTCACACACACACACACACTCACACAAAGCACACAATGGAATGCTGCTGCTGCTGCTAAGTCACTTCAGTCATGTCCGACTCTGTGCAACCCCATAGATGGCAGCCCACCAGGCTCCCCCGTCCCTGGGATTCTCCAGGCTAGAACACTGGAGTACTACTCAGTCATAAAAAAAGAAGGAAACAATGTCATTTGCAACAAATATAGATGGACCTAGACACTATCATACTAAGTGAAATCAGAGCAAAAGACAAATATCATATGATATCACTTATATGTGGAATCGAAAATTTGATACAAATGAACTTATTTGCAAAACATAAACAGACACGCAGAGAATAAACTTATGGTTACCAAAGGGGAAAGAGATGGGGGAAGGATAAATTAGGAGTTTGTGATTAGAAAACACAAACTACTGTATAAAAATAGATAAACAACAATGTACTACTGCATAGCACACAGACCTACAGTCAGTATTCTCTAATAACCCATAATGGAAAAGATCATGAAAAATAATATATACATAAACTGAAACACTTTGTTGTACAACAGAAAGTAAAATAACATTGTAAATCAAATATAATTCAATTTTAAAACATTATGTTTTCAAGTTTCCCACACAGTGACCTTCAAGGAACCTCTAGAGCTCCCAGTATTGCTGGTCAGGATCCACTGCACTAACAAACCCTCAGGAGCATACTTTGCAAAATCAAATCATTTTAGTGTTAACCAACTGATAGAACAGTTCTAAAAATCCACATATCCTAAGTGATACATCACTTTTAAAAACTACTTTTGGTGTTTTCTACTCAAAAACAGGTAAAGAGCCCTAATTTTGGAATGTAAGAAACGTACAAGAACAATGTGATGTAACATTACCACGAATGACAATGTTTCATTAAACCCATAAGAGCTGAGATGACACCCAGCAGTGGATCATGGTCAAGAATCAGAGAACACTTGATAGAGGCAGCAAATATTGACCTTGGTTTTAAAGGAGAAAAAGAACATGAATGACTGAGTAAAAAGTAACAAGGTAAAAGGTATAAGATATAAGTTAAAAGGTACAAGATTGGTTCTGTATGTTTATTCTGTTTCTTTAGGATTTCCAAATCAGAAATTTTACTAAGTCCTGGTAGCCTGTTCTAGGATATATAACAAAAAACGGAGTAAAAGTCTCTAAGGTACAAAAGAGTTTCAGTCGGCTTGCTATTTTCCCTGCGCCTGTAATTTTGTTCTGCTCTGTTTTTGCCAATTACAGATTTCAACATAGAAACAGCCAGCTAAAGCAAACAGCTTCTAGATGTATGTTGTTCTTAATGACTGGTTACTAAGTATTTTCAGATCTTAATTTTGGGTCAGGTCCTTATTGTAATTATTGATTTCACTTTGAAGTTTAAAAATAAAAGAGTTACTGTGCACTCACATATCCATTCCCTTATTCAAGTTATTAAAACTCCTGTCATTTTACAAGCCGTGTTACAGACCACTCTAATAATATTGCCCAGTGTCTTTAATAGAAAGTGCTCAAATTCTGTCTAAGATACAATAAGGCATAATACCAGAAAGTTCAAGAGTTAGTCCATTGAATGACTAAAAGCAGTATACTCATCCATCCTCTCATTTACTCAACAAATATTTATTAAAGATCAAAGCACACATGTGCACACACAGAGACTCACTGCAAACTCTTTTGCAGTGATCAATGACTATCAAAACATATTTTCAGTTCTAATGTGTTGAGCTTTAAAAACTAGAAATAACAAGTGAGTATTTAACTCAATAAAAGCCAGTTGAGCTTCATTTCTTCCCAATTTAGATTATACACGATGTAAACAGCACATATTGCTTCAAGAGAGGAAACTACATGAAAATGTCAAATTTACTTGTGGTTTCAATAATCTCAGATAACCCTGACATTCAAACACAAAATTTGAAGCCACAAGAAATATCCTTCTGAAAAACAGTATATATATATTTTTAGATTATACACTTATTTTTGTAATCAAAATTGTTATTGCTACTCTATCTCATCCATGTTTTCATTTTTTTATAGCACCTTAGGAAACTCATCATCGGCTCTTCAGTGAAGATGATGTTAAGGATATTGTTTTTGGAGTACATAATGTTCTTTTGAGACATTCAGGTGACATCTCTTTCTGGTCTTAATATAAGTGATGACTACATTTTGAGCAACTAATTAACTTCTACATTATGTTGCCTTGAATTACATATTAAAATATGCTTCTGCTTTGCACTGACTTCTAGAAAACTCAAAGTAATATATTTAATTGATTCCCAGCAAGAATTAATAAGGGCTTCCCAGGTGTTGCTAGTAGTAAAGAACCTACCTGCCAGTGCAGGAGATGTAAGAGACCCAGGTTCGATCCTTGGGTTGGGAAGATCTCCTGGAGAAAGGCATGGCAACCCACTCTAGTATTCTTGCCTGGAGAATCCCATGGACAGAGGAGCCTGGTAAGCTACAGTCCATGGGGTTGCAAAGAGTCAGACACAACCAAAACAACTTAGCATGCAAAAGTATTAAATAAACAGAATAATATAAGTTCCATAAGAATAATTCTTACTCCATGAGTAAAATTCCTGAATTGTATCAGTGTAATACTGACATCCTATTAACTGGGCTTCCCTGATAGGTCAGTTGGTAACAAATCTGCTATAATGCAGGAGACCCCGGTTGGATTCCTAAGTCAGGAAGATTCACCTGAGAGGGGATGGGCTACCTACTTCAATATTCTTGGGCTCCCTTTATGGCTCAGCTGGTAAAGAATCTGCCTACAATGCGGGAGACCTGGGTTCGATTCCTGGGTTGGGAAGATCTCCTGGAATAAAGAAAGGCTACCCACTTCAGTATTCTAGCCTGGAGAGTTCCATGGACTGTATCACAAAGAGTCAGACATGACTGAGTGATTTTCANTCTAGTGTTGAATAAATTATATGGAAAACAGGTCGACCAAGATAATATAAGAAAATATAAACCACTGACCCTTGAACAATGTGGATAGGTGTACTGACCCTCTGTACATTTGAAAATATGCATATAACTTACAGTTGGCCCTACATATATGTGGTTCCTCTCCATGTATGGGGCTTCCCTGGTGGCTCAGAAGTTAAAGCGTCTGCCTCCAATGCAGGAGACCTGGGTTCAATCCCTGGGTCGGGAAGATCCCCTGGAGAAGGAAATGGTAACCCACTCCAGTATTCTTGCCTGGAGAATCCCATGGATGGAGAAGCCTGGTAGGCTAAAATCCACAGGGTCACAAAGAGTCAGACATGACTGAGTGATTTCACTTTCACTTTCACTTTCCACATGTATAGTTCTGTATCTGTGGCTTCAGTCAACCAGGATCATGTGGTATGGTAGTACATATTTATTGAAAAATATTCATGTATAAGTGAACCCACACAGTTCAAACTTGTGTTGTTTAAAAATCAACTGAAGGCTCTGATAAGTCCTTCACTTTATTATTTTACAATACTGTATTGGTTTTGCCATACATTGACATGAATCTGCCACATGTGTACATGAGCTTCCAATTCTGAACCCGCCTCCCACCACCCTCCCAATATCATCTCTCTGGGTCATCCCAGTGCACCAGCCCCAAGCATCCTGTATCCTGTATCGAACCTAGACTGGCGATTCATTTCTTACATGATAGTATACATGTTTCAATGCCATTCTCCCAAATCATCTCACCCTCTCCCTCTCCCACAGAATCCAAAAGTCTGTTCTATACATCTGTGTCTCTTTTGCTGTCTCGCATACCGGGTTATCATTACCATCTTTCTAAATTCCATATATATGTGTCAGTATACTGTATTGGCATTTTTCTTTCTGGCTTTCTTCACTCTGTATAATCGGCTCCAGTTTCATTCACCTCATTAGAACTGATTCAAATGTATTCTTTTTAATGGCTGAGTAATACTCCATTGTGTATATGTACCTCAGCTTTCTTATCCATTTGTCTGCTGATGGACATCTAGGTCCACGTCCTGGCTATTATAAACAGTGCTGCAATGAACATTGGGGTACACGTCTCTTTCAGTTCTGGTTTCCTCGGTGTGTATGCCCAGCAGTGGGATTGCTGGGTCATAAGGCAGGGCTATTTGCAGTTTCCTAAGGAATCTCCACACTGTTCTCCATGGTGGCTGTACTAGTTTGCATTCCCACCAACAGTGTAAGAGGGTTCCCTTTTCTCCACACCCTCTCCAGCATTTATTGCTTGTAGACCTTTGGATCACAGCCATTCTGACTGGTGTGAAATGGTACCTTATTGTGGTCTTGATTTGCATTTCTCTGATAATGAGTGATGTTGAGCATCTTTTCATGTGTTTGTTAGCCATCTGTATGTCTTCTTTGGAGAAATGTCTACTTAGTTCTTTGGCCCATTTTTTGATTGGGTCATTTATTTTTCTGGAATTGAGCTGCATAAGTTGCTTGTATATTTTTGAGATTAGGTGTCAGTTGCTTCATTTGCTATTATTTTCTCCCATTCCGAAGNCCATCTGTATGTCTTCTTTGGAGAAATGTCTACTTAGTTCTTTGGCCCATTTTTTGATTGGGTCATTTATTTTTCTGGAATTGAGCTGCAGGAGTTGCTTGTATATTTTTGAGATTAGTTGTTTGTCATTTGCTTCATTTGCTATTATTTTCTCCCATTCTGAAGGCTGTCTTTTCACTTTGCTTATAGTTTCCTTTGTTTTGCAGAAGCTTTTAAGTTTAATTAGCATATCTAAAATGCAATGTATTTAAGAAAATAATCTGCACACAAAATTTTTAATAAATGTATAGTTTCCTTAAGAATAATAACAGTATACAAATACAAAATATAAATTAGTACATTAAGTAAATATCTAAATGTTACTATCAACTCAATTTATCTGAGACCCAGGTCACTTTGGTCACAAGTTTTACTACCATGAGGAAATTCCTAGTATTTTGATGAATGTGTTATTTGAAAATTGATTATATACTCATTTTTATATCTTTTTTAGGAATTAAGGCTTTAAATATCTGTATCTAATCAGTAGAACTTTCAAAGCCAATCAGAGTAAAAGGCTGATTTTTAAATATGTTTATCCTGAGGCAGGTGTTCTCATTGACATACTATACTCTGATTCACAATTACAAGGTCAATATAAAATTGCAGGTCTTGAAATATGGGAGAATTTTAGAGTAGCAATGTACATGAAAATTGAAATACAATATTTACATATTAAAGCTTAGCATTACCATGCCTTTCTTCACATGATAGCCCAAATTCTAGTTTCTGGGGACTGATTCATGAATTTTCCGAAGTGACTATATACATTGGCACATTATATATACATATTATATAATTTACCCATGGAAATGTCCTAGAAAGTAGTCATTTCAATGGCTAAATTCTCTTTTGGGATAAGGTTCTAAATGCCTGCCTACCAATATCCATGGTCTTTGATGGATCAACTAAACTAAACCCATACATCTAGGTGAAGCCACCAACACTAACATGTATTGGTGAATGGAATACACACTAGAGGGATATACGCCACTTCCAGCCCTAAATAAGTATGTGCTGGTACAGATTTAACAACCAGCTACTGGGAAAGTGAGGAGGGAAGCTTGGTTTGCAGCATTTGCTGATTTCCATGGTAAACTTTTCCCACCATGCCTAATTTCAAAGTGCCAACATAATGTTACTAAACATGGAGTTGGGGGAAAAATGTATTATGCAGTATTTCTATTATATAGGAACAGTAGATGGAATAACCTCAAGAGCACATAAAAATGTAGTAATATTAAGAAATGATGTTTATTTCTAATATAATTTAGTTAATTGTAAGTTTCTATAATTTAATTGTTCATAGTGGTCGTATTTTCAAAACAACTCACAAAATTCCTACAAATTTAGCAGTTGCTACTCACAACCCAATTTGAGCCAGCTCCTGCACNCATAATGTTACTAAACATGGAGTTGGGGGAAAAATGTATTATGCAGTATTTCTATTATATAGGAACAGTAGATGGAATAACCTCAAGAGCACATAAAAATGTAGTAATATTAAGAAATGATGTTTATTTCTAATATAATTTAGTTAATTGTAAGTTTCTATAATTTAATTGTTCATAGTGGTCGTATTTTCAAAACAACTCACAAAATTCCTACAAATTTAGCAGTTGCTACTCACAACCCAATTTGAGCCAGCTCCTGCACACTACTGCTAAGATCTACTGTGTGATACTCCATACTCTCCTTCTTTCTTTGTTTCCTAGCCAAAAGCCTAGGATTCAGTTAAAGTTTCAGTGTCTATAGAACCACTGGAGGAGGTTTGAGTCCCTGATTGAATGAAGCAGAGACTTCTGTCCCTCCTGATGCTGCTGATCCACAAGGGATTGAGAGTAAGAAATAAACCCTTAGTGTGTTAAACTCCTTGATTGCAGGGTTGTGTGCTGCAGCAGCTGATACTGACTATCCTGACTAAAACACCATCCAAAGAACAAATAAAGTCTCTCATTCACTGATTCCCACATTTGGTGAATCACCAAACCCACCTGAAAGTGTTTAATAAAATACAGACTCCAAAGCCCTCAGTTCAGTTTAGTCGCTCAGTCGTGTCNGGCTCTAGTTTCATCCACCTCAGTAGAACTGATTGAAATGTATTGTTTTTAATGGCTGAGTAATACTCCATTGTGTATATGTACCACCGCTTTTTTATCCATTCATCTGCTGATGGACATCTAGGTTATTTTCATGTCCTGGCTATTATATACAGTGCTGCAATGAACATTGGGGTACACATGTCTCTTTCAATTAACCTTCGCTTCTTTAAAATAGTTTTCCTCCTTTAATATACATTTTCTATCTTCTGTCTTGAGTTTGTAGCTAATAACAATTTGTACATACCTCTTTACTTATATAAATACAAACTACAGCACAGGTATGAACATAACCGTGTACTTGATATACAAACACAATAACATTTCCATGAGACTGGTTTATTGGAGAGTTCACTGGGTTATAAAGATGAAATAATTGGTTTTGTTTTGCTTTCGAAAAAGCTATACAAAACCCCACCCCCTTATATTTCATTTTCTTCCTGAGGAACTATTCTGTCATCATGATATCTATATAATTTATTAACCATTTTAACTTTTAGAACTGTCTGACTCATTTTTTTAAATTTACTTATTCATTTTAAAGTTTAATTCCATATCTGATTCAAAGACCTTTTTATACTTTCATTCTAACTTAGCTACAATTATCACCCCTAGAGCCTGAGATCTGGGACCAGGCTATCTGCTTACCATACCTCTCTCATTTCTCTTGTCCTCTTCACTCTGACTGATTCCACCATCACTGAGGACATCTGAACCATTTGAGAAGTGGGGCTGAATAAAATAGTGTCACAGCTCAGAACTTGAGTCTAAGATGCATTTCTCAGTTCTGCTTTACCATGGGGTTATTGGAAGTTTGCATGATCGTTAATGATGTCGTTCTTTGATGCCTATTCTATTTTTTCTTAGATGTGGACCTCGCACAGAAACCTAAGTGGAGAGGGGAGAATCTGGATATTCTTGGGACCATAGCTGAAATAGCATCAAAGTAGTACCAAAATAGATCACCATTAACCTCTAGGAACTATGTCTCACAAAACTATTCAGAATCTTTGGGCACATGAGTCAACAAAACCATTTTACAGGATAAGCATCTATGTGAAGAGAGCAAAGTAGCTAATGTGACAAGTAGTTTTACAAGTTCTCTTGGTGACTTATGTCTATGCAACCAAATGCTTTGAGAATTCATAGGCAGATGTGAGTGGATATTAGGAAAGTAAATGCCAGTTCCCTTCTTGCAGTCATCACAATCTTCTTGGGAGTCCAAGCTGAGGAGAGCAACGGAACAGCTTTTCTCTGTAAACAAAGCCCACTTACAATGCCTCCCTTATAATGACTGCAAGTGTCAGGATAGGTAGTGTCAGAGTCTCTTCTTGGAACTGGCAAATCTCAGCAGGTTCTAAAGGATGATGGTCAGCTCCAACTGCTGGTAGGTATAGACTGCTGCTGGAGAAGGAAATGGCAACCCACTTCAGTGTTTTGCCTGGAAAATTCCATGGACAGAGGAGCCTGGTGGGCTATCGTCCACGAAGTTGCAAAAGAGTCAGACCAGACTTAGCAACTAAACAGTAACACAGGCTGTAACAAGTGCAATACTTTTGGCTTTTAATACTAGCTTTGGGTGTTAGCCATAATTCTACAACATCAGAAAAAATTCTATTTCATCTCTTGTGAAGCCTTCCCTAACAGAATATAACAGAATCTTAGTTATATTCAGCTAGCTGGCTAAGATTCCTTGATCTCAGGGAAGGTAAGTCTTTTGCTCGCCCTAGAAAATGTCTCATGATTAATAAAAACTAGTCATAGAAATCCTACTATCCCTCTTTCCTTCATTAAATATTTTCCCCAAATTTCTTGGCGATAGAGGTGCCTATATGACAAGTTATACTCAATGAGACATAAGAGAAAGTCTGCTAGGAGGCTCTGGGGAAATTTTGTGTTCCTGTATATAGACTTTTCAAGAAGAAACTTTTATGTCCCAGCCCTTCCTATTCAGGATACTGGTTGTGTGGTTTTGGTGCCTGTAAATGCTGCAACTATCTTGAGACAATGTCTAGAGGGCCACTGAGTGTTTGGAGATGCTAACAAAGTGAACTGTTATCCTTGAGCTGCTATACGCAACCTGCAATCGCCCTCTTTCAGATTTCTTGCCTTTGTTATATAAGCCAAAATCCATAAGGAATTCTTCTAATTGCATATAGCTTTCTTCTCAACCGATGATGTTTTAAAAATGCACCGTTAAATTATCAATGATCACGCATTTTTCATTAAAACATTATATTTACCTCCAGATAGTTTCCTCTCAGATATCAGGACATAAAAGCACACTCTATCTTGATGACAATCTCTCTATAAGTATTAAAGGCTAAATATTGCTTTCAGGAACAAGTACTCATTGGTCTCATTATCTTCAATAACTGTGATTTTGAGGGATTGGAAATAAAGAACAATTTTTCTTTAAAAATAACTAAACATTTCCTTGGACTTCCTTGGTAGCTCAGATGGTAAAGAATCTGCCTGCAATGTAGGAGACCCAGGGTCCATCCCTGGGTCCAGAAGATCCCCTGGAGAAGGGAATGACAACCCACTCCAGTATTCTTGCCAGGAGAATTCCATGGACAGAGGAGCCTGGCAGGCTACAGTCCATAGGTTCACAAAGAGTTGTACATAACTGAGCAACTAACTCTTCCACTTTAAACAGTTCCTATCAAGTTAATGAGCCTCTAATTCCTGCAGTTGAAGCTAGAGAATCAATAAAAAATGAAATAAAGTTCTCAAGAGTGTCACAAATGGAAAAATTAGAGATAAACTTTTAAAGTAAATACATGACACAAAGAATCCCTATAATTTAAACATCTGTCTTGGCAGAGATATAGATGGTTAAACTTGGGAGAAACCCCTATGTGACTTTAATTTCTACTATTATCTGCTGAACAGGTAGTTTCAATAAAGTCTTTCAGAATAACTTACAAGAACCATTTTATATCATACATTTTTGCAAGGAAAGCTTTTTAAAAATTAAATTTAGTCTATCATGTATATGATGAGAACAATAGAGTTGGTAATTCATATATTAATATTTTAGCTTATTTAAATACATAATTAATATCTTTCTAGACAACTATATAACTTTTCACTCCAGATTTACTATAGAAAGGAAGTTGCATATTCCTATATCCTGAAATCTATTTTTTATATAAAACTTCCTTTC
Source organism: Neotragus moschatus (assembly GCA_006410615.1). Taxonomy (NCBI): domain Eukaryota; kingdom Metazoa; phylum Chordata; class Mammalia; order Artiodactyla; family Bovidae; genus Neotragus; species Neotragus moschatus. Next base: position 397,538 of record SJYA01001559.1, on the reverse strand, counting down.
ACAACATATGTTCCAGTTACAAAATCACACTTATTTAATTTTAATAACTGACTAAATGTGATAGATAACTGGAAGAAGATTTACAAACACAGGCCTCTCTCTCTTTCTGCCCAAGAGAGTGATACCATCGCTCTTTTAGTTGTTTTAGTGTCTAGTTACTGTAGCTAAAAGTAAATGGCTATTGGTTAGAGATTTGATATTTCAGGGACAAACAAAATATTCATGTGCTCATGCCAGTTAAAGCAGCTTTGCTTCCCACAAGTTATATAAGACAGATTATTTTTCATCCTACTATTCTCAAGCTAAATTTGCTTATATTTCAACAACAAAACTCATTTGGAATTTTCTTATGCTACCACTAAGGAATCATTAAGTTGTGTATCACAAGCTAAACATGCACATTTCAAAAAAAAAGGGGGGGCCCCTAGTCTTCCAGTATATCTATTTTCATTGCTTGGATGACATTTATACCTATTGTATTCTCAAGGCATAAACCATATACACACAAATCTGGGCATAATTTGAAAAGTAAATAATATTTTCTGTTTCTTAACTGGTGTGTTAACCAACCACAATATTCTCTGATTACAGTATTCTAAAAGAGACAGATACAGATAGAATTGCGACTTAGGCAGTGCACATTCTCTAACGGCTTTTTAACCTCATCTCTTTAACAATTCTTCCTATTTTCTGTAGCCCCAACCAACAAATCATTAATTCAGCTGGCTACTCTCACAAAAGCAGTTGAGCACGACAGACTCTGCTGGGTTACTGCTTATCATAAGTGTTGTATACACATTCTTTCCCAGTCCCTGAAGGCTCTACTTTTCCTAGAAAATCTAATACTAATCTAGCTGACTAGGTTTTATTAGGAGAGTCCCCATGCCATTTTCATATTTATTATAATCTGTGAAGATAAACATATTTTTTAAACTCTAACTTGCTATGTAAATATAAGTTGCCATTGGCTTGGTCTATTCAGGCTGCTATAATAAAACACAAGAGAATGGGTGATTTATAAACAACATGAATTTTTTTCTCAAAGTTCTGGAGGCTGGAAGTCTGAAGTCAGGGAATCAGCACTGACAGGTGAGGACCCTCCACTNGTTTGGAGATGCTAACAAAGTGAACTGTTATCCTTGAGCTGCTATACGCAACCTGCAATCGCCCTCTTTCAGATTTCTTGCCTTTGTTACATAAGCCAAAATCCATAAGGAATTCTTCTAATTGCATATAGCTTTCTTCTCAACCGATGATGTTTTAAAAATGCACCGTTAAATTATCAATGATCACGCATTTTTCATTAAAACATTATATTTACCTCCAGATAGTTTCCTCTCAGATATCAGGACATAAAAGCACACTCTATCTTGATGACAATCTCTCTATAAGTATTAAAGGCTAAATATTGCTTTCAGGAACAAGTACTCATTGGTCTCATTATCTTCAATAACTGTGATTTTGAGGGATTGGAAATAAAGAACAATTTTTCTTTAAAAATAACTAAACATTTCCTTGGACTTCCTTGGTAGCTCAGATGGTAAAGAATCTGCCTGCAACGTAGGAGACCCAGGGTCCATCCCTGGGTCCAGAAGATCCCCTGGAGAAGGGAATGACAACCCACTCCAGTATTCTTGCCAGGAGAATTCCATGGACAGAGGAGCCTGGCAGGCTACAGTCCATAGGTTCACAAAGAGTTGTACATAACTGAGCAACTAACTCTTCCACTTTAAACAGTTCCTATCAAGTTAATGAGCCTCTAATTCCTGCAGTTGAAGCTAGAGAATCAATAAAAAATGAAATAAAGTTCTCAAGAGTGTCACAAATGGAAAAATTAGAGATAAACTTTTAAAGTAAATACATGACACAAAGAATCCCTATAATTTAAACATCTGTCTTGGCAGAGATATAGATGGTTAAACTTGGGAGAAACCCCTATGTGACTTTAATTTCTACTATTATCTGCTGAACAGGTAATTTCAATAAAGTCTTTCAGAATAACTTACAAGAACCATTTTATATCATACATTTTTGCAAGGAAAGCTTTTTAAAAATTAAATTTAGTCTATCATGTATATGATGAGAACAATAGAGTTGGTAATTCATATATTAATATTTTAGCTTATTTAAATACATAATTAATATCTTTCTAGACAACTATATAACTTTTCACTCCAGATTTACTATAGAAAGGAAGTTGCATATTCCTATATCCTGAAATCTATTTTTTATATAAAACTTCCTTTCACAACATATGTTCCAGTTACAAAATCACACGTATTTAATTTTAATAACTGACTAAATGTGATAGATAACTGGAAGAAGATTTACAAACACAGGCCTCTCTCTCTTTCTGCCCAAGAGAGTGATACCATCGCTCTTTTAGTTGTTTTAGTGTCTAGTTACTGTAGCTAAAAGTAAATGGCTATTGGTTAGAGATTTGATATTTCAGGGACAAACAAAATATTCATGTGCTCATGCCAGTTAAAGTAGCTTTGCTTCCCACAAGTTATATAAGACAGATTATTTTTCATCCTACTATTCTCAAGCTAAATTTGCTTATATTTCAACAACAAAACTCATTTGGAATTTTCTTATGCTACCACTAAGGAATCATTAAGTTGTGTATCACAAGCTAAACATGCACATTTCAAAAAAAAAGGGGGGGCCCCTAGTCTTCCAGTATATCTATTTTCATTGCTTGGATGACATTTATACCTATTGTATTCTCAAGGCATAAACCATATACACACAAATCTGGGCATAATTTGAAAAGTAAATAATATTTTCTGTTTCTTAGCTGGTGTGTTAACCAACCACAATATTCTCTGATTACAGTATTCTAAAAGAGACAGATACAGATGGAATTGCGACTTAGGCAGTGCACATTCTCTAACGGCTTTTTAACCTCATCTCTTTAACAATTCTTCCTATTTTCTGTAGCCCCAACCAACAAATCATTAATTCAGCTGGCTACTCTCACAAAAGCAGTTGAGCACGACAGACTCTGCTGGGTTACTGCTTATCATAAGTGTTGTATACACATTCTTTCCCAGTCCCTGAAGGCTCTACTTTTCCTAGAAAATGTAATACTAATCTAGCTGACTAGGTTTTATTAGGAGAGTCCCCATGCCATTTTCATATTTATTATAATCTGTGAAGATAAACATACTCTAACTTGCTATGTAAATATAAGTTGCCATTGGCTTGGTCTATTCAGGCTGCTATAATAAAACACAAGAGAATGGGTGATTTATAAACAACATGAATTTTTTTCTCAAAGTTCTGGAGGCTGGAAGTCTGAAGTCAGGGAATCAGCACTGACAGGTGAGGACCCTCCACTAGCTTACAAGCTTGCTCTTGTATCCTTACATGCCATGAGCAGCAAGAGATCTAAGTGCAGTCTCCTTCAAAAGAGAAATAACTCCATTCATGAAGCCTCTGCCCTTATGAACTAATCATGTCCCAAAGACCCCGTCTCAATACCATCCCCTTGGGGGTTAGGTTTCAACATATAAATTTGGGGGACACGTGAACATTTGGACTTCCCTGGTGGCTCAGTGGTAAAGAACCCACCTGCCAATCCAAGAGATGTGGATTTGCTCCCTGGGTCAGGAAGATCCACTGGAGAAGGAAACAGCAACCCACTCCAGTATTTTTGCTTAGGAAGTCACATGGACAGATGAGCCCAGCGGGCTACAGTCCATGGGGTTGCAAACAGGTCGGACATGACTTTGCCACAAAAACAACAACATAAACATTTAGACCAAAACAGTCACCTACGTCCAACATCCTGCAATTTCTTCAAATAATCCAGTCAGTACTGTATCTCTTGGCTTTCATATTCAAGAGGCTCTTTTTACTGAAGATACCTTATCTCTTCGTCTACCTGGTTTGGTTCAGTTCAGTCACTCAGTCATCAGACTCTTTACGACCCCATGACTCACAGCACTCCAGGCCTCCCTGTCCATCACCAACTATGGGAGTTCACCCAAACCCATGTCCATCGAGTCGGTGATGCCATCCAACCATCTCATCCTCTATCATCCCCATCTCCTCCTGCTCTCAATCTTTCCCAGCATCAGGGGCTTTTCAAATGTCAGCTCTTCACATCAGGTGGCAGAAGTATTGGAGTTTCAGCTTCAAAATCNCCCAAACCCATGTCCATCGAGTCGGTGATGCCATCCAACCATCTCATCCTCTATCATCCCCATCTCCTCCTGCTCTCAATCTTTCCCAGCATCAGGGGCTTTTCAAATGTCAGCTCTTCACATCAGGTGGCAGAAGTATTGGAGTTTCAGCTTCAAAATCAGCCTTACCAATGAACACTCAGGACTGATCTCCTTTAGAATGCACTGGCTGGATCTCCTTGCAGTCCAAGGGACTCTCAAGAGTCTTCTCCAACACCACAGTTCAAAAGCATCAATTCTTCAGTGCTCAGTTTTCTTTATAATCCAACTCTCACATCCATACATGACCACTGGAAAAACCATAGCCTTGACTAGAAGGACCTTGTTGGCAAAGTAATGTCTCTGCTTTTTAATATGCTATCTAGGTTGGTCATAACTTTCCAAGGAGCAAGTGTCTTTTAATTTCTTGGCTCCAATCACCATCTTGCAGTGATTTTGGAGCCCAGAAAAATAA
>SJYA01001559.1:276032-391586 GCA_006410615.1 Neotragus moschatus | reverse complement strand
ATCATTCATTTCACTATTTCGAATTTTCTAATGACTATACAGCCAGCAGTCACTATAGAAATAACATACCTCTTTTAAGCTTGCACTGTAAAAGTGGATGAGGAGGATGAAAAACTTAACTAAAACTGCTTCTAATTTAGGGCAGAGGAACTTTAATAAATCTGAAGGGTTTTCCAAATACATACCTGTATTCCAGATGACCGACAATACACAATCATAAATATTCTACTTTATATAAGAAGATGCTTTATTTGTAATCAGGGTAATAATCACTGATAATTTAGGTTTTTTTAGTGTTTGATTAAATATTCCATTTCTGCCAGTATGTCCACTATGAATTACCCTCCTTAATGACACGAATTTATGCAATTCAAATTGATTGTCATATACTACCTTTAACTGGAACAAAATTGAACAAATATTCTGCATAGGAGAAATAGTCATTAGAGCAACAGGACTCCTTTATTGGTTTCTGATAGAATAGATGAAATTCCTCCCACCTCTTATCAAAATATAGAAAACCCACACTTGTTCAAAATATTTGGTACAGGCAAAGCATTCTAGCTATTGTAATAACATTTGGCTAAGAATTTCTTCTACATGGATAATAATGTTTCAAAGGATCAAAATACAATGAGATATATAATACCTATTTGATTACAAATGAATCATTTTATTATGAGGGCAGTTCAAACTGTTGAAATTTCTCAGGTACCATTTTTTCAGCTTCATTGAGGTATTGACAAATATAACTTGTATATATTTAAAGCATACAACTTGATGGTTTAATATATACGTACACTGTGACATGATTACTACAATCAAGTTAATCAGCATATCCATAACCACACATTGCTATCACGGTTTTTGTAGTGAGAACACTCAAGATCAACTCTTGTAGCAAATTACAGGTATTCCATACAATATTATTAAGTATAGTCACAAAGAACTGTTGTAGCTCCATCAGTAAAGAGTCTGCCTGTGGTGTAGGAGACCTAGATTCAATCCCTGGGTTGGGAAGATCCCTTGGAGAAGGAAACAGCAACCCACTCCAGTATTCTTCCTGGAAAATCCCATAAACAGAGTCACCTGGTTGGCTACAGTCCATGAAGTCACAAGAGTCAGACATGACTTAGTAATTAAACCACCATAGTCACACGCTGTTCATTAAATCTCCAGAAGTGATTCATCCTGCATAACTGAATGTGTATACTCTTTGAACAACATCTCCCCATTTCTCCCATCCCCGAGTCCCTGGAAAACACCTTTTTATTTCCTGCTTTTGTGAGTTCAAATGCTTTAGAATCCATATATAAATTACATCATGTAGTAACTTGTTTTTCTGTATCTGGCTTATTTCACTTGTCCTCAAGGTTTGTCCATTGATGCTTTCGAATTGTGGTGCTGGCAAAGACTCTTGAGAATCCCTTGGACAGCCAGGAGATCAAACCAGTCAATCCTAAACAAAATCAAGTCTTAACATTCATTGGAAGTATTGATGCTGAAGTTGAAGCTCCAATATTTTGGCTACCTGATGTGAAGAGCTGGCTCATTGGAAAAGATCTTGATGCTGGAAAAGATTGAAGGCAAAAGAAGGGGAAAGCAGAGGATGGTTAGATAGCATCACCAACTCAATGGACATGAGTTTGAGCAAACTCCAGGAGATAGTCAAAGACAGGGAAGCCTGGCAGGCTTTAGTCCATGGAGTCACATAGTATCAAACATGATTTAGTGACTGGACGACAATAACATATATGTGGTCACATCATCTTTATCCATTAATCCATTGATGGACACTTTTAGACTGTTTCTGCTGCTGCTGCTGCTGCTAAGTTGCTTCAGTCATGTCTGACTCTGTGTGACCCCAGAGACGGCAGCCCACCAGGCTCCTCCGTCCCTGGGATTCTCCAGGCAAGAACACTGGACTCGGTTGCCATTTCCTTCTCCAATGCATGAAAGGGAAAAGTGAAAGTGAAGTCGCTCAGTGGTGTCCAACTTTTTGCGACCCCATGGACTGCAGCCCACCAGGCTCCTCCACCCATGGGATTTTCCAGGCAAGAGTACTGGAGTGGGGTGCCATTGCCTTCTCCTAGGTTGTTTCTATATATTGAATATTGTGCATAGTGCTTCAGTGAACACAGGGGTACAGAATTCTTCAAGATGTTGATTTTATTTCCTTTGATACCTAGATATGGGATTGTTAAATCATATGGCAGCTGTATTTTTCATTTTTTGAGGAAAACCTATGCCATTTTCCATAATGGTTGTACTAGTTTACATTCCCATCAACAGTGTACCAGAGTTCATTTGTCCCTGTATCCTTGTCAACATCTCTTTTGCCCTTTTGTAATAGCTGTTCTAACAAGTTTAAGGTAATAGCTCACTGTAGGTTTGATTTCCACTTCTCTGATGATTAGGGATGTTGTGCACCCTTACATTCATATACCTGTTGGCCATTTGAATGTGCTCTTTTGACAAGTGTGTATTCAGGCCCTTAGTCCATTTTTTAATCAGGTTTGTTTTGTTTTTATTGTTTGTTTTTGCTGTTTGAGTGGCTGAATTATTTATATATTTCATATTAAACCACTTACCAATTATATGGTTTGCAAATATTTTATCCGATTCTGTAGGTTGCTTTTCCTTGAAATCTCATTGAAAAATAGACAAAATTCATTGTCTGTTTTTGCTTTTGCTCATGTGATTTTGGCATCATATCCGATAAATCATTGCCCAGATTAATGTCAAGAAGCTTTTCCCCTATGTTTTAGTCTAGTAGTTTTACAGTTTCAGGAATTATGTTTATTCCTTTAATCTGCTCTGAGCTGATTTTTGTAGATGATGGGAGAGAAGAGTTAAATTTCATTCTTCTCCATGGGGATATCCAGTTTTCCCAATATCTGAGAAGAGATTAACTTTTCCTTATTATGGGTAATTAGCATTCTTGTCAAAGATCAGTTGACTACAGCTGTGTGGATTTATTTCTGGGCTCTCTATTCTGTTACACTGGCCTATATGTCTTTTTTTTTTTTCAAGTATACTGTTTTGATATAGCTTTGTAATATAATTTGAAATCAGGACCTCCAACTTTGTTTTCCTTTCTCAAGATTCTTTTGGGGTTCCATATGAATACTAGAATTGTTATACTACTTCTATAAAGAATGTCACTGGGATTGTGATAGGGCTTACATTGAACCTATGTACTGAATCTATGCAATCTTCCACTGAATCTTTGGGTAATATGGATATTTTATGAATTCTTCTAATCCACAAAAGATGTCTTTCCACTCATCTGTGTCTCTTGATTTCTTTTACCAATGTTTTATAATTTTCCGTGTATAAGCCTTTTGTGTATTATGTCAAGTTATATCTAATATTTTATTATTTTTGTTGCAACTGTGAATTAAATTGTTTCCTTCATTTCCTTCTCAGCCAGTTTCTGTATTTTGTGTTGTATAGAAACATGACTGATTTTTGTATGTTGATTTTGTACCCTTCAACTTTACTGAATTCATTTATTAATTCTAACAGGTTTCGTTACTTGAGTCTTTAGAGTTTTCTACATATATAATTATGTCACCTGCAAATAGAGAAAAATTTACTTCTCCCTTTCCAATTTGGATGCTTTTTATTTCTCTTTTCTTAACTCATTGCCTTGGCTAGGACTTCCAGTACTACATTGAATAGAAGTGGTAAGAGTGAGCATTATTGCCTTGCACCAGTTATTGAAGGGAAAGTTTTCATTTTTTCCTCAATGAATATGATGTTAGCTGTGAGTTTTTCATAAATGGCCTTTGTTGTGAACTTTGGAAAAATGTATTCTGTTGCTTTCGGATGGAATGTTCTGTGTATCTTTGTTAAGTTCATATGATCTGATGTTTCCTTAATGATATTCTGTCTAGACGATCTATCCATTGATATAAATTATTACATTTCTATTTCTCACTTTAGTCTGTTAATACATGCTTTAAATATTTAAGTGCCCCTATGTTAGGTGTATAAAAATTTACAAATGTTAGATCCCTGATGTTGCTGCTGCTACTGCTGTATTGCTTCAGTCGTGTCCGACTCTGTGCGACCCCATAGATGGCAGCCCACCAGGCTCCCCCGTCCCTGGGACTCTCCAGGCAAGAACACTGGAGTGGGTTGCCATTCCCTTCTCCAATGCAGGAAAGTGAAAAGTGAAAGAGAAGTCGTTCAGTCGTGTCTGACTCTTTGCGACCTCATGGACTGCAGCCCACCAGGCTCCTCCGTCCATGGGATTTTCCAGGCAAGAGTACTGGAGTGGGGTGCCATTGCCTTCTCTGTCCCTGATGTTGGATTGACCCCTTTTATGATTGTAGAATACCCTTTTTTGTCTCTTATTATAGTCTTTATTTTAAAGTCTATTTTGTCTGATATGAGTATAGCTACCCCATCTTTCTTTTGGTTTCCATTTGAATAAAACAGCTTTTTCAGTTCTTTCATTTTCAGTCTGTGCATTTCTGAAGTGAGTCTCTGGTAGAAGTGTAGAGATGAGTCTTATTTTTTACCCATTAAGCCACTCTATGTCTTTCAATTGAGGAATTTAGTACATTTACATTTAAAGTAATTATTGATATGTATTTATTTACAGCTATGTTGTTAATTATTTTCTAGTTGTTTCATAATTCTTCTCTGTTTCTTGCTTCTCTTCTCTCCTCCTTTGTAATTTCCTAACTTTGCTTATTGGTATTTTTTAATTCCTTTAACTTTTGTACATCTGGTTTTTGCTTTGTGGTTACCATTAGGCTTACATATAACAACTTAAGTTTGATAACATTCTAAGGCTCTATATTTCTGTTCTCTACCTTCACCAGGTTTTATATTTTAGAAGCCACATCTTATATCTTTTTATCTTGTATGAAAGTATTAGTCTTTCAGTCATGTCCAACTCTCTGTAATCTCATGGACCATAGCCTCTGTCCATGGAGTTCTCCAGGCAAGAATACTGGAGTGGGTAGCCAATCAGTTATCCACAGGATCTTCCCAGATCAGTGATTGAATGTGGGTCTCCCACATTGCAGGCACATTCTTTACCATCTGAGCCACCAGGGAAGCCTTATGTATCCCTTAACTAATGATTGCAGTTATAGTTCTTTATCATACGATTNGGGGGGATAGAATCTGCTGGTGAAAAATCAAGGCCTTTTATAAGTATATGTGACTGACTATATTTTAGAGTTCTGCAGAGGAAAATACTGTCAACCTGCTGGGGTTATCACTAAGAAAAAGATTGTGGTAATGTTAGGTCATTGAGAATTTCTATCAGTAATGACTGAGTTTCACTTGCATAAGGCTTCCCTTGCAGTGCGATATCTCAAATGTATATACTCTCCGTTTTTCTGGATAGCCTAAATCAGTTCCTACCATGGCTTTGTTCTATATCATTCAGTATTGGCAATTATCTTTTAATGAAGAGATAGTAATTTGGAGGGGGGAGTATCTGAATAAGCTTAATTGATATCCATCTGTTGTGTTGTCTTAGTAACTTAACATTTTATGTTTGTTTTTCCAGCAATGTATCTTTGTTTTCTGTTAAAGACACGGATCAGTCAGTTTTCTCTGTTTCACTCTGGGCCAGATTATTGTAAGGAGTAGTTTCACACTACCTGTAGTCTGTTTGAATGTGGTTGAGTGAGATTCATCCAGAAAGAAATTTGAGTAAAAGTACTTCTGGGTCCTTGAGAAGAGAGAGAATCTTCACAGAGTTAGAGATCTTTGTTTCACATTACTTTGTATATCATTTCCATCCTGGCCCTGACCCGGCATTGGGAGTACCGTGCTGAATAGGGTACTGTTCCTGCCCAGCTTTCAAGTAGTTCACAGTCAAACAGCTGAGAACACTGTAGCAGTTGGAATCAGAAGGAGAGACCCTTAACTCAGCATTCCTGGTCGTGGAACGTTTTGTGGGAGATTAGGATATCGATAGGCCGAAAAGCATGAAGGGTATTTTAAGCAAAAGGTATTTAAAGGAATGAGAATGAAAGTGTGGTTCATGTAGGAAACTGTGATATATAATCACGTTACACCCAAACACTGGTATTTAAGGAGGGGAAGAAGGGAAGAAGAAGATTCATCTGGTATGAGGAAAATAAGGAGAAGGATTTAGAATTGGAATATGATTAGAGATACATGGAAATTTACTGGGACTGGACTTAATAGCTGCCATTTAACATTATGGTTTCGAGTAGCTTTTTTCAAATAATTTAATCTTCTTTGGTTCAAGAATTATTCCTAGATAAAAGTCTCCTAAAAAAAGAAAAGCTAACCAAAACAGGGTAGTGGGGCAGAGAGAAGGCAGATCATGAATGTTGGCTCAGTAGAGAACTGAATGAAAGGAGAGCCTGCTAGAAACCATGGTATTTATTTTTCTTGAACTTATCATTGTAATTGATTAATACTTTGATAATACTGTGACATTGGAAGAATCAAGTTGGAAGCAAACATCTGAGTGAATGTGCAGATTATAGTGGTCTATATAATTTAGAAGATACTTCATGAGGATGAGTTTTACCAGAGAAAAGAACAAAGAGTAAAAGGAAAGTGTTCTGGTTCAATAATATGTCTATTACAAGATCTATCATAATAGGGCACATATTAACCTCTGTTTGCAGTTGATGGCATCAGACTGGTCCTGGGACTACTGTTGATGCACCACCAGATGAACGGACATTTCCCATCTATGCCGTACTTTGCCAGGAAAGAAGTGGATTCCGTAGGCAGCTAGCTATCCATAACAAGGTTTCTCAAACTTGGCTGGATGCTAGAATCACCAAGTGAGAGTGAAAGTGTTAGTCGCTCAGCTATGTCCAACTCTTTGTGACCCCATGGACTGTAGCCTGCCAGTCTCTTCTGTCCATGGAATTCTCCAGGCAAGAATACTGGAGTGGGTGGCCATCCCCTTCTCCAGGGGATCTTCCCAGCTCAGGGACTGAACCCAGGTCTCTTGCATTGCAGGCAGACTGAACTGTCTGAGCCACCAGGGAAGAATCACCAAGGGAACCTAAAAAAAAAATAATGGAGGTAGTGCCGGGCCCTGCCCCAGAGATGATAATTTAATTGGCTGGGCTAGTACCAGGGCATCAGGATTTTGAAAATTTCCCCCAGGTGGTTCTAGTGTTCAGTCAAGTTTGAAACACACTGATCTGTAGTTCCCCATCCTGCCACTTTAAAGTTTGGTTATTGTAAAGTGTAGTTTATAGTGTTCTCAGGGTGATGATAATACCAACTATCACTGATTATATGCTAAATTTCAGTTGCTGTGCTCTTGTACATACACAAAGAAGCTAGATTAATTTCTAAGTGCCAAAGTTAGAATTAGAATTTAGGACCCCAAAACTCCCATTCTCTCATATAAGCCCCATTGCTTTGCCAGATGTGAGACTCTGTAGCCAGTTGCTTTGGGGGCCGTTATAGGTAATGATTCCATCATCACCATGTTACTAATATTATGATGGTTAGTGAGCTAGATTGTGTATCTGGCCCAGTTCCCTCCCCATATGTCCCCACCTCTTGACTGAGTCCATCTTTGTGAACTTGCTTTGGCCCATGGAACCTTAGTGTTTTTACCCTGACCAAATGCCAAAAAGTACTTGTGTGATTGGATTTGCACTCTTACTCTTCAGTCACTGTCATAATATCATTCTTGGGTTTTATTGCTGGTACGAGAAGGATGATTATACTTAGGAGAGCCAAGCGGCTTTTCCCAAAACATAGCCTATATCAGCCAATCCTAAAATAATCTGCAGATCTGTGAAAATAAGTGATTGCTGTCTCCAGGCAGAGCTTTGGGTGATATGTTATACACCATATTTATGATGGGGGCTAACTGATAAACTGGTGTAGAAGACTGGCTCGATTCCGGTATTCCAACCTGTGCTCTGAGGAAACTGGACACAGACAAGCACTTAGGTTATTAGGGACTTTCTGTATCATTCTGATCTCTTATGCAGGGTAATAAGATGCTTGAAAAATAGTTAACTATAGTCAGAGGTTGATTGTAGACCACCTCCATATTCATAAACTAAGCACTGATTAAAGGAACGGAATTGTCGTGATTTACTTAAAACAGCAGTTTTTGATAGACATTTTGCAATTATGAAAATGTTCAATTATTGTTAGTCCATTACAGTAGCTTCTGGTCACATAGAGCTTTTGAGCACTTGAACTATGACTAGGGAGAATGAAGAGCTGAGTTTAAATCTTTTTGTTTTTAACATAAATACTACCTCTTAAAGTTAAATGCAGCTGTCGGCATCCTTTTGGGGCTGTTGAGGAAACCACTCTCTTTTTAAGTCACAAAGCTAACATGTTCCTCAGTAAGAGAAAGGTTCTGTCAACAAGGAAATGAGGTAGATCTTAGGTAGATAAATAATATTACTTGTTTGTTTCATGGTTATTGTCCTGTTCAGATTTTTCTATTTATTGGGCCAACTTTACTTATTATATTTTGTTAATAAATTATGCATTATATCAATACATTTCAAGTTTATTAGAATAAAGTTATTAAGAGTTTTTCATTCCCTTCTATACCTGCTCTTTGTTTTTACCTTTTAAATCAGTTTTATTAAGATAAATTATGTACAATAAAATTCAACAATTTTATATATACAATTTGATGAATTTTGACAAATGTATAAAATCATGTGATCACCTGTGGAACATTTCTGTTACCCCAAGATTTCCCTTCTGCTTCTTTGCCGTCAGTCACACCTCTTACCACTCCCTGGCCCCTGGAAACCATAAACTTCTTTCTAACACTAGATTCTTACTTTCTCTAGAATTTCATATAAATGGAATCAGGCACTATATAGTCTTTGACATCTGGCTTCCTTCACTTAGTATAATGTGTTAAAAATTCGTCCATGTTACATGTATCAATAGTTAGTTTATTATGAGTAGCATTCTGTTTGTTTATCCATTCATCATGTGATGAACATTTGGGTTGTTTCCAGGTTTAGGCATGTATTAACAAAATTGGTATTAACAAATTCAAGTGTGGGTTTTTTATGATTCTGTGTTTTTTATTTCTCTTAGGTAAACACCTGTGAGTGGGATTAATAGGCTGTGCAGAAAGTGTATATTTAATTTGTAAGAAGTTGACAAACTTTTCCTGTTGGAATGTTGAGAATTCAGTTCTAGTTATTCTGTGTCCTCGGTCTTTAACATATTTTAACTGTTCTACTAGATATGTAGTTTCTCTTTGTGGTTTATGAGTTGAATTTGCAATGCCTGAATGACTGACATGGGACTTCCCTGGTGGCTCAGACGATAAGGCGTCTGCCTACAACGCAGGAGACCCTGGTTCGATCCCTGGGTCAGGAAGATCCCCTGGAGAAGGAAATGGCACCCCTCTCCAGTACTCTTGCCTGGAAAATCCCATGGATGGAGGAGCCTGGTGGGCTGCAGTCCATGGGGTCGCAAAGAGTCAGACACGACTGAGCGAGGTCACTAAATGACTGACAGTGGTAAGGATATTTGCGTGTGTTTATTTGGCACTTAGAGATCATCTTTTGTGAAATGACCGTTCAGCAGTTTTGTCCATTTTTTAAATAAGGTTTTTCTTAAATATTGGTTTGCAAGAGTTATTTGTATATTTCACATATAAATCTTTCATCAGATCTGTGCTGTTTTCTCTTTTTATGAAGACAACAGTTTTAAGAATAAGATTACAACTTTGTTTAAAGTGAATTATCTTTTAAAGGAGTGTAAAAACGAGAAAAAGAATATTTATGCAGATATTTTTCGTTCATAATGCTTTTTTTCTTTGTGTAGGTCCACGTTTCCATCTAATATCATTTTCCTCTGCCTTGAGTACTTCAGTTAACATTTCTTGTGCTGTGAGTCTTCACTTGAGGTTCCGCTACCAGCCCCACCACTACCAGCCCCACCACTAAACATGGCAGCCCCCTTGGTGAAGCTCTCGTCTCTTGTGCTAATACAGTCACACTGTCACTTGGCTTTCCATTCGGATCCCTTCTGTGTCATTCTTTACAAAGCCCTCAAAGTTTCTGGACAGCTTAGCTGTCCCATCGTTTTATATTATCTTACACAGGGCTAGATTCAGGGCAGAATAATTGAGAATAGGTCGTTAGCAGGGCTAGTGGAGTGTAGACAGCTCTGTGTGCTGAGTTTGTCTTCACAAAATCAAAACACAGCTTGATGTTTGTACTGAATTAAATACCATGGTTTGGTCTACACTACTTTTATATCCTCTCCTCAAATACAGGATGGTGTTGAATTCTTACTGGGGACTCATCCAGTACCTGGCTGGATTTTATTTAAAAAATTAGATTACTGAGAATATTTATTAAACTGCATTTGAAGCCAAATTTTATTTATACATTCCTTTCTCTTTTTTTTCAGCTACATGCTTGGAATACATTGGATTAGGCACCAACCATCATTGTGACTTTATGATTTAACTTCTCTGAGTTCTGTGTTACAGATAGGAATCNTTCTGGAGTTATTTCTCCTCTGATCTCCAGTAGCATATTGGGCACCTACTGACCTGTGGAGTTCCTCTTTCAGTATTGTATCATTTGGCCTTTTCATACTGTTCATGGGGTTCTCAAGGCAAGAATACTGAAGTGGTTTGCCATCCCCTTCTCCAGTGGACCACATTCTAGTCTATGCCTACAAAATTAACTATAATCTGGCATATAAGTCTCTTCTTTGATAGACCTTTGTCTCCTCCAGCTATATCTGTCTCCTTCTCAGCTCTTTATCACTCTGCTTTTTATTCTGTCCCAGAAACTGCAAATTGATTTGTTTCCTGAATAGACCCTGACATCTTTCTGCATCTGTGCTTTCACTCTCATACTTCCCTCTGCCTGGGTTGTTGCTTCCTCATCCCTCAAAACTCCTGGTCATTCCTCAGTGTGCAGCTCAGGGTTTATTTCATCTGGAGAGAGCTTTTCTTAAACTCCATGGATGGTGTTACGTGCTCTTCCCTCATAATACCTGACACACGTGCTTATTTTTGCCTTGATCACTTGTAGTGTACTTCCATTTTAGACTTTCCCCCCTCACTCGACTATGAAGTGTTTTTAATCTTCACAGTTCAGTAGAATACAAAATACTAAACAGATTTTCAGCAAATGGATGAATAAATTTATGATTCATTTCAGGCTCTGCTATTCACTAGCCAAGTAACTTTTTGTGACTCATTTAAAGACTCTAATTTCAGCTTCTTTTCATATGAAATGTAAATAATACTCATTCCTTTTACCTCATACAACTGTGCTGAAAATCAGGGGAGGTAATATAAGTAAATGTACTTCAGACTATAAAGAAGTTAATATGTCTTCATGCTAATACTTGAAATATACTTGAATATACTTGATTCAATACTTGAAATTCTAAAATGTTAAATTCACTTTTGTTCAGTTGAAAACATCATACATGTGTGTTATACATACATGTGTGTCACACTAAAAAGCAGTTATATAAATAGCCCTATTTATAGCTTCAGAATTGACTTAAGGAAAGGAGAAAATTTAGAAGCATTAGATTGTAATTAATTCTTCCCTGTATAGTCAAACTCTGCAACCTAGCATCCCCTCTCTGGTGATTGTGAGTGCCACAAATTGTGGCTCAAGTTAAAAACAGATTTAAGAATTTGTGGTTTGTATGCCTGTGTTCTATCCACTTCTCACCCACATCAAGTCTTAATCTCTTCTGTCTGCCCTAATCTCTACTTTTATAAATATTTAAACACTTACTGCTGCAATAGCAGGGCATCTCTAAGCAAACACAGAGCAGAATATAAATAATAATGAAAAGTATTCTTTGCCACTTATTCCAGTGTAATGCTGATTGAATTTTGTTTTTTACTGAAAGAATATGAGATCCAGTGATCATGGAATCAGGCCCAGCATAATACAGGGAAGTGAAAGAAACTGTGTTTGTTGATTGTCTACCATTAGGAACTTTTAAAATTATGCTAAGTGGGCTATCTCATATAGTTGTCTCTCCATTTTGCAAATGACAACATTTGGGTTAAAATCATTTTGTGTGTTGTTTTAGCTCTTAAATATCAATGCCAGTATTAAAATTCAAGTATTTTGACTGGAAAGCTTCATACTACATTGTTTCACCAAAGTCAAGCTGTACAGCCTTAATCAGGGCCTATTTTCCTGAACATTTTAGTGTCTGATCTAGTAATAGGGATTAGTAAAACCTATCTGTACTTAAGAATCTTCTTGGGGAATCTGTATTTTTAACCAGCGTCGCTGATTATTCTGATGATCATCTAGCTGGGAAATCATTGACTTGGTAGGTAGAATTGGTGTTCTCATCACAGTCTCCCAGGTTTGGTTCCAGTAAGGGAAATATTTTTTTCTAGCTACTTAAATGGTGCATCATACATAGCACTGCATTTGCAGAATAAATTTGTTATTGAAAGTGGAAATATCTGAGATTTGGTAAGTATATATTTAGAGTTTGTGGGGTAAATACTCTGAATACCTTTAAAACTAATGGTGTTAAAAATATGTTTCTTATATGGTCATAAAAAATGGTGTAGTATAGTCAAAACTTTTTAATGTTGATTAATTATTTGTAGGTTGGAATTTATCTTTTGGAAGCTGGCCTAGCAAAACCAGATTATCTGAGTGATGCAAGTTCAAGAATGAAAAAGTTCAATCAACTCATGAAGAGAGTGATGGAAAAGCTATACAATTTTATTATTCCAGGTAATTTTTAAAGTAAACTTTAAAATTGCTGCTACTGAAGAGCTGTGTATTTCTCCCAAATCCTGTTTATAACAACCAGAAAAACAGCTAATAAAACCATAATAAAATTGAACAACCAACATAAAATTGCTATATGACAAAATTATACTTATCTTAAATGCCCCCACTACTATACTTTTTGTCTCTCTTTTTTTTTTGCTTAATAATGTGCTTAGCTTATAGTGTGTACTCAAGAAATGTTGACGGCATCACTAGGCAGANAACCAGAAAAACAGCTAATAAAACCATAGTAAAATTGAACAACCAACATAAAATTGCTATATGACAAAATTATACTTATCTTAAATGCCCCCACTACTATACTTTTTGTCTCTCTTTTTTTTTTGCTTAATAATGTGCTTAGCTTATAGTGTGTACTCAAGAAATGTTGACGGCATCACTAGGCAGAATATAAAAGGATCTGAGCTGATTGGAATTTTTGCATTATTGCTGTGTTTTTGTTTTTGTTTTTTTTTTTTTGTCATGGCCAGAGATTCTTGGCCGGCCTTTACTCCACCTCTCCTTTGCAGTCTGACAAATAATCTCAAGAGCCTGCTTCCCATAAAGACCAGTTAACTTTGCTACTGTTTCTTGGCAAGAAGTTGCATCCTTGGTCAGGACTGCAGTTTCAGAGTTGTCTGCCATTGGTTCCCAAGGGAGAGTGTGGATGGCTTGCTGCAGCCCATCAGCACGACTGGAAAAACGGCTCAGATTCTCCAAGTCCTGCTCATGGTGGGTCAGCCTTATTTCTGGTGCAAATCAGAACAGTTTTATACTGGGATATCTGGGAAATCAGTTTTTAAGCTTGGTTATTGAGTTGTTTTTCTGCAGTACATTCTTTGCAAAGCTAAGTAATACTAATAATAGTAAATCATTTGCATGCTAAAGATATAAAAAAAGGAAAATCACTGGTTTCAGAATTGGAAGGAATGCTTTGAAGTACATCTAGCACTTTTTCAGAGTTATGATAAGAGTCCATTATTCTGCCTTTTAAAAATAATAAAACTGGAACTTTTCAAAGGAAAACTTCAAATTTAATTGCTAATAATATATACCTACACTAACAGAAATGGCCAAGCATGTAACTACACATTCATTGCAAACTTTTGAAAATCTTAAAAGGACATAATTTTTGTTGAAAAAAGTTAATTGTGTATTTTGTGGTACAATCTCTGTTTTAAGGCATGTGAAGTATGCCCTACAAATGTGTGTAGGCCTGTTTGAAACCATTCAGTAATAAATCATTGGCAACAGGGGCCTTGCAAATTTTTCAAGAGTTTGAAGTTTTGGTTTTTTTTTTCACGTTGTAGGTATGAATCTTTTTCCACAGGGCAATTGTGCCCAACAAATGAATCTGAAATTCTTATGAGTTTGTATTGGTGGCATAAGCCCTTAGTCTCTTAATTGGCTGCTGCTGTTGTTACCAAATACCTATCCTTTTTTAGCATAAGAAATAGAATGGGAAACTTTGTCTTATTAGATGTAGGAAAATTGTCTGCCTGTGGATTTTTTAATGTTGTAAAAGTAAAATTATTCTTTTACAAACTGCAATAGATATTCACATTCAGTTCCTCAAGAGGTTTATTAAACATCTACGATGGGCATAGCACATGCTGGCTGCTCTGAGGAGCTATAAAAACAAAAGACAGCCTTTGCTGTCAAAGAGCGTTACAGTTCAGTGGGAGAGGGGTGAATGCACAAACGATTGTACTACGAGAAAGACTGCAATGTATTGTTATATCCAGTGGTTTCAATTACATTATCTTGAAGGGTGTAAGCATAGATTTTTGATCAGTCAAAAGACACACTAAGCAAAGCCCCAGAGTCGGGAGAGTACATGGAATGTTCTAGGAATAAGAATTGCTTATAATTATAAATGTAGATCTTGTTGTTCTGAGTACATTTGTTCTTGGATATACAGATGTGTTGGAAGAGGATGAGGAAGGTTCCGATAGTGAGCCAGAGGGACAGGACATTGATGAACTCTATCACTTTGTGAAGCAGACACATCAGGAAGAAACTCGGTCCATCCAAGTGGATGTCCAGCATCCTGCGCTGACCCCTGTGTTGAGACCATACCAAAGAGAGGCTGTCAACTGGATGCTACAACAGGAGCATTTCAAAAGCACCCCTGCTAGTGGCAAGTATAAGATACTCAAAGAAAGGCAAATTGATCAGAGGGATTAGATGAGAGAGTTAGGGCGGAGGAAATCGGTCAGTAAACAAATCATATTGAAAGCATGGGATAGAATGGGTGTGTTACTGTGAACAAAATTGTTTTCTAAGACATCCTTCAAAATTGACACCTAGAGAAATTCATTTATGAGTTCGCTCATCTGTAAAAGTTTGAACTGATTTTTCCAACCAGAGTAAATGCTGCCTTGATGGAATTTTTAAAAACCAAGAAATTTTTTTACATGCCTTTCCAACTAAGAATTGCTTTTGTAACCTGATCAGATGGGAATCATGTTAATATATGAAAGAAACTGTACAATTTAATCTTGAATGTTAGGGACAGAAAGCACGTTTTTAAAAGTGGGAGACTAACGTGTGATTAATCTGCGCTTCCTAGTTATACTTACTTTCTTTATTCCACAAAATAAATAATGAAATGTCATCTAGTAAGTGTTTTTATAAAAGTAGTCAACTTATGGGAATCATCTGTGTCACTGCTTTATCATTGTCTTTAAGGAGTTGGGCACTAGATAAAATTTTTACATGACCTTAGGAAGTGAAGTGCTAACCATTTCTCCTTTTTCCTATATAGATTTATTTTAATTAGTGATGAATAGCTCTTCCATATTTCTCCCACTTTTTTATCCAACAAACTTTTTAAAACTTTTTATTTTGGAAATATCAGTTCATAGCCAGTATTATTTCTTACTCTTGCTTCTCCCATATTCTGAATTATTTCAAAGTAGTAATGCCTCATGGAAAAGGAAATGGCAACCTACTCCAGTATTCTTGCCTGGAAAACCCCATGGACATAGGAGCCTGGTGGTACAGTCCATGGGGTCGCAAAGAGTCAGACATAGCTGAGTGAGTGAACAGCAACAATAACCTCACGTATTATATCATTTCATCTGTCAATATTTCAGTTTATTTCATTAAAAGATACAGGTTCTTTTAAACAAATATACATATATAATGAATTTTGAAACCCCAAAATTTCTCAATATCACTGTCTCTCTTCCTTCCTAACCCCCTTTCTGTTTCTCTCTCTTTAGTTTGCTCAAATCTGACACCAAATTACATTCATATAGTATTGGAATTACTTGGTGTCTCTTAAATTTCTTTTAGTCCATAGGTTTTATTTCTTCTTCTATTTTTTCTTATATTTGTTGAAGAAATTTTATAGCTCTATAGAATTTCCTACAGGTTATTTTTTTCTCTAAAATAAAATAATTTTTTTTTAACTAAGGAATTTGATTAAGGTGTAACATATACAGTAAATGCATAGATCTTAAGAGCACAGTTTGATAAGTTTGGATAAATGTCTGCATCTATGTAACTAGCAGTTCAGTTAAGACATAGAACCAGACTTTCCCAAAAGTAGCACTGGCCACCCATGCCTCTTTAGACTTGAAATGTGACTGTCCAAATTATGTGGTGTAGGTTTAAAATACACACTAGATTTCCAATAGTACAAAAAGAAAAGAATGTGAAATATCTCACTACTACTTTTGACATTGATTACATATTGAAATGATAATATTGTATTTGATTAACTTAGACAAAAATATTACAATTAATTTTACCTGCTTCTTTTAATATTTGTATCATACAGTGCTGACATGAAATGTTTCCATCACCCAGCACTTTGCGTCATCGCCTAGTCAGTTTCCCTACTTCAGTCCCTTCAGGAGGCAACCAATGTCATCATAGATTAATTTTGCCTGTTTTTGAAACAGACAATGATAAAATGTGTCCACTCAGGTGGAGGAGTTGCCTTCTTTCAGCATAATGTTTTTGAGGCTCATCCTGCTGCATGTATCAATAATTCATTGTTTTTTGTCCCCAGGCTAGATTGTGTTGATTAAATCACATGGGTCATTTAGTGGTTTTTCGGTTCTCTGTGGTTCCCATGCATTAAAACTTTCTATCTTTTAATTTTTTTCATTTTATAAAACCTGTATGTCTGTATTCCTACTTCATCTATTAATCACTGAAGAAGGTAATAAAAAATGACTAACCATTTCTGGAAGTAGAGACATACTTACAACTTAGCAGTTGGTTTAAACAGCTTAAAATATTGACAAGGGATAATGGAAGATACTGGTTGACACAGACTCAGTACTTCATTGCTGTAGTTTTAGATTTTTCTTTTTCCTCAGTTAAACCTTTCCTCTACTCAGACCCATATGAAAGCTTAGATCTGATATAAGTTAATGTATTAGCCCAGTATCATTTATCTGTGAAGGTATTTAATGATATAAGGTAACTTCTTTAAGCATGTATAAAAGACAGGCTGCTTTCATTTATTTGGTAAGCCTTGATATGTATTGGTTTTCTTTTCCTGTTAATACTCTGTACTATAATTTGTACATTTTGCTATACTTTGCATAATTAAAATATAATTAATAAGTTAAATTATAGAGTATCCAATAAAATATAATTACAAGTATAATTTGCTTTAGTTTTTCTGTCTTATCACTTGCTTCTGTGGAAAATATTTGTGTGCTAAACAAAGGAAACAAAAGAATAATATCTGAAGGATGAGAGTGGGGTCCTGGCCTTTTACTCACATGTATGTGTCTTCCCAGGGTATCCTGACTGTTGACTTACTTTTATTTTAAGGTGATTATCTGGCAGAACAGAAAATAAACAGAAAATGGTTTATTTTTCTTTAGAAAATGCCTTACACTTTCTATGGCGAGAAATTGTTACATCTGAAGGTTTGAAACTCTACTACAATCCATACACAGGCTGGTAAGGCAAAACTTTGCTTATGTGCTTGATATTGAAAACAAATATTATGAAAACCTATATGAGATTGATGGGGCGTATGTCTTCAGCCTTGGTAGTACCTCAAAAAGGCAGACTAAATTAGTCTTATTAGACAGTTTTATAGATAGGATAGACATGGAATTAATAGCACTTGTAATTTTTTGGCAGATAAATGCAGTAGGATAGACTTAAGATGTGTAGTTATTGATATTTAAAGAGATTACATTTTTAAGTAAAAATATCACCTTATTATGGGCCAGTTCATTAAACTCGTTAATTTTATTATAAAAGAGTTTTAGGAATCATTAAATATAATTAGTGAATCAGTAGTTTTGCCATTTTTATTCACAAATTCATAAAGGTTACAGAAGGTAGACATGCTTACGTTTATTTATGGGAGAAAAAAAAATGATGATAGTACCCATTCTGTTTCTGCATGCTTAAGTTGTCAGCTCAGGCAGTTTTTTTATTCTCACAGTTGTTATATTCATGATCTAGGGACTATAATTGTTGCAACTGAAAGTAGAGTTTTAAAAAGCTTAAGACTTTTATGCGTTTCTCCCAGTTCTCTTTAGGAACAGTGTGATTTATATTTGCATTCCTATGATGTGTTTTTCTATTTTCCTCTAGCATCATTCGTGAGTACCCAAATGCTGGACCACAGTTGCTTGGTGGGATCTTAGCAGATGAGATGGGTCTTGGAAAGACAGTGGAGGTTTTGGCTCTGATTCTGACACATACTCGACAAGATGTCAAACAAGATGCTCTCACTCTTCCTGAGGTAGGAGGAGTACTACAGGGCTTGGGAAAGCAGAGCATATGTTCTCCAGAAAGCATCGTATGTTGAACATTTGGTTGGCACTTAAGTCAACACTTTCAGTTTATTCTGTGGCTTATGATTTGTATTAGTTGTTAACTTCACATAGACCCAGAAAATGGGATATTTGTGACCTGGTTTTTTAAAGTGATATTGGCCAACCAGGAAGGGGATAGATACGCTGTTATTTATCAAGCTTTCTTCTAGTTGGCAGAGGAATTCTCTTAGGAAAGTTTGACTACTTCCTCAGATGTTTTGTCACTTCTTCAGATCTCCATATTACTGCTACATATNCCATTTTCTGGGTAGAAAATGGGATATTTGTGACCTGGTTTTTTAAAGTGATATTGGCCAACCAGGAAGGGGATAGATACGCTGTTATTTATCAAGCTTTCTTCTAGTTGGCAGAGGAATTCTCTTAGGAAAGTTTGACTACTTCCTCAGATGTTTTGTCACTTCTTCAGATCTCCATATTACTGCTACATATTTTTGAGAGCTATTTTTCAGAAATTGTGCAAATCTCAGATATGTAAATCTTGGGGTCAAATAATTAGAACTTTGTTAAAGGGTAAATAGCTTAGTAAGTAGATTTCTCAATGAAACAAACAAAACTTCTCAATAAACAAAGCCTTTATTCTAAAATATATGTGTGTTAGTCCCTCAGTCATGTCTAACTCTTTGCAACCTCAGGGATTGTAGCCCCCCAGGCTTCTCTATCCATGAGATTCTCCAAGCAAGAATAATGGAGTGGGTAGCCATTCTCTTCTCCAGAGGATCTTCCCAACCCAGGGATTCAACCTGGGTCTCCTGCATTGCAGGTGGATTTCTTTACCATCTGAGCCCCTAGGGAAACCCTCTAAAATGTATAGTTGTGTTTAAAAATATACATTTTAAAGTTTATAAAGAAAAAAACTTCACTGAGACTCATAGTTTATAGCTTATATTTTCAGATAATGAAATCGTCAATTAGCACATTAAATCCTTCTGAAATGAGGCCACTAGTTAAAGACATAACCCTAATTACCTGTAGGGTCCACCATGCACACAACCGTAGTGGTTATATGATCTTTTGATAGGGTAAAGTTTGCAAAATTATCCTTTCAGATTTGAGTAAGGGATAGAGTAAGCAATGTCTGTTTCCTTTGTAGAAAAATGAGTTGGCGTGTACAGTTTTAACTATCAGTAACGTCCTTTGGAGGGTTTTCTTCTCATTAGCTGTGTTAATTTTAACTTATTTTGATTGCTATTACAAATTCAGTGGGTTAATACAATTTTAAACAAGCCTTAACGTGTTAATTTCAGAAGTTTCACACTTTAATATGCATAATTTTTTAAAATGATAGCTAGCTATTAACTCTGAAATTAAAAATGTTTATATGTGTGAATAACTTATTTAGCCCTTTCTTTTATAATTTGTTACAACTCTTTTGTATCTCCTTAATAGAAAGAGGGTTAATTTTGTGAAGCAACTCAGAATACTAAAAGCAAAACACTGTGTAACTGCTAAACATTGTTTATATCAGGGAGAAGTGGTAAATTATTTCATTCCATCACATTATTCTGGCGGAAATGTAAAAAAGACAGAAACTCGGAATATGGAATTTGAACCAAAAGAAAAAGTTCAGTGCCCCCGTAAGTATGAAATCTCTTAAAGATAACACTTTTTGCAGTGATGTTTGTTCTAATTCTTATAATCTTTAATAGCAGTATCTTATAATTGTTATAAATAATTGTTTTTACAGTTGTTTATACTTTGCATAAAAGTTTGGTTACAAGGCATAGTATCTTAACAAAAATAAAGATTTATTCTTTGGTTTGACTTGACCCAGATAATTTGTTGCTTAATTTGTAGATTAGCAAATTAAATTATTTTCATTACTCTAATTTATTTCTTAATTAAGATAAGTTCATTACATATTCTTCAAAATGATGATATACAGACAGCATGTCTTTAATAAATCTTTATTTTTTGCTTGGTTCTTAATACACATTAAGATTAACTGAGTTTTATTTTCTTTTCACTTTAATTGTTTTGACTGAGTTAGCATATCCTTTTGCATTTAGCTACACGTGTGATGATCCTGACAGCTGTTAAAGAAATGAATGGAAAAAAAGGAGTTTCTATTCTTTCCATCTACAAATACGTCAGTTCTATATATAGATATGATGTTCAGCGGAACAGGAGCCTTCTGAAACGGATGCTCAAATGTTTAATTTTTGAAGGCCTTGTGAAACAGATCAAAGGCCATGGTTTTTCTGGTACTTTTACACTGGGGAAGAATTACAAAGAAGAGGACATATATGATAAAACGAGAAAGCAGGTAACAGCATTTATCAAGTAGTTGTATGCGATGCTTTACAAAATAAGTTGGCAGATCCCACCTGTCTAAAGCTCTTAGGGCCAGATGATAAAAAAGAAACATTAGGAAAAGCACTAATGGCTATGACTTCTGTTTTCTACTTTCTGAATAAAAGTTCCATCCGAGTAGAAACTAAAAATAAGTTTTAATTGAGTGGATTATGCAGTTAGTTTGTAAAGCATAACATAGGTTAAAATAAGATTTCTTCACCCTCATGCTATTTTCAGCACTCAAAAAGCATTTTCCATACTTTAAAAATGTTAATACATGACATCTGCATAACTCTTTATATACGATTTGAATCTTTTATATAAGTTCTCATTTCCCCTTGTCATCACCTTTTAAAATATTTACATTTTGTTATAAAACTTCTCTTCTGGGCCAATACTACAATTTGCTTTTAAGAAAATAGTTAAAAATTTGTGAATATAAATCAAGAAAGACTAATGATAACAATTCAAAATGTGGTGTTATTAGCTTAGCTACTGTGAAAGAAATTGCAGACCAAAAAGTTCTCTTCCAAGAGTAGTGAGTCTCCAGCATTTTCTCCCCAGCCAGGTTAGAAGACTGCAATGAACTTCTGTGCTTTTAATAATCCTTCTGCTACCAAAAAAAGGGAAATCTCCTTCAGTGAATGCCAGTCATTCCACGTTAATGTCATTCATTCCTCTGTTCACCCTTGACTGTGGCATCACTTCTAGGAAGATGCAGCTGGCATCTGCCTCCCCAGCACAGCCCCTGTCTGTTGCATAACCCCCTTATGCAATCCCGTAGCATCATTTTAAAGAGTAGTGCTCAGTTGTGTCCTTCTCTTTTGCAACACCATGAATTGTAGCCCACCAGGCTCCTCTGTCCATAGGGTTCCCCAGGCAAGAATACTGGAGTGGGTTGCCTTTCACTGTTCTCTCTTTTCCAGCAGACTCCTTTGAGACCAGGAGCTAAACATACCTCATACTTATATCCCCAGCATCTAACATGTTGCCTGGCACAGAACTGGCATTCAATAAATAATTGTAAGAGGGTACACCAGTAGAAAGGAGAAAGAAGGAATTTGTTTATTGCAGTAACTAGTAGATTAATTTTTACTTTTGTTTAAAGCTCTATTTTAATACTTGATATTTTCATAATTGCCCCTGTTGTTTAGTCACTAAGTCACATCCAACTCTACTGTGACCCTATGAACTGTAGCCCATGGACAGGCCCCTGTGTCCATGGGATTTCCCAGGCAAGAATATTGGAGTGGGTTGCCATTTCCTTCTCCAGGGGATCTTTACAGCCCGGGGATTCAACCCCATATCTCCTGCACTACCGGTGGATTCTTTACCGCTGAGCCACCAGGGAAGCCCATAATTGCCCTAGTTTGTGTTATAAACTACTGGTCTTTTACTGATTTAGACAGACTGTAAATTATAAGAGGTTGATAGCAAAATTAGTAGCTCCCTTTATTTCTAAGTTTTATTCCTTCCAAATATTAATTAAACAACAGTAGAGTTTTCTTTTCCTTTTGGGCCTGCAGGGAGAGGAGTTCATAGAGCAATTTGAAAATCATTGATCAGGAGTGATTCTCCTCAGGGAAAGAGTCAAAGACTGACTACGAGATTTTTGTGTAAAGCACATAAAGTTGGGTGTTTAATTTTAGCTATGTGACTCCATTGAAATAAATTAAATAAATAATGTTTTTCATAGGCAATGGGGAGTCCAAGGAAAACTCAGAAAGAATCCAGAAAATCGGGAAACAAGGACACAGACTCTGAATATTTGCCATCAAACACCTCTGATGATGATGATCCTTACTATTACTACTGCAAGCCCAGGAGAAGTCGTAGTAGTAAATGGAGGAAGAAACCTGTTCCATCCACAAAAAGGGAAAAAAGCCAGCTGAACATTAGTCTCAACCCACAGGATCACTGTCCACCTACTGGTAACTCTGAAATTACTGATGTTACTACATCTGAAAGTACATGTGTCTTTGAAGTCAGTCAAGAACATTCGGCAAAGGACCAAGCTGAATCTCTAAATCCTGTTGGTGATGACATGCCACATTCTAATATCATGGTTCCCTATAATTCTTCCAGTTATCGCTTTGAGTGCATATGTGGTGAACTTGACCAGGTAGACTGTAAGCCTCGTGTTCAGTGCCTGAAATGCCACTTGTGGCAGCATGCAAAATGTGTGAATTATGAAGAGAAGAATCTGAAGATTAAACCTTTCTACTGCCCCCACTGCCTTGTTGCAATGGAGCCAGTATCTACAAGAGCAACTCTGATCATCTCCCCCAGTTCCATCTGTCATCAGTGGGTGGATGAAATCAATAGGCATGTGAGGTCATCATCTCTTCGAGTCTTGGTAAGACAGTTTGGACTCTTTAAAGGGATAGGAAAATGTGTGTGTTTGCTTATGATAATCTTTATAATCTTTGTCACCTTGTTTTTAATCCCCAAAATTAACTTAATGAGATAATCATATTAAGTCAGAACTTGAAGAGGAAATTGAGAATAAGAAAAAGTACAGTAGACTGTTTATTCTTTTCTGACATCAGAAGTTAAAGCATTGGGAGTGGAAAGTTATTAAAGTTTTTGAAAAAGTCCTTAATCATATAAGGGAAAACATCTTTGTATTCAGAAAGAAATGCAGTTCAAAGGCAGCATCGTTTAATAGTTATCTGTTTGTATGATCCTACATCTTTTAACTCCAGAATCTTCCTCTGAAGCCTCAGTTACCCCTTCTGTAAAATAAGAATTTACTCATTCAACAAGTGAACACCTATTGTGTGCCAGAAATTGTGCTAAGTTCTAAAAGTTGTACCCCCACACACTTTTTGTGAAGACTAAATGATTTGATAAAGTGCTGGCACATAGTGAGTGTTCATTTAATGTTATTGTTCCCTACTGTTAGTATTTTTTGTCCTTTGTCTTCTTCTTTTCTTCTTTCCACACAAATGTTACTGGAGATTTTCTATATTTCAGCCACTATGATAGGTGTGTGTAATACAGTAATTTATAAAACACCAGCTTTGCCACTGAGGCGCTCTTTTCTGTAGAGGAGGCAAACCTTGGTTTGTATCTTGACTCTACTAGTTTGGAGTAAGTCACGTCATGTTTTCTATGTGTGACATAGGAATAGTAACAGCTGACAGAGTTGTTGTTAAAGGTGGGAGATAAAGCTTTGCAGTGCTAAACCACAAAAGGCATTCAGTAAATAACAGCTCTTATTGTTCTGCTTTCTCATACCATTGTGCTTTTGCACAAACTATTGAGTCCATCTACCCACCTACCTTTTCCCCTTTCTTCCACCCATGAAAACTCTTGAATGTACTTCAAGATCTACTGCAAATTTGAATTCCTCTCTGAATTTACCTTCTTAGCCATAAAATTGGTCTCCACTGTGAAGCTTTCGCATTTACTTCTGTTCCAGTTCCTTTCACATTGCTTATGTTTTTAGCCTTCCACAGTAAAATGCATCTTTCTCTAAATTGGTCTGGGATGTATTTTATAGAATATTTGGTTATAAACAAATAGAAAGTGCTCAGTAAGAGTATAAATGAATGTCTGTGATTATATCCTAGGTATATCAAGGAGTGAAGAAAGATGGTTTTTTACAGCCTCATTTTTTGGCAGAACAGGATATAGTCATCATTACTTACGATGTCCTCCGTTCAGAGCTAAACTATGTAGACATCCCACACAGCAACAGTGAGGATGGGCGTCGCTTAAGGAACCAGAAGCGCTACATGGCTATTCCCAGTCCTCTTGTAGCTGTGGAGTGGTGGAGGATCTGCCTTGATGAAGCTCAGATGGTCGAATGTCCTGCTGTAAAAGTGAGAATTTCTGCAAAATCACTTGAGGGCTGGGGAAGAGACTGGAGGAAACTGTTCATAGGAAATTTAATAGTTTGCATGTAGTTTAACCCACAGTATTGACATTCGCCAAAAGTTTGCCTTTGGACACTTTGCATCTGCTTTCTCTTATGCATGAGCTGTATACTCCTTAGAAATTATTAGAAATTATTTGGTACTCAGAATCATTGTTCTGTATGAAAAGTTCATGTATATTTGAAGAAGATGGTAGTTTTTATGTGATATAGATCTAAGTAAACTCTACTTAGGTACTTTTAGCAGCATTTCTGCCACGTGGAGTGCTCACCATACAGGCTCTGATAACTGATAGCTTTTTATCAGAGACCAAATGGTAATGGAAAAATGCTAGACGAAAAACTTTTATTCAGACTTAACTGTATGTATTTATTCTGTCTTCTTTGCCCAGTCTGTGACCTGAACTGAATTAATAAGTCATGCCTGTTAGTACAGTGGTTCTTCTCATCTGGAGGATGAGATGGTCTAGGGAATGTATCAGTCAGCTGGGGCATTTTCATTCTACCCATACATGAATTTCCTTTCCTCTTTGAAAGGACACATTGCAGCCTCCTGCTAATAAGAGCCCCATATTAGAAGATAGCCCATTGAATATGATGTTCAGTATTGAGTGTGATAACGATTCTGTAAGGGCACATGCATCTGACCTGAAGCCTGGGCTGGAGAGCTGTTTTCATAAGTAAACACAATCCTTCTGCATTTCTCTTGTGTCCCTCTTTTCATTCTCTCCCATCAGGCTGCAGAAATGGCTCAGCGCTTGCGTGGGATTAACCGCTGGTGCATCAGTGGCACTCCAGTACAGAGAGGATTGGAAGGTAATGGATAGTTTCCTCACATATTGCATTTATCTGAAAAACTTAAATTTTTTAAGCAAAAAACATTGCTTAACTTTTGCAGAAATCCTTAGGTGATTATGCATATATTAAAATATATTTATATTTGATCCTAATAGTTGCAGACATCTACCTTTTTAAATGGAATCAAGTGCTTTTTGTTTATATGTACATATATTTGAAGACAGGTATGTGGTTGAGTAGTCCTACTGTCCTGATTTGAGCAGTTATTGTGCCTGCCTGAACACTGTAGACACACAGGTCTGAATTGGACTCAAAGTTCCAAAATGGTGAATAGAAAAGAGGGAGAACCTGACAAGAAAGAAAGAGGGAAAGAGAGAAGAAAAAGGAATTAGTTTCACCTGGCTATGTCTGTAAAGATAAGGACTTCCCACTCACACATTTTAACTGATGCTTCTGTATCAGTCTCATTCATATAGCTAATTTTTTCCATAGAACATAGACAACATTTTTAAAACTTTTGTCCAAGTTGCAAATATTTGAGACTAAAAGTTTAAATAAGTAAATGTTGGTTTACATAATAAATTTCTGGAAAAACTGTCACTAAAATGTGGTTTCATTATAAAAATATAAATATCCTTAGTCCTATGACAGATGTTTATCTTCAAAACCTATCATTCTTGAAAATTCAGGTTTTCATGTATCATTTGTTCTTAGCAGGATAACTTACTATTCTGCTAAAGTAAAAATTATCAACATCTATTATACTAAACTGAGAAACACTATTTTTTGATGATTATTTTTAGGGGCAAAAGAGTTTTTTAGGAAGATGTTTAAGTATATATTTAAATACTTGTGTAATTTTAGTAAGTTACATTAAGATACATATTTCTAGAATGCTGCTGCTGCTAAGTCACTTCAGTCATGTCCGACCATGTGCAACCCCATGGATGGCAGCCCACCAGAATCCCCCATCCCTGAGGTTCTCCAGGCAAGAACACCGGAGTGGGTTGCCATTTTCTTCTCCAATTAATGAAAGTGAAGCGTGAAAATAAAGTCGATCAGTCGTCTCTGATGCTTAGCAACCCTATGGACTGCAGCCTACCAGGCTCCTCCATTCATGGGATTTTCGAGACAAGAGTACTAGAATGGGGTGCCATTGCCTTCTCCAATTTGTAGAATAATATCAGGCTAATTAAAAGGCCAAATTTAGTGGTCTGCTGTTACGTTGGAAGCTATCCAATATATTAATATTCAGGTGTTAATAAGATAATCACAATGTTGTGATCACTCACCTTGAGCCAGACATCCTGGAATGTGAAGTCAAGTGGGCCTTAGAAAACATCACTANTGGAAGGGATTAGGGGCAGGAGAAAAGGGGACGACAGAGGATGAGATGGCTGGATGGCATCACTGACTCGATGGAAATGAGTTTGAGTAAACTCCAGGAATTGGTGATGGACAGGGAGGCCTGGCGTGCTGCGATTCATGGTGTCACAGAGTTGGACATGACTGAGCAACTGAACTGAACTGAAGATCTCATTGAGCTCCAGAGTTAGGTAGGAAGGTATAGAGAAAATGCCTATCACAGTTACTTTATTCACATTTTGATATTAAAGGAATATGAGCAGTAGTTCTGCAGTTCCCTGGGAACTTAATTTGGGATGAATAAGATGTTGGCAGCTGTTTTGAGCAACTTGGCACCCTTTAACAAATTTTTGTTTAATTTTTTAAACAGCTTTATTGAGGTAAGAATGACATATAATGAAACTATAAATATTTAAAATGTAAAATTTGTAAATTTTTGACGTATATATTTACCAGGGAGTTTATTTCCAGTCAACATAATGACACCAAANATAAGATGTTGGCAGCTGTTTTGAGCAACTTGGCACCCTTTAACAAATTTTTGTTTAATTTTTTAAACAGCTTTATTGAGGTAAGAATGACATATAATGAAACTATAAATATTTAAAATGTAAAATTTGTAAATTTTTGACGTATATATTTACCAGGGAGTTTATTTCCAGTCAACATAATGACACCAAAAGTTTTCTCATGTCCAAGTTATCTTAAAAAATAGCATTTCCTGAATATCTGGAAATTTAGTTTATTTTTTATCTTTGCTTCTGTGATTCTCTGATATCTTTAATGCTATCACTCTTAAAATGTATCAGGTGTTTTGGGGTTTTTTTGTGTTAATAGTAACTGTGGTGGGAATGTTAGCCTGATGTGACTTTAGTTCAGTTCAGTCAGTGTCACGAATCTCGGTCCATAGTTCTTCAGGCACTCTGTCTATCATATCTAGTCCCTTAAATCTATTTCTCACTTCTACTGTATAATCATAAGGAATTTTATTTAGGTCATATCTGAATGGTCTAGTGATTTTCCCCACTTTCCAATTTAAGTCTGAGTTTGGCAATAAGGAGTTCATGATCTGAGCCACAGTCAGCTTCCGGTCTTGTTTTTGCTGACTTATATAGAGCTTCTTCGTCTTTGGCTGCAAAGAATATAGTCAGTCTGATTTTGGTGTTGGCTATCTGGTGTGTAGAGTCTTCTCTTGTGTTGTTGGAAGAGAGTGTTTGTTATGACCAGTGCGTCCCTTGGCAAAAATCTGTTAGCCTTTGCCTTTGTTCCATACTCCAAGGCCAAATTTACCTGTTACTCCAGGTGCTCTTTGACTTCCTACTTTTGCATTCCAGTCCTCTGTAATGAAAAGGACATCTTCTTGGGGTGTTAGTTCTAAAAGGTCTTGCAGGTCTTCATAGAACCTTTCAACTTCTTCAGCTGACTTACTATGATGTATTTGGAAGTAGAAGTCTCATTGTTTTCTTTTTGTGCTAGACCAGGGTTTCTCCACCTTAGCCCCATTAACATTTTGAGTCAGATAAATCACTTTTATTAGGGGCTGTTCTGGTTATTTTGGATATTGAGCTTTTATACTCCTGGTGCTGGTAGTGTTCTAGTTGTGACACCCATAATTATCTCCACTCATTGCCAAATGTCCCCAGTGGGCAAAATCACACCCTTCCACCCCAGTTAATAGCCACTCTGCTAGACTGATAGAGATAAATCAGTTTTGATAATTTATTAATTAACATTTGTTTTTGCTCCATGATAAAGTCAAAAATTTTTAAGTCAAACCATCCTAAGTCAGAAACTATCTGTATTCTCAACATGCTTTTTTTCTTTCTTTCAGATCTTTTCGGGTTAGTGGTATTTCTCGGTGTTGAACCTTACTGTGTCAGACACTGGTGGGTTCGACTTCTCTATCGTCCTTATTGCAAGAAGAAGCCTCATTTCCTCTACAGCTTTATTGCCAAGATAATGTGGAGGTCTGCGAAGAAAGATGTGATTGACCAAGTCAGTAGGATAAGTATTTATTGATTAAGGGTATTAGGAAAAAATTTAAGAAGAAGCAGAGTTGGGGTGAAAAGTTAAATTTCCAGGTGATTTTTTTTTTTTCCTCCTCTGTTTAGATCCAGATACCCCCTCAGACAGAAGAAACCCACTGGCTTCACTTTTCTCCAGTAGAAAGACATTTCTATCACCGTCAACATGAAGTGTGCTGCCAGGATGCAGTGGTAAAACTCAGGAAGATTTCCGACTGGGCTTTGAAGCTTAGCAGCCTGGACAGAAGGACTGTCACTTCCATCCTGTATCCATTGCTGAGGCTCCGGCAGGCCTGCTGCCACCCACAGGCGGTTCGGGGCGAGTTCTTGCCACTCCAAAAAAGGTTTTATTATCAGTTTTCTTATGCTATAAGAGATAATAGAGTAGTGATCGACAGTATTGGGGGAAGGAAATGGCAACCCACTCCTGTATTCTTGCCTAGAGAATCCTGTGGACAGAGGAGCCTGGTGGGCTGCTGTCCATGGGGTCGCACTGAGTCAGACACGACTGAAGTGACTTAGCATGCGTGCATGCATAGACAGTATTAAAGCAATTAGCTTCCTAGCCCACGGTTTCATTCAGGGTCTTAGAACTGAGTTGTCATCTGTTTATAGCAGTGTGGTGATTTTTCTTCAGTATGGAACTTTATTTGTGAAAGAGAACCACATCAAAATTATTTTCATGGTTTTGAACATATTTTTAGGACTGCTGAAGGGCTTTGTTGGTTTGGGGGGTTTTTGTTTATTTGTCTTCTGCTGCACTGATGGAGAAGCAATGACATCCCACTCCAATACTCTTGCCTGGAAAATCCCATGGATGGAGTCGGACACAACTGAGCAACTTTATTTTCACTTTTCACTTTCATGCACTGGAGAAGGAAATGGCAACCCACTCCAGTGTTCTTGCATGGAGAATCCCGGGGACGGGGGAGCCTGGTGGGCTGTCGTCTGTGGGGTCGCACAGAGTCAGACATGACCGAAGTGACTTAGCAGCAGCAGCAGCACTTCAGATGTGAAACGCTTTTGTTCATTTTGCGTTATATTTTTTGGTTCTGACGTCAGGGAATTAGGTGAATTAGATTCCTATTAAATATTTTCTTTATAATTATACTAGCTATATTCTTTGATTATTCCTTTCAATACTCTGTTGTCCCCAAAAAAATTTGTTCATCAAACTGTGATAGGAACTAGCTTCTTTTTTTTTTTTTAAGCACTTGATATTAAAAAGATATCCTTTCAAGTGCTGTAAGAAATGTAAAGAGGAATTTGACTCTTATCCTTGCCTTTGAGCAGTTTGTAGATAACTAAAGGGAATGACAGAGATTAGTCAAAGTGTGAAGTGAAAGTGTTAGTTGCAAAGTCGAGTCTGACTCTGCAACCCCATGGACTGTAGCCTGCCTGATAGGCTCCTATGTCCACCGGATCCTCCAGGCAAGAATACTGGAGTGGGTTGCCATTCTCTTCTCCAGGGGATCTTCCTGTCACAGGGATCAAACCCAGGTCTCCTGCACTGTCGGCAGATTCTTTATCATCTGAGCCATCAGACAAAGTTTATAGATCTCTATAATGTAAAGAAGACATTGTGTATTTCACAAGAGGTATATATGAATTGCTGTGGGGCTTCCCTGGTAGCTCAGACAGTAAAGAATCTGCCTGCAGTGCAGGAGACCTGCCTTCAATCCCTGGGTTGGGAAGATACTTTGGGGAATGGAACGAATGCCCACTCCGGTATTCTTGCCTGGAGAAGTCCATGGACAGAGGAGCCTGGCAGGCTACAGTCCTTGGGGTTGCAAGAGTCAGACATGACTGAGCGACTTTACCACCACAACCACCACTTTGCACTTTAGGAAGATTTTTCTAGTTCTGCTCTTCACTGACTGAAATGAGAAAAAGTTAAAGAATGAGAGGATCAAAAGAAAGCTTGCTAGAATAGTAAACTAATAATGATAGTGATGAAAATGGAGGTAAACAGATATCAGGGATCACAAAGACTCTGTAACAGAGACTGGTACTCTTGATCTTATGTAATATTATTCTCTCACTTGGAATCTTCTTTCTAGTTCTGAACAACCTGCCTTTTCTTTTAGCACCATGACAATGGAGGAACTGCTGACATCCCTGCAGAAGAAGTGTGGCACTGAATGTGAAGAGGCGCATCGGCAGCTAGTCTGTGCCCTCAATGGCTTAGCAGGCATCCACATCATTAAAGGTAGAAGGTGATGCTTTGTTATCTTCAGTTCTTCTAAATACTTACAGTGTAAATCAAAGTTACAATATAAATCAAAGTCTCCCCATAAAGACACTTTCACACAGTATTAATCATAATTTAAATAGGTCCAACTTAATGGAGAGCAGTTATACAGAACATTTTCAAAAAAAAGGTTTCAATATGCTTTCACCAAACATTTCCACTTTTAGAAGCTTTTTGTGTGAATAATTGAATCAACCAAAATAGTGAACAACTGAAACAACCAAAATACCTAGAGATAGAATGGTTAAATTGTGACACATTCAAGTGAATGTTGGTCATTGACTTACAAAGTAGTATCACTTGTAAGTTCAATCTCCCAACAAATATGCGAGTATTTGCTAGGTGCTAGTTATGATTTGTTATAATAAACAAATTTTATAATAAATTTATTTATAATTAGTAAAATAAGTGTCAATCTAGCCTCATATCTGAAAAATTCATTTTTCTATAAGCATTTTATAGTATATATAATACTATTATATATATATATTCTGTTTTATCCTCATGATTGCCCTATAGTTTAGTCATTACCATCCCTATTTTATTTGAGAAAATGGGTTCAAAAGGCTTAGTTGCTTTCTCAAGATTACAGCTAGAAAGTGACAAAAAATTTGCTCTGGATCTCTCGATTTCACATCAGATATTTAATTTTTTTTATTATCCTATGTCTTCTTCTTTATCAAATAGGCATTTGTAAACCTCAGTATTATACTATATAGTAGGTTGCAACTCACCATCAAAAATTTCTGATGTTGAGTGATATGTCACTTGTAAATGATCACAGTAGTAAAATTCAGATTTCCCGACTTGATTATGAACTGCATTTCTCATTTTATTCTGTGTTGTTATGACTCAGAAGCTTAGACAGTAAATGAATTTCTTCATTTGGCCTTTTTTCTAGTCTCCTTATCAGACTTGTCTCTTTTCCCCTGCTGTGAAATTATGCACAATATGGGAATTGGGAGGGTTATTCATCTGATCATTGTCCAGACACTGTAGCACTCTAACGGGATCAGCGTGTAACCGGCTTCTGTGTGGCAAAATACCATGCTATGCTGCAGCAGGAGGTGCGTCACTGCTTTTTCCAGGTAGTTTCCACTGCATTCTCACTGTAGACATTTGTCTGTGGCTGGAAACTATTGCTGATTGTTAAGAAGAATTCCTATTAGAAAGTCCGTTAATAAATGGTATGTCTGTTCTCATTTAATTGTAATTATAAGCTTAAATGTGGGGGATTAACTGCTTTCAGTTTCTAGTTTAATTCATAGTAGTATATTAAATAATATACATTTTTAAAAGTAACATTACATATTTAACTTATATAATTTAAGCTCTTCTAATATTAGAGACCAGATAGTACAGATATGACTTCTAAATGAAATCTAAAATTAATATTAAACTCTAAAGGGATTCACATATTACATGCGAATATACATATATATGATATACAGTGTATATTTTAAGGTCGTCACTGATTATGGTGTTAAAAACATGATGTTATTTCAATTTTGTGTACTAGATACATGAAATATATATGTGTGTGTTTATCTACACACACACACACATATAATACAGAAGTGTTTTAGGTTCAGTTTTCTGAGAAAGAAAGCTTTTTTTCATGATCATCACATGCCTTTTTCATTTCTACATGTGTTTTTTGGAAAAAAATTAGTTTGGCAGTATCGAACCAGTACAGTTTGTCTAGTTGTTAATATGTTTAGTGCCATCAAGTGGCAAAGAATGGGTATTTCCATATTTGGCTTATATTTGCATAGCTTATTGAATATGGATATTTTTATGTCTTGGTCTGGAAAGGACATAATTTTTTTTTCACTATAAAAAAATCTTTTTTTTTCACTAAGTAGTGAAAAGAAAACAGATATTATAATGAATAGCTCAGTTTCATCAGCTTTTATTGTAGTCTAGTCATTGTACCTTTAAAAAGTATAATAATTATGAAGAGAAAATTGTTAAATGAATTATTCTTTATAAATGGCAGTATAAATATTAATAGAATCCATATGTCTTTTGAAAAGCTAAAGAGAGCTCATTGTGTGAAGATAATTGTGTTACTCCTACATTATAATGCAACTTTATTATTGTGAAAGTAATCTGCTTTATAAAAATGAATAAAGATTAGATGACTTGGCAAGTACTGTGAAAATGTGTGCTTTAGAAAGTTTTATATTAAATAACTGGTAGAACTAGATATAAAACAGTGGTATAAAAGCAAGTGTTTTGAGCAACAATATGAATGTACTTAATGCTATTAGACTACACTCTTAAAAAAAATGGTTGAAATGGTAATTTTTATTTTATGTATACTTTACCACAATAAAATATACATATATGGAATCAGCTTTAACAGAGAGAGAGTGTGTGTTAGTCACTCAGTCATGTCCAACTCTTTGCAACCCCGTGGACTGTTCTGTCTGTGGAATTCTCCAAGTGAGAATACTAGAGTGGGTTGCCATTCCCTTCTCCAGGGGATCTTCCTGACTCAGGGATTGAACCCGGATATTCACATTGCAGGCAGATTCTTTACTGTCTGAACCACCAGGCATATATATATATATATGTATATAATATAAATATATATAATATTCATTATGGCTATAAGCAAAATTCTAAATCCATGATATTAATGAAACTGGTTTAAAGTTTAAAATAAGCAAGTGTATACAACGAGCAGGATAAAAGCTTTTTCCTCAGCAAACTGAAATTAGAACATCTCTTTATCTTTTTCTCCCTTGTGTTTCATGATTTTGCCACTGTTAGATTTTCATTTTAATTGTATGTTTAGATTACTGGTTTTGAGTTTTTTCCCAGGCAGCAAAAAAGATAGGTTCCATTAATCAGAGCCATTAAAAATGTTTCACCTCCCCTTCACTGAAGTCTAATGACACTTTCTGAAAGAATTAGGTAGTAAATATTTTAGGCTTTGTGAGCCATAAGATTTGTGACAACTATTCAGCTGTTGTAATACAGCAGCAGCCACAGACAGTAAAGTCCTCATGACTGAGTACCACTAACACTTTATTCATGGACCCTGAGATTTGATATCATCTAATTTTCACATGTCACAAATAGTATTTAGTTTTTATTTCAACTATTAAAAATGTAAAAATAAATTCTTAGTGTGTAGACCCTACAAAAATACAGTCAGATAAGACCCATGGGCCATAGTTTGTCAGCTTGTGCTTTTCTCTTTTTTACGACTTTATTTGTATGAGCTACATTTTAGGTATAACAACAAAAAAAAGCATAAATCTCTTAGACTAACTGTGAATTATATAACCAGAAATAGAAAGAATTCTAAATTTTTGAAATGTAGTTATAAACTAAGTCATTCTGGCCTAATACCAACAGAAACAATACCTATCAAGAAGAGTGCATTATTTTTCTGGAAGTACGTGTACATTGTTCATAGTGTTGAATATTTGTTTATAAACACATGTAAGTACCCTAAATTTGTGCTTAATTTCAAACATCCTAATGACTACTGCTTGGAAGTCGTTAACTTGAAAAAGAAGAAAACATTAGTTTAAAAGTTAGAGTTTGTTTTTTAGCATAATTTTAAAACATTGTAATTGATTGGTATTCTATTTGTATGGAGTTTTAACCCCCAAGAAAGGGTACTATATCATCAACTTTTTTTTACTGGGGCAGTCATATTAATACCAACTCAAATTCCTTTTCGTAAAAATAAGTTAGGGAATTCTAATCAATGCTGTATTTTTATAGTAGGTGTTTTTAGATGCCTTTGAGAGCTAAATACGTGATTTTCTTACTCTTTAAACATATTTTGATTATCCAGGCGAGTATGCTTCGGCAGCAGAACTATACAGAGAAGTGTTGCGTTCATCTGAGGAACACAAGGAAAAGCTCAAAACAGATTCACTGCAAGTGAGTAAACTAAACAGTTTCAAACTGTGTGATCTTTGTAAAATAAGTTTTCTGAATATTTAAGAGGACGAAAGGTAACAAGTGAAGTGAGTCACAGTCACTGGGGATAAAGCTTAAAATTTATATTCCCTTAACAAGCACCCAGGATGTCTTTTTGTATAGACCCAAAAGTTTGAGAAACACTAACATGCTGTCTACTTAGGCCAGTACTGGCCACAAGGCTGACTAGATAAGCCTAACCTACATTAGAAAAGCAGCTCAAAATATTCGTATTTGAAAGAATGGCATCAGTTTTATCACTTTTGCATATTTACATCAGCATATTTATTTACATAATATTCAGCAAAAAAAGAAATTGCGTTTCACTCAGCAGTGGAACTATACTTATCCAATGGTCTTCTAATTTAGTTTTTGTAGGTCTTTCAGAGAGATTTGGATATTTGAATTGTAACACTTAAGTGTGAAATTTCTTCTTGATTCTATCAGTAGATCATATAGACAAGACTCTAGCTAAATGGTAAATAAAATCCCTTTTATGGATCCTGGTAAGTTTAGGTTTGAGTCCTAGGTGAGGCTTCTTTTTCACTGTTCAGAACCTAGACCTTGGAACCTCATATTCACCTGTGTCTGAGCAGGTGTTAGGAGGAGTATAAGGGGGAGGGGGAAGACGAGAGAAAATTAAATAGTAGTATCCTTATATTATGTATGCATGGATGAGGATTACAGAAGGCTTTGGACCTTAAGAAAATGTGTTTTCCTTATGAGAGAAGGAGAAAGTGCAAAGATACTGTGCTCTTGAATAAAGGAAACAAAAGTAGACAGGTAAGTCCAGTGTGCCTGAGTTCAAGAGTGAAGAGTAAACCATCAATCAGCCTGGTTCTTGCTTTGAGTCACAGTAACTTAGCCTGCTGACCAAGCATAGCCCAAAGAATGTCTAACTCTGTCCAGTCAAGTTAGCCACTGTGCTCTGTTGGGATAAATGTATAAGGGAAGAAAGAGAGGTAAGTATTCCTCCCAGTCCATTCCACCAGTTGTGCAGAATGCAGCAGAAGCCTCAGTACAATCACAGACCCAATATCACAGAGAGATGTCTGGCTTATATTAATATTTAATACAGAGATTTAAGATGGAGTTTTCTCCTTTATTCTACACCATCTTCAACTCCAGCCCCTCCTCTTTTCAGCCCTTAAATTTAACAGATCCAGGTCACAGCCCTGTTTTCTTATGTATTTCATTATCTTTGGTTTTATAATATCATAAATTGCTAGGCTCATCCAGACTCATTTTCCAGAAGAGGAATCAAGTCTATATAGTCAACGTTTCTGCTTTACTGGACTTCCTGGACATATTCATATTTCCCCATATAGACAAGTGTGTGTATAAGAGAAGAAGTTACCTATATTACATACTTTGTTACATACATAGACATGTTTCATAAGACCATATATTTTAACTGAAAATTTACATCATTGTGAATTAAGATAATTACAGTAAAACTGACTCTGAAGAAAGTTGGTATTCAAGTTATTTTTAAAGGAAAAGAATTCGATGATTTGGCCTTAAATGCGTTATTAGTGTTCTGTATGCCTTAGTGATAGCAGATTCTCCGCTAGAGTCCACTGCATTGGCTGTCATAATTGCTGCCTTTTGTGTGTCTGTAGAGACTTCACGCAACCCATAACTTGATGGAATTGTTGACAGCCAAGCACCCAGGGATACCTCCTACCCTGAGAGATGGCAGACTTGAGGAAGAGGTAATTTTTTTTTTCTTCATTCTGCCTATAAAAGAATTTTTTCTCAGACTTCATGTTCCGGCTAATTGATACATCCTAGGAAATCCAAAGGTAATCATGTTTCCTTGCTGCTTTGATGTTCCAAACTTTGCTATGGTGATTTTGGGTGGCATAGAATAGCAACTTTCCATATTATTTTGTTTCTCTGATAGTCTTGCAGCTGTGTGGCCGCTACTTGTTGTAGACATGGCCGCTGTTAGCCGATAGCANTTTTTTAATTGAAATATGGTTGATTTGATATGGGGCTTCCTTGGTGGCTCAGATGGTAATGAATATGCCTGCAGTGCAGGAGATCCAGATTCAGTCCCTGGGTCGGGAAGATCCCCTGGAGAAGGGAATGGCTACCCACTCCAGTATTCTTGCCTGAAGAATTCCATGGGCAGAAGAACTTGGGAGGCTACAGTCCATGGGGCTGCAAAGAGTTGGATACATCTGAACAACTAATACTACTACTACTGTAGGTAATTTATGATACAGTATACAGCATAATGATGC
This sequence comes from Neotragus moschatus, assembly GCA_006410615.1. NCBI lineage: Eukaryota > Metazoa > Chordata > Mammalia > Artiodactyla > Bovidae > Neotragus > Neotragus moschatus. The sequence goes on along the minus strand of SJYA01001559.1, from coordinate 354,208 downwards.
AGTATTTTTATAGATTATACTTCATTATAAGTTATTGCAAGATAATGGCTATAATCCCCTGTACTATACAATATATGCTTGTTGCTCATCTGTTTTATATGTCATAGTAGTTTGTATCTCATCCCTCTGATTTCCCGTGTCCCCTTTCTTAGTGGCAACAAGTAGTAGTTTGTTGTCTATATCTATGAGTCTGTTTTTGTTTTGCATATATATTCATTTTATTTTTTAGATTCCAAGTGTAAGTAATATGGTAAAATATTTGTGTTTCTCTTTCTGCCTTGTTCACTGAGCATGATATTCTCTGCGTCCATCCATGTTTCTGCAAATGGCAGAATTTCTTTCTTTGATTATAGCTGAATGATATTCCATTATAAATATTTACAACAGCTTTTTTATCCATTCATTTCTGTTGATGGGCACTTGGGTTTTATCATGTCTCGGTTAATTGTAAATAGTGCTGCTCTGAACATCAGAGTATATGTATCTTTTTGAACTAGTGTTTTCATTGTTTTTTCGTCTGTATACTTAGGAGTGGAATTGCTGAGTCATATGGTACAATATCTAGTTTTTTGAGGAATCGCCATACTGTTTTCCTTAGTAGCTATACTAGTTTACATTCCCATCAACAGTATGCAAGGGTTCTTTTTTCTCCATGTTATCCCCAACACTTGTTACTTGTAAACATTTTGATATAGTCATTCTGACATGTGCGAGGTGATACCTCATTGCTATTGTACTTCATATTTCTCTAATAATTAGTGGTTTTGAGCATCTTTTCATGTGACTTATTAGCCATCTCTGTGTCTTCTTTGGGAAAATGTCTATTCAGGTCTTCTGCCCAGTTTTTAATTAGGTTGCTTTTTGATATTGAGTTTTATGTGTTGTCTATATACTTTAGATGCTGACCTCTTATCAGGGATTTAGATATTAACCCCTTATCAGGCAGNTAGTGGTTTTGAGCATCTTTTCATGTGACTTATTAGCCATCTCTGTGTCTTCTTTGGGAAAATGTCTATTCAGGTCTTCTGCCCAGTTTTTAATTAGGTTGCTTTTTGATATTGAGTTTTATGTGTTGTCTATATACTTTAGATGCTGACCTCTTATCAGGGATTTAGATATTAACCCCTTATCAGGCAGTTAAAAAAATAGGCACAGGATAGGAGTAGACATTATTTCAGAGAAGACATACAGATGGCCAACATGCACTTGAAAAGATGCTCAGCATCGTTCATCATCAGGGAAGGCTGGAAGTCTGATACTGAGGTCTCATCAGGGTTGGTTGCTCCGAAATCTTCTCTCCTTGGCTGGTAGAGGGCTGCCTCCTCACTGTGTCCTCATGTGGCCTTTTCTCTGCACTTGCACCCCTGGTGTGTCTCCCTTTTCTTTTAAGGACACGAGTCATTTTGGATCAGGGCTCCACCCTTATCATCTCATGTATGTGCATTTACTCAGTCACTTTCTTGAAGACCCTGTCTGTCAATATTGTCACGCTGGGGGTTAGAGCCTCATCATACAGATTTTGAGGGAACACAGCTCAGTTCACAAAACCTGTGTTAGTGTATATCCTCAAGTGTTAGTTCTAAACTGAAGTAATTCCAAGGAATTATAATAACTGAATGAGACAAGAAATTCTAAAATGTATTCCTGCTTTGCCTTATAGTTTAAAATGTTACTTCTCTTCCTCCTCCCTTTTTTTTTTTTAATTAAAAAATTAGAAATTTGGAGAGAAAATCCTTGGAATTTTTTATATGACTTACACATAAATGTAAGTCAAAGTGGCCTCCAGATAAATTCTCTTCAACATACATATTAGGAACTTCTAGCATGGGTTTTACATTCTCTACAGTATACTTGAGTTTAATGCTTAAGCTAAATTAAACAGATTTAAATAAATAAGCATACTGTTCCTGAAACATCATACTAGATTATTTTCTTGACCTGTAGTGAAAGCGTATACTTGTTTCATGTTTTAACACAGGCCAAACAGCTACGAGAACATTACATGAGCAAGTGTAACACAGAGGTTGCGGAAGCCCAGCAGGCTTTGTTGCCTGTGCAGCAGACCATCCGTGACCTTCAGAGGAAGGTATGTATGTAATTTTCCTTACTTACATTTTTATCCACATAACATTTTGGTGGTGTGAAGACCTTCGGGAGTGCGAAGTCAAGTGGACCTTAAAAAGCACTACTGTTAATAAAGTTAGTGGATGCAATGAAATTCCAGCAGAACCATTCAGATCCCTAAAGGATGATGCCATTAAGGATTTGCATTCATTATGCCAGAAAATCTGGAAGACCCAGCAGTAGCCACAGGACTGGAAAAGGTCAGTCCTCATCCCAGTTCCCAAGAAGGGTACTACCAAAAAATATGCTAACCATCAAACAGTTGCACTCATCTCTCAAGCTCGTATGGTCTTACTTAAAATCTTGCATGCTAGGCTTCAGCATTATGTGAACCAAGAACTTCCAGATGTCCAGCTGGGTTTCAAAAAGGAAGAGGAACTAGAGATCACGTTGCCAACGTTCAGTGAATTATAGAGAAAGCAAGGGAATTTCAGAAAAACATCTGTCTCTGTTCATCAGTGACACTAAAGCTTTAGCTATGTGTATCATGACAAAGTGTGGAAAGCTCTTAGGAGGGGGGAGTACCAGACCACCTTACCTGCCTCCTGAGAAACCTGTGTGCAGGTCAAGCAGCAACAGTTAGAACTCTGGATAGAACAACCAATTGGTTCAGGATCGAAAAAGGAGTACGACAGGGCTATCCGCTCTCACCCTGTTTCTTTAATCTGTATGCTGAGCACGTCAGGAGAAATGCCAGGCCAGATGAGTTACAGGCTGAAATCAAGATAGGCAGGAAAAACATCAACCTCAGATACGCAGATGATACCACTCTTAATGGCAGAAAGCAAAGCAGAACTAAAGAGCACCTTGATGAGGGTGGAGGAGGAGAGTGAAAGAGCCAGCTTAAGACTAAATATTAAAAAACTAAGGTCATAGCATCTGGCCCCATTACTTCATGGCAAATAGAGGGGGAGAAGGTGGAAGTAGTGATAGATTGTCTCTTCTTGGGCTTCAAAATCAGTGGATGATGACTGCAGCCATGAAATCAAAGACGAATGCCTCTTGGCAGGAAAGGGATGACAGATGTAGACAGTGTGTTGAAAAGCAGAGACATTACCCTGCCAACAAAGGCCCCCATAGTCAAGGCTAGTCTTCCCGGTGGTCACGTATGGTTCTAAGAGCTGGACTGTACAGCAGGCAGAACACCAAAAAATTGAAGCCTTCCAACTGTGGTCTTGGAGAAGACCCCTAAAAGTCCCTTGGACAGCAAGGAGATCAAACCAGTCAATCTTAAGAGAGATCAGTCCTGAATATTCACTGGAAGGACTGATGCTAAAGCTGAAGCTCCAGTATTTTGGTCATCTGATGCAAACAGACAACTCATTGGAAATAAGTCCCTGATGCTGGGAAAGGTTGAGGGCAGAAGGAGGAGAATGCGTTAGAGGGTTAGATGGCTGGACGGCATCACCGATGCATTGAGCATGAACTTGGGCAAACTCCAGGAGGTAGTGAGGGACAGGGAGACCTGGCCTGCTTCAGACCATGTGGTCTTAAAGAGTCAGACACGACTGGGACACTGAACAACAACATTTTGGTTTGTGTTCTGATCTGGGGAGAAACTTCAACTTTCTTATCCTCTTGGAATTCTTAGCACCTAGTATAGTGAGGTGAAAGTCGCTCAGTCATGTCTGACTCTTTGCAACCCCATGGACTATACAGTCCATGGAATTCTCCGGGCCAGAATACTGGAGTGGGTAGCACTCCAGTGCTGCCAGCTTTCCCTTCTGCAGGGGATCTTTCCAACCCAGGGATCGAACCCAGGTCTCCTACATTGCAGGCGGATTCTTTACATCTGAGCCACAGGGGAAGCCCATATGGTACCTGGGCCACAATAAAAGTTTATTTGCTGTTAACAGTGTTTGTTCATTGAGTAAACAGATACAGAGATAAATCACCTATTTTGAGGTTATTCTCTCTGATTTTTTTTAAGATGTAATGGGGTTTCCTCTACCCTTGGTATATAACAAGTTGTCTTTTGAAGAAAGTAGATTTCCACAACCTTCTTTTGATCTTAGATGTGTATGTTTCCAAAATATATCAAGGTTTAGAATATTAGAACTATAAGTATTTTTCTTAGGAAATATGTGCCATTTGTCATTTCTAAAATTTCTCTTGAAGTCAATAGCAAAGTTTAAAGAGGAGGCTACACAAAATACACTTTTAGTCTTTGATTTTAATCAGTTATACCATGTGTTATTCTTTCTGATTCGTTAATTATTTAGTATTCAGGCATATAATTTCATTAATTACCATAGATTATTCATTGAGTAGAATCTTGTTCAGTTAGTTGAGGATAAACATGAAGTCTTTATTATGCTAAGAAACCTGTTACCTTTTCAGATACATAGAGTGAATACTGAATTTTAAAGTTTTTTTTTCTTTTAGCACAGCTTTGTTATACATGTATGTATAATAAATTCCCACTCATTTGGAGTAATCATGAAATAGGTGTTCTGTTTAATTATATATGCAGATGTATTCATTCATTCTACAGCCAACATGTCTATTTGTCTCCCTACTACTGTTGTGATTTTCCTGAGAGTGGCATTTATTGTTCCTTTTAGAACTCTTTTCAGTGATAGAAATATAGTGAGTAGTGAAAAGACATTAATTATCTTGTTTACAGATTCATTCTAATTCTCCTTGGTGGCTGAATGTGATACACAGAGCGATAGAATTTGGTATTGAAGAGGAACTTGCTCAAAGAGTGCGAAATGAAATAACCAGCAACTACAAGCAACAAACTGGCAAGCTTTCTATGTCAGAGAAGTAAGAAAGTAGCACAAAACAGGATAATTATATTAGTAGTCATCCCAAATATTCACATCATTTGGTATTAAGAGTTACAGTTAAAGATCATAACATACTGCGGTTATGAACACCTGAATTTTATATTTTGTTAAGTGTATATTTCAAACCAAAATATGAAGTGTAAATCTAAAAGATAAGCCTTTTTTCCTATATGTTAGTCATTTTTAAATGTTTTCTTTTTTTAGTGCTTTTCTTTTTCTATTTTTTTTTTAATCTGCTTGAAGTATTTTTTGTATCTTTGTTGGATAAAGTTGCTTAAAACCAAATTGAAGTAGAGTTTTGAAATAGGCTCTGTTTTGGAGATTTTTGCCCTTGGGGTAAGCCATTCCCATTTCCCTATGTCATTCATTCCCTGAGAGCTAAACTTATAGTGCCACAGTGAGCAGTTTTATATTTTAGAGTCTTTGTCTTCCCGTCTTTCTTTTTTTCAACACTTACCATTTTTTAAGATAGATATATTGGATTATTGCTCTTAATGTATGAATGGTGAATAATTCTTTCCAAAGAACAGATATACTCTGTCAAAAGTACCTTCAGTGGTTTAACCGAAAGGGATGTCTGCCTAGTGTGGGAAACTTAGGTGTTGTGGCAGACCTGGATTCTGGGTGGAAAGACCTCTACCTCTCAGATCACATCCCAGTTGGAGGTCAGCCTTGGCATTAAAGCTGGTTTTCAGTGAAAAATTCAGTAACAATGTCTGTTAAATATTTAAAGCATTTTCATTTGCTCTTCTAAAAACTTTTCCAAATGTCTGCTACTACCCTAAAAAGATATGCTCCATTTTCCATGTGTCATTATTAACTTGGATATACCTTAGTATAATCTTTTTTTTCGTCATACAGAACCTGATAGACTTCTAATTTCTAAAGTATATGCAGTATTGAGTTCAGTTCATTCAGTCATTCATGTCCAACTCTGCAACCCCATGGAGTGCAGCACACGAGGCCTCCCTGTCCATCACCAACTCCCAGAGTTTACCCAAACTCATGTCCTGAGTCGGTGATGCCATCCAACCATCTCATCCTCTGTCGTCCCCTTCTCCTCCCACCTTCAATCTTTCNGTGTCCCCTGCACTGCCAGGCAGATTCTTGACCATTGTAACACCAGAGAATTCCTAGATTAGTTATTCTTAAGGGTCAAGTTTGTGCCCTTCCGTGAGCTCTCTAAATTGAAGAGTAAATACTGTGAGTCTCTGAACAATGAGATATAAGTTAACTCCTGCTCCAGTGTTTCATTTTTTCCTTGGTAAAAAGACAATGTTGACATACATATTCACTATGTGCTAGTATCAGTCTTCTAGGAAGCGTTATGCAGTTTTCTTCATTGCTTAGGACATATACAACTCTAGATATTTTCAGTCATAATGTAGAATTATTATAAAACATAATGAGATATTAAGCAATGTCAAAGAAGATGGTTTAATAAGCCATANACAATGTTGACATACATATTCACTATGTGCTAGTATCAGTCTTCTAGGAAGCGTTATGCAGTTTTCTTCATTGCTTAGGACATATACAACTCTAGATATTTTCAGTCATAATGTAGAATTATTATAAAACATAATGAGATATTAAGCAATGTCAAAGAAGATGGTTTAATAAGCCATATCAGATTATATTTGCCAACACTTTTTGTGTCAAAAACTAAGACTAACTTATTTTCAGTGCACTGAATACCACTTTATTGTAGCAACTTTTTCCTTATATTCAATTAGTAGTTTTGAGAATGTAAATATACTCACATGTGAAAGTGTTAGTCACCGGGTCATGTCCAATTCTACAATATCATGGACTGTATCCCACCAGGTTCCTCTGTCCATGGTATTCTCCAAGCANAACAGATTATATTTGCCAATACTTTTTGTGTCAAAAACTAAGACTAACTTATTTTCAGTGCACTGAATACCACTTCATTGTAGCAACTTTTTCCTTATATTCAATTAGTAGTTTTGAGAATGTAAATATACCCACATGTGAAAGTGTTAGTCACCGGATCATGTCCAATTCTACAATATCATGGACTGTATCCCACCAGGTTCCTCTGTCCATGGTATTCTCCAAGCAGGAATACTGGAGTGGGTAGTTGTTCCCTTCTCGATGGGAGCTTCCCAACCTAGGTATCAAATCCAAGTCTCCCACATTGCAGACAGATTCTTTACCATCTGAGCCATCAGAGAAAGCACGTTATGGATTAAAGATATTACTTCAATGATTTAATTCTTCTATACAATAATTAAAAAATAAATATATATGTGTGTAATACAAATAATATACATATATGTATTGTTTTTATTGTTGGATAAACTAAATAAATCATAGAAGCAATATCTTTAATTCTCAACTACAATAATCAACATTTAAAGGTGTGTATCAATTATAAATTCTCACTATGGATATTGTTTGCCTGTTACCTAAAATGTTTATCCACCTTGGTCTGTGTTATCTGTAGTGTGTTCCTGTTTTTTTGTGTGTTTTTTTTTTAAACTGGTACTTTTATTCTGTTGTGCAGATATACCACAATTATTTTATCCATTTACCTGTTGATGGATATTTGTGTTAGTTCTCTTTCTGGACATTAAAAATGAGGCCGCTATAGCCATAGGCTTGCATAAGCCCCAACAACCCTGAGAATCAACCCTTCTCACAAGAGAGACCAGGATCCAAACTATCACACCAGTGAGACAATAACAGTCTTAGTATCAGAGGCACTCCTCTGCAACCCCAAGCCAGCTGTCTTTGGATTCAGCTCTACCCACCTGTGAGTCCTCACTAACTCCAGAACAAGCCTCAGTCTCAGATGACCCAAGCATCACACATCAGGGGACCAGCATCAGTTATGGACTCCAATAGTCACAGCCAGCTGCCCCAGGATCAGCCTTATAAGAAATATTAAAGAGAATATTCTTAAGTCAAAAAAGGCCAAAATTAGAAATATGACACATAGACTGGGATGAAATACATCTTTCTATGGTCTGTATACAAATAACATGTTAGCTGTGTTTATAACAATCATGTGGAGTGCTTTGGGACTATGTTATTGTTCAGATGCTCACTAATGTTCAACTCTTTGTGACCCCATGGAGTGCAGCATGCCAGGCTTTCCTGTCCCTCACCAACTCCTGGAGCCTGCTCGAACTCATGTTCATTGAGTCAATTATGCCATGCACCACCTCAACTTCTGTCACCCCTTCTCTTCCTGCCTTCAATCTTGCCCAGCATAAAGGTCTTTTCTAATGAGTTGGCTCTTCATGTTGAGTGACCAAAATTTTAGAGCTTCAGCTTTAGCATCAGTCATTTCAATGAACATTCAAGGTTGATTTCCTTTAGGATTAACTCATTTGATCTCCTTTCAGTCCAAAGGACTCTCGAGAGTCTTCTTCAATACTGCAAAAGCAATACGTTCAAAAGCATCAGTATTTTGGTGCTCAGTCTTCTTTATGGTTGAGCTCTCATATCCATACATGCCTACTGGAAAAACCATAGCTTTGACTATATGAACCTTTGTCAGTAGTGTCTTTGCTTTTTAACATGCTGCCTAGGTTTGTCATTGTTTTTCTTCAAAGGAACAAGTGTCTTTTAATTTCAAGGCTATGGTCACCACTTGCAGTGATTTTGGAGCCCAGAAAAATAAACTTAGCCACTGTTTCCACTGTTTCCCCATCTATTTGCCATGAAGTGATGGGACCAGATGCCATGATCTTAGTTTTCTGAATGTTGAGCTTTAAGCCAACTTTTTCCCTCCCCTCTTTCACTTTCATCAAGAAGCTCTTTAGATCCTCTTCACTTTCTGCCATAAAGGTGGTGTCATCTACATATCTGAGGTTATTGATATTTCTCCTTCCAATCTTGATTCCAGCTTGTGCTTTATCGAAGCCCTGCATTTCACATGATGAAATGGCAACCCACTCCAGTACTCTTGCCTGGAAAATTCCATGGAGAGAGGAGCCTGGTAGGATACAGTCCATGTGGTCTCAAAGAGTCAGACACAACTGAGCGACTTCACTTTCTTTTTCTTTCTTTATTTCTTATAGCTCAGTTGGTGAGGAAACTGCCTGTAGTGCAGGCAACCTGGCTTCAATTCCTGGGTTAGGAAGATCCCCTGGAGAAGGAAACAGCAGCCCACTCTAGTATTCTTGCCTGGAGAATCCATCCCATGGACAGAGGAGCCTGGCAGGCTACTGTTCATGGGGTCTCAAGAGCTGGACATGACTTAGGGACTAAGCTACTACTACTGCTCTGAATATAAGTTAAATAATCAGAGTGACGATATTCTGCCTTAAACTACTCCTCTCCCAATTTGGAACCAGTCCATTGTTCCATATCTTGTTCTCAATGTTGCTTCTTGATCTGCATTCAGGTTTCTCAGGAGACAGATAAGGTGGTCTGTTATTCCCATCTTTTTAAGAATTTTCCACAGTTGGTTGTGATCTACATAGTAAAAGACTTTAGTGTAGTCAATGAAACAGAAGTAGATGTTTTCCTGGAATTGTCTTGCTTTTTCAATGTTCCAACAGATGTTGGAAATTTGATCCCTGGTTCCTCTGCCTTTTCTAAAACCAGCTTGAACATCTGGAAGTTCATGGTTCATATACTATTGAAGTCTAGCTTTAAAGACTTAGAGCACTACTTTCCTAGCATGTTAAATGAATACTTTTGTTCTATAGGTTGCACATTCTTTAGTATTGTCCTTCTTTGGGATTGGAATGAAAACTGACCTTTTCCAGTTCTGTGGCCACTGCTGACTTTTCCAAATTTACCGACATATTGCATACAGTACTTTAACAGGACCATCTTTTAGGATTTGAAATAGCTCAAATGGAATTCTACGACCTCCACTGGCTTTGTTTGTAGTGATACTTTCTAAGGCCCACTTGACTTCACATTCCAGAATGCCTGGTTCTAGGTGAGTGATCACATCATCATTGTTATCTGGGTCATTAAGATCTTTTTTTGTATTTTGTGTATTCTTGCCACCTCTTATTAATATCCTCTGCTTGTATCAAGTCCATATGTGCACTGTGACTATCTTTGTATGAAATGTTTCCTTTGTGTCTCTATTTTTTGGAAGGGATCTCAATTCTTTCTCATTCTGTTGTTTTCATTTATTTCTTTGCATTGTTCACTTAGGAAGGCTTTCTTATGTCTCTTGGCTATTTTTTTGGAACTCAGATATGTATATCTTTCCTTTTCTCCCTTGCGTTTTGCATCTCTTCTTTTCTCAGCTACATGTAAGTCCTCCTCACACAACCGTTTTTCTTTTTTGCATTTCTTTTTCTTGGGAGTGATTTTGATCACAACCTCCTGTACAGTTTTAAGAACTTCTGTCCATAGTTCTTCAAGCGCTCTGTTGATCAGATGTAATCTCTTGAATCTATTTGTCACAGCCACTGTATAATAATAAGGGGTTTGATTTAGGTCATATCTGAATGGCCTAGTGGTTTTCCCTACTCTCTTCAATTTAAATCTGAATTTTACAAAAAGGAGCTCATGATCTGAGCTACAGTCAGCTTCAGGTCTTGTTTTTACTGACTGTAAGGATCTTTTCCATCTTCAGATGCAAATAATATAATCAATCTGATTTTGGTATTGACAATCAGGTGATGTTCATGTGTAAAGTCGTCTCTTGTGTTGAAAGAGGGTGTTTGCTATGACCAGTGTGTTCTCTTGGCAAAACTCAGTTAGTCTTTGTCCTGCTTCATTTTGTGCTCCAAGGCCAAACTTGCCTGTTACTCCAGGTATCTTTTTGCCTTCCTACTTTGAATACCAGTCTCCTATGATTAAAAAGGACTTCTTTGATTGGTGTTAATTCCAGAAGGTCTTATAGGTTTTCACAGAACTATTTTTAACTTTACCTTGTTGGCATTAGTGGTTTGGAGCATAGAATTGGATTATTGTGATATATAATGGCTTGCCTTGGAAATAGATCGAGATCTTAAACTTATATTCCTATGTCATTGTCATCCACACTATTAATTTTGCATTTTTTATGTTCAGGTAATTCAGTTTTCACTGTGTTGAATCACAATATTTTAAATGTTTGGCTAATAATTAATCATATGATTTTACCTAATCTTTCACTTTATTTCATCCCAGTTTAAACTGCAGTGGCACTGTCACTGTTTCCAAATTTAACAAATTTGTCACTTGGGGAAACTATGTACTTGGAATGTGAATTTGGAGCAAGATATATTACATGTTAGCATTTTGACTGTGTTCCTTTTTCATGAGTTCTGTAAGATTTACTTNATCTTTCACTTTATTTCATCCCAGTTTAAACTGCAGTGGCACTGTCACTGTTTCCAAATTTAACAAATTTGTCACTTGGGGAAACTATGTACTTGGAATGTGAATTTGGAGCAAGATATATTACATGTTAGCATTTTGACTGTGTTCCTTTTTCATGAGTTCTGTAAGATTTACTTCTTCACTTGCATGATGCACAATAGCATACCTGACTTTCGAATGATTTGCAGATAAGCAATGTAATACAGGTAAAATATGAAGCAAAGTGTCTGAGATAAAGTTAATACCAGTGGTTATCACCATCATGAACTTCACCACTCTTAGCTATAAATGAAAGGTATATATATATATATATATATATATATANTTCAGTGTAGAAATTCACCATGTACTTAGATTATTTGTGCCTTTCCCTGTACGTATGTTACCATTCAAACTGGAAGAGAATTTACTGCCTTGGAAATAAGAGTAAGAAGCATGGGATCAGGAGCTTATTTCTGTTTTTTTTTTTTTTTAAGTAAATCAATTTTTATTTATTCTTGTCTCTAACATTTCTGATCCATTTTATTTATTTTTGTTGGAGTATAATTGCTTTACAATATTGTGTTAGTTTCTGCTGTGAAAGTGTCGGTCATGTCCGACTTTCTGCAACCCCAAGGACTGTAGCCCACCAGGGACACCACCTCTGCCCATGAAATTCTCCAAAGAGGAAGCTGGGGCTGCCCTGGTGGCTCAGATGGTAAAGAATCTGCCTGCAATGCAGGAGACCCAGGTTCAGTCCCTGAGTCGGGAAGATGCCCTGGAGAAGGGCATGGCAACCCACTCCAGTCTTCTTGCCTGGAGAATTCCATGGACAGAGGAGCCTGGCGGGCTACAGTCCATGGGGTTGCAAAGAGTCCAGGCATGACTGAACGTATATGCACATTACAGCTCATAAACCCTGCACTGCCTGTCTTGTGGGACTTGCATACACCATCAGTCTCAGGCACCCAGCATCTGCTACCATGATTACCCTGTCGGTCACTCTCCCCAGAAGCAATATTCAAAGGTGACTGATAGGCCCTCCCCTACCAGATTTATGCCCTAAAACTGACCGCTCTCTGTGGCCACACTCATGCTGCATACATGCTTCGTGAATGGTGCTGCTATGATTGATGAACCCTGACAGGGGGCAGATCAAAGTCCACGTTGAAACTGCTTTTCCTCATGGTTCAGACTGACTGTGAAATAGTCTTGTTAAAACCCCTGTCTTGTAAAATGGGGTGCTAAGCCTTAATTGTTCCATTGATGAATAGGTAGCTGCTGACTGATCCCACAAAGATAAATTGGTCTCTTTCAAGTACATTTTTAAAAACCTTGTGCAATTGCATGGACTCTCAAGGATTGAATGAATAAACAATTTTTCCCCAGGAAAGAAAATTTCAAAATCTCTAATGCCATAAAGACAGCCTGCAGGTCATCCAAGAATAATCTACTTATCTTAGTAAAAGCACAATGGTAATAAGTTTATCCTCACGTGATTCTAAATTCTAGACTTAAGTCATAATAACTATCTTCATTCCTTAAATTTGTGATTATCTTTTAAAAGCATCTTCTGTGTGTGGTGATGTTAACTAGACTTATTTTTTAATCATTTTATTATATATAAATATAGAATCATTATGTTCTACACCCGAAACTAATACAATGCTTTATGTCAGAATTATAGCTCAACTAAAAATGTTTAAATAAAATAAAAATCAAAACTTGAGGTGCACATACAAATTGAATAAACAGCTATTTCTACCGTGGATTGGAAACATTCCATTACTCCGATGATTTGTATTTTGTACTGACTCTTGGGGGAAAAAACTGCAATGTGTTTGTCTGCAAAATGTCAGGCTGGAGGGGAGGGGAGGGTGAGATGTATGGAAAGAGTAACAGGGAAACTTACATCACCAACTGTAAAATAGACAGCCAACGGGAAGGCTCAGGAAGCTCAAACAGGGGCTCTGTATCAGCCGAGATGGGTGGGATGGGGCAGGAGATGGGAGGGAGGTTCCAGAGGAAGGGGCTATATGTACACCTGTGGCTGATTCACGTCGAGGTTTGACAGAAAACAACACAATTCTGTAAAGCAATTATCCTTCAATAAAAAATAAATTAAAAACAAAAAACAGAGGGAAGACAAAACTTCACTCTACCTGAAAAACACACAAGTGTCAGGCTGCCAGTTCTTTGAGCATCATCTGTTTCGGTCTCTGGTTTCTGGTTGGCCCATTTCTTCCTTTAGGTCTGTGCCAGTCTCCGAGAGGTAGAACTACAGCCTTGGGTAGTAGTGATGAGCCCGACTGTGGTCATCTGGGCTCAGCAGTCGGTCATGCCTGACGGCGAGGGCATTGCAGGAGGAGAAAGAAGCTCCAGGGCGTGAGGGGCGCTCTCACTTCCCCCCAACCCTGGGATCCTCAGGACTGCACAGGATTCCCCTGGGCTGCTTCCAGGAAGTATCCATGCGTGAACGCCTGGGTCCCACTGCCAAAGTTTCTGATTGATTCCGTCTGCAGAGAGACTGGGCTCCCGGGATGTTAAGGTTCCCCTCCCCCAGGTGACTGGGACCCTGGCTTGTCTCCACGCCCCACTACTCAAAGATCAGAGTTCTGTCCCCTCACACTCACTCTATCTAAGACAAACCACATCACCTTCTTTTTAGTGTACAGGTTTGGGGCTGTGCAGCTGATCAACATGAAGCAGAAACTGGAGGTCCAGTCTCAGGACTCAAGGTCACCTTGTCCCACCAAGCCACACTTGTTCCCAAATCTGAGGGATGCCAGTGAGAGAGGTGTCTACCCAGCCTTAACCATAGGCCAACCTTCTATGGATCGGAGACGGAAATGGCAACCCACTCCAGTATTCTTGCTGAGAGAATCCTGCGGGCGGAGGAGCCTGGTGGGCTGCTGTCCGTGGGATCGCCCAGAGTCGGACACGACTGAAGAGACTTGGCAGCCGCAGCTCTATAGAGCAAGGACGAGCTTCATTTTTACTGTAGCATGCACTCATCTGCGTGATTCCCGTCTTAGTTTTTTTCACTTTGTCATCAGTAACACTAATTCCATCAACGTTAGGGCCCACGCAAAAGACGCAAAGGAAGGACCACTTGGTGAAAATCCCTGCCATCGTGTGAGTCTACATCACACCTCTGCCTTGGCTGAATACATTAACATTTCAGCAAAATAGCATTAGCAAGAATTAATTCAGAGCAAATCTATGAACACACTGCAAACAGCACTATTATTCTGAACGTGTTGCTGCTGTTGAAGGGCCTCTAAGCATATACGCCACAGTTACAAACAGGTGCCTAATCCAGTGCTCCGGGGCTGTCATTGTCATTTAGAGGCAAAAATAGTAGTGCTTTCCGTCCGACGTGATTCTGAAATCAGAGACTCTCCATTTTCTAGGGCTGTCCCTTGGTATGTAGGTGGCATTGCTGACCTACCACTGGGAGGATATGCCCTTTGAGGTGTGAGTGGGTTTGTGGGCTGTGTGCATGCTAAGTGGCTTCAGTTGTGTCTGCCTCTTTGTGACCCTGTGGACTGTAGTCCGCAAGGCTCCTCTGTCCATGGGATTCTCCAGGGAAGAATACCGGAGTGGGTTGCTGTGCCCCCCTCCATGGGATCTTCCCAACCCAGGAATCGAACCCGAGTCTCTTACGTCTCCTGCATTGGCAGGCAGGTTCTTTATCTCTAGAGTCACCTGGGAAACCCGGATTTGTGGGTTACTCCGTGTAAATTTCCTTCACTTCTTTTGTCCTTAGTTTGCACTTCTTGTAATTAAACTTTTAAATTGCAAGTTATACATCGTCAACCTATAGGAACTAATGGGTTATTCAGGCAAGTGCGTTGCCCTGTATGAGGCTATATCCCCAAACCTGTAAAATGTGGAAACTGACACACATCGCAAAGATCGTCACAAGGATTAAATGATATGACGGATGTCACTTGGACCACAACAGATGCTCAACAAATAGTATCATTTGGAAGCGTTCAAGAGAACCTGGATCAGTTCAGTAAGGCTGAGTTAAGATGTATTGACACGTGGATTTCACGTTCTTGTAAAAAAAAGAGAAATCTCTCAGTCTACTTCAGCTTCTTGCCCTGTCTTGGAGAATCTGTATTACTGCTAGGAGTTCATGCAGCCACGCTGCGCGCCCTCGGCTTTCCGCTGTCAAATCTTCCGGCACGTCTTTCATACACTTCGTTACACTATGGTGTCATTCGGCGAGGGCTTTTAAAAGTATTCCATGCTGCTTGAAAGGTCTGATTCTGTGGCTTTTGTTTCCGTTTTTCTGAAGGAACAGGAAAACCTTTGCCATGATAGCAATTAACAGCTAGTACTCCGGATGGCATTCATCAAAAGTTCACCCCAGAGCAGCTGTAGATTTCGGAATCTGACACCCAGCTGTCCCAGATGCCATTTTTAGCATTACGCTCTCTAAATACAGGAGGTGGTGTCAAAATACATTCAAAGGATGATATTATTATGGAGATTCTCACAACGGAATTGGGTTTCCTCTCTTCCCTTTTCTAAAATATATGTCCTCTGCAAATAAGCAAACCCTATCACAGATGACAAGTCTATCCTCATGGGAGGGTCAATCAGGAATCACCAAGACACACTTTTGAAAATTGAAATTGTGAATATGCCTTCAAAAGTCTTCTCAATTCTATTATACTTGAGTCCTATAACAATAGTTTAAAATTAGGGTCCTTTTTATGGTTCTAAAATTTTTTAATGATGATAACATTATATACATTTTTAATGATGATAACATTATATACATTTTAAATGATGATAACATTATAAAAGGAGAAGAGGGTGGCAGAGGATGAGATGGTTGGATGGCATCACTGATTCAGTGGACATGAACTTGGGCACACTCTGGGAGATTGGTGAGGGGCAGGGTGGCCTTTAGTGCTGCAGCCCATTGGGTTGCAAAGAGCTGGACAAGACTGAGCGACCGAACAGTGTCCAAAGTTGCTGTGAACTGTGCAAAAACGATCCTTTCTTTGTAAAAACAAAACAAGACACCTCACTGTCTAGTTGGCAAACTCATTGTAAATGAATAAAATGAAATGCTGAATTGTGGGGAAAATGTTTAATAGATGAATATATTTGCATTTGTGACATAATATTTGCATCTGCAGAATTAGTAACAACTGAACAGTTCTGAAGACTCAGATCCACAGTTATGTAATGGTCAGAGCAAAGGTCAACTGTCAACCAAGCCAGTGACCCTCTGTGAGGCCTAATTAGAAGCTGCTCCCAAAGGAGGCCTGGAATTCCTCTGACATTCCAGCCACCAGCACAGGCCCGCCCTGAACATCCCAGGCCTGCCCTCAACGCCAATCTCTGCTTCTTTGTCTGTTCTGAGGCTTTAAAAACAGTCGTAGCAATTCTTTAGTTGCCGTCATAAGGGTTCATAGCTTTAAACACTGCCTGTATGTCGATAAGTCCCAAACAGTTATCGACAGTTCAGAACCTTCCCAAATTCCAGAAACCATTTGTCCCTGCATCTACTGATCCCCGCATTGAGAATTCTACTAGTTTCAAAAACTTACATCTAAGGACTTCCCTGGTGACCCAGTGGCTAAGACTCCACGCTCCCAAGGCAGGGGTCCCACGTTCATCCCTTGGTCAGGGAACTAAACCCCACATGCCACTACTAAAAAGCCACAACTAAGAACCAGGGCAGCCAAATAAATAAAATACAAATGTTAAAAAAAAAAAATTACATCTACAGAGCAGAAGCAGACTCACAGAAAAGACAGAACAAGCTAGTGGTTACCCCCGAGGGAAGAAGGGGAGGGGCGAGATGGGGCATGGGATTAAGAGGTTAAAAGCTACTAGACATAAAATGATAACCATCAAGGACCAACTACACTGCACAGTGAGCTCTGCTCAACGTTCTGTAACAAGCTAAATGGGAGAAAATTTGAGAAAGGATGGATACCTGTATATGTGTAACTGAAGCGCTTTGCTGTACACCGGAGGCTAGCACAATGCTGTTAACCAGCTGTGTGTGTGTGCTAAGTCGCTTCAGTCGTGTTCAACTCTGCGACCCCATGGACTGTAGCCCGCCAGGCTCCTCTGTCCATGGGACTCTCCAGGCAAGAACACTGGAGTGCGTGGCCGCATCCCCCTCCAGGGGGTCTTCCTGACCCAGGGATCAAACTCACATCTGGTTTGTCTCCTGCATTGACAGGTGGAGTCTTTACTCGCCTGGGAAGACTTAATCAGCCATACTCCTCCAATATAAGGTAAAGATTAAAAATGAAGATGAGAAAAGCCACAAGCATATATTGTACAGCACAGGGAAATATAGCCATTTTTTATAAAAACATTAAGACGAGTATAATCTATAAAAATGTTGAATCACTATGTTGTACACCTGAAACTAATATAAAATTGTAAATAAACTATGCTTCAGTTACTAAATAAAGCAAGCAAGCAAGCAAAAAGGAAAAGCAGCTGTATCTAAAAGCAAGTTTCTCCATTCCCACCCGTGTGAAGACGTCCCTGTCTCAGGCTGTGGAGACTCTGTGCTGTGAACCTTCCCTTTGCCTGCCGTACAGTTGGTCCTTGCTGGTTATCATTTCATGTCTAGTAGGTTTTAACCTCTTAATCCCATGCCCCGTCGTGTCCCTTCCCTTGTTCCCTCAGTGGTAACCACTAGCTTGCTCTCTCTTTTCTGTGAGTCTGTTTCTGCTCTGTAGATGTAATGTTTTAAAAAAAGTGTATTTATGTATTTGGCTGCCCTGGGTCTTAGTTGGGACATGAAGGTTCTTTAGCAGCGGCATGAGGGATCTGTGCTATGAACCTTCCCTCTGGAGTCTGCTCCTTCCAGGAACAAGTCATGTTATCTTTTCGCACTGTCCTCTTGACCGATCCCCAGGTCAAGGGCATCATGAACCTGGGTTTAATTACGGAATCTAACTTGCCCCTGATTCTGCCACGGCTCCTTTCAGTACATTCTCCCCACGTGCCAGTGTAGGCCTATGAAAGCAGAGGCCACATGTGGTCACTCCCCTGTCACGACGCGGCGAGATGGTCTCACCTCCGAGGAGACGCAGAGCTCTCACTGTCCTGTATGATGTCCCGACCTCGTCTCCTGCCAACCTGCCCCTGCCTCGTTCTCGGCATCGCAGGCACCCGGTTCCCCAATACGCCGGGCACCTGCGCCCAGGACGTTGATGCGTTGCTCCTTTCTGCTCCTCTCCTGCCAGCCGTGACCAGCCCCCTGGCTTCAATCAGGGTTCATTCAGAAGTCACTCTCTCCACGAGGCGCTCTGTGTCTACACTCCCCAATGCGTCCCTGTCTTTTCCTGCTCCTTCCCTGGACTCTGACACACCGTAGCCCGACCCTGCCCCCTCAAGCCAGCTTTGCGAGCTTTCTCCTCTAATCATTGGCACACGCACTGTCTGTTTCCTGTAGTTTTTTCCTAAGTTCTAATTATTGGCCCACGCACTGCCTGTTTCCTGTATTGAGTTTGCTGATATTGCCTTCCTCCTGCCCTGAAATATACCTCCCAGCGCAGAGGTTTTTCTCTTGTTCCTCACACATCTCCCAAAACTAAAACAGAGACCGACCTGGAAACGGCCGCCAGCTAAAATATGTTTCACAATCATCGACAGGGCTTTGGGATGACTCTTCAAGGGCTGTGGTCTAGATAGCAAGCAGAGGATTATGGTTTTTATACACGCAACACCAAAACAGCCCATCAAGAGAGTGAACGTGTTAATCGCTCAGTTGTGTCCAACTCCTTGCAACCCCGTGGACTGTCAGGAGACTACCCTGCCAGTCTCCTCTGTCCATGGGATTTTCCAGGCAAGAATATTGGAGTGGGTTGCCATTTCCTTCTGGGGATCTTCCTGACCCAGGGACTGAACGCAGGTCTCCTGCATTACAGGCAGATTCTTTACCATCTGAGCCACCAGGGCATTGAGAGAGTACATTCAGTTAAACAAATGAACAAAGAAACAGGTCGACTCATTTGACTTTATTCATGCGATCAGTTAAGGCTGTTCTTACTGCAATAAAAACAAAAGCTCACCCATGCAGAGTGTTTCATGGATCCATCTCCTGCAACTTTAGAAGCACCTTCTCATCAATGAGCGTTTCTTGAAAATTACTTTGTTCGCCAAAGAAGCCAGAACACCGCCTTCCGTGAGCTGGAGACAGAACATAGACACACGTGGAGACAGACAGCTCTGTGATTTTTGAAATGAATCTGAAATAAAGAGCAGGATGGCGTTCCTCACAGCCCGAGACGTAGGCTCTAAGGGCTGAGGAAAGTGTCTGGGGATGTTCGTTTGAGTAACGTTCTCTGTTGCTCAGGAGGTGAGTCAATCTAATAAAGGGTGTTGACTGCCCACCCTGGGGCTCCTCCCCCCTCCCAGGATGAGGGCTCCCTTCTGATGATCGCTTCCTGTAGCAGAAGAACCAAAATTTAACGAGAACATGTGGGAGTCAAACAGCCCTGCAGGAATCACCCCCTAGTTGTTGATCACGCACTAGATTAAGACTGAACACGTGCAGAAGTTCCATTCTGCAGAGCTGGAGAATAGCATTCCCAAAGAGTGACCGAGCCTGCCTTGAGAAGAGCGTCCATGTCTGGAACACTGTCTCATGTGTACTCAAAAGTGATTGTTGGTGGAAAGAGACGTGCGAAGCTCTTAGAATAAACTATTGCATCGCAGCTTCCCACTGAATGTTTTTAGGAAAGCCAATGTGCCCCCAAGGTAAATCCATTAGAACAAAGCAAAAGCAGAGCTCACCAGCGTGTCTGTCAGCCCTTCTTAGTTTCCATCCAGGAGCTACACTGGTAGTTACCTTGCCAGTATTGCATCGGTGAAGCGAAAGGTTGCATTCATCTTCCTGTCTGTCTTTCTTTCTGTTCGGGCCTCAACTCAGTGACGCTTCAACTGTGAAGACCTAATCACAGGGCGTTTTTACTCCCCTATTTCCTGAATGTCAAGCAAAGTTAAAAATATGTCAGATCCTTCCAGCAATGTGTCTTCTTTGACACAAGGTAGTTTTGAATAAGTGTGTACATCACCTAGGATGTAAGTGCCTTGCTCAGTGGAGAGAGCGCTTGCAGTCACCACGGAGAGGTTCAAGGCATCCAAAGGCTCTCAGAGGGTTATCTAAGAAAAAGATGAACTTGACAAAGACTTTGAATTCTGTTTTCAACCAATTGCCAAAGCACAATGATATTAGTTATTCTGTGGCGGTCACAAAATTTCAGAGTCTTTGAAACGTAGCCAGATAAATGCCCCTTGGGATCTTTAAATAAAGAATCACATTCCCAAAGGGCCAGAGGGGGAACTGCAATAGCAGATTTATACATTAGTTTCTGGGAGAGCCAAGCCGAAATTCTCCAGAGGGAGAAATGCACAGTTTCCCTCGCAGACAGCCGCAATGCTCGCGAGTCACTTTCAGGAAAACATAGAACCCGAACACTGCGTCCTCTGGGCCTCTTCTCGTTCAGCAGCCTCTGAACAGTGAAGGCGGCCAGCGTCCCGGTCTTCATATTGAAGGTCACCCTTTATTCTCACTTCACCCTTTGCTTCCCTGGCTGAGATAATCCGTGGTGCCTGTTGGATTCATCTCAGACCAAATGGATGTAAGAATTGCTATTAACACTATGACCTCAAGAGACTGAAATGACAGTATCAAACCCTCGCAATCACAGAAGGATACTCACCCGATAAGTCACAGTCTCACTCTGCATTGTGGGTCTCCCCTCCTTAGCCCCCTAGCAACCCCTTCATTAACCTGAATGATTAAACTGTGAGTAATGCTCCTGTGGTAAGGGTGGCATTTAACCAAAAAATGTAGGAGTGGAATTTTATTGTTGTAGCAAGCAAGGAAGAATAATAAAGTTGTGAGGCCTTCTTGCAACATTCTCAAATCTCAGCAAACTGATCCCTGCTTCTTTAAAAAGTGCTGTGGCCTACCGACTCTAGTTAAAAAGAGTGTAGTCAACTGGCTCATCAGCTGTAACAAATGAATCGTATAAGGGGGCAGGGTGAGAGGACACGTCAGAAATCTCTGTACTTTCTTCTAAAGTCTATTTTTTAATAAAGTTCTCAAGCAGTTGAACTTGTTTAAAAAAAAACAGTGCTGTGAAAATATAAGCCAGTATCCACTGACAAAGTTAAGCATTGTAAAGAAGGGGAGAAGTGTTTGGACCGGAAAGAATAGGGTGAGTACACACATAGGTTACAACCAACACTTTAGAAATGAGAACACCTAAGAACTGGAAAGGAAATGGAGAAGAAATAAAATAAACCATTATATGAACCATTTGGATAGCGTCTAATATTGCTAAACACTGGTTAAGAGTCCGTCTGACAATGCAGGGAACGTGGGTTCGATCTGTGGTGGGGGAAGACCCTGCAAGATGTGGAGCAACTGAGCCTGGGAGTTGCACCTACTGAGCCCAGGTGCCCCAAGTACTGAAGCCCACACACCCTGGAGGCCCTTCTCCCCAACAAGAGAATCATGCATGCTGCGGTGAAGAGGAGCCCCTGCTTGCCGCAGCCAGAAGAAGCTCACGTGCACCAGTGAAGACCCAGCTCAACCATACGTCAATAAATAAACCTAAGAACAAACAAACAGAAACCTTCATGTAAGGTGAAGACCTCTATTTTCACTCCGGCTCTCATCTTTGTTCACGTCCTGGGTCTTTGCAAAGACTCTCTGCAGTATGCAGTTCGAGGGGACTTCAAACCTCACAGACTTTGTTTTCGAAGGGATTTACGCCTCAGCCATCCTAGGGGGACAGCTGCACTCGCGCTGCGTCCCAGCTGGGCTTCACCTGCCCCTTCAGCTGTTCCGAGCGGCAGGAGGAGCCCTAGCCTCACCAGCTGGGGCCGCTGCGTGTGGGCACAGGGCGGTGTTTCCACGGTGCCTTCTCTCCCGCTTGGGAGCCTTCCTCCCCGGGGTGGGCTTGGAACCACAAGATCTGAAGTTCCCTCCGAATGAGCTCTTTAGCTGTCATCCAGGTAAGCCTAGAGTCTGGGAGGTCAGGGTGTTGGAAGCCGGTTCCAGGAACTGACGCAGCAAGGGCTGTTGTGTGAGACTGCCTGCGTGCACGCGCAGGCGCTTCAGTCCGGTCTGACTCTTCTCAGTTCCCTGTATTAAAGCCGTTCAGCTGGAAACACTGAGAGTGGCTTGTTTCTCTGACAACATCCTCCTTGGTGCTCAGACCCTGTCTTAGTTTTCTAGGACTAACATCACAGAGCCCCGCGGACTGCGGGCTTGAAGGGCAGACCTCTACTCTCTCACAGTCTGGATCCTGAAAGTCTGGGATGGAGGTGTCCAAATTTGGTTTCTTCCAGGGCCCTGAGGGATGCTCTTTTCCACTCCTATCTCCTTGGTGTGTGAATGGCCATCTTCTTCCTGTGTCTCTTTGCTTTCCATTCTCCTGTGAGTCTATCCACTTCCAGACTTTCCCTTTTTGTAAGGAAACAAACTGCACTGGATTAGGACCAACCCTACTAACCCCATTTTAACTTAATTATCTCACTAAAGACTGTATCTCCAATAAGGTCACATTCAGAGGTACTTGGGGATTAGAACTTCAACATATAAATTTGAGGGAAACACATAATTAAACCCACAAAACATTCGAAATATCAGAGACTTATACAAGACAGATGGAGAAGGAAATGGCAACCCACTCCAGGATTCTTGCCTGGAGAATTCCATGGACAGAGGAGTCTGGCAGGCTACAGTCCATGGGGCTGCAAAGAGTCAGACATGACTGAGTGACTAACATACAAGACAGAAGCTGATTATTTCTTGTATAATCTAAGGATATTATGTCAACAACTGGTTTACTGCCCAACAACATTTTAGGTTGGCAAGCTCTTGTTTCTCGACTTGGCGTGGATGTTTTCCCTAAATTCACCTCATGGACCAAAACTATTGCTGTAGCACTGGCCATAAAGACTATATTCCAGCCAGCAGGCAGTACTAGACTAAAGAGAGAGTGACAAAGAGCATAAGCAAGCTATCTGTTAAGAAAGTTTTCCCAAAACTGCCCACAACATTTTTGCTTACATTCTTTCGCCCAGCATTAACTCAAACGGCCCCATCCATCTCTTGTGTGAGATGCTGGTTAACATGTTCTGAGAAACGATTAACCTGGTGAAAACTCTGTTGCTCTGAAAAAAAAGGGGGAAAGATGAATATTAGAGGTCAACTGGCAAAATTCTCCACAGTGAAGCTATTACAGAATTATAGGCTATGATTTCAACTATTTGGTTGAAAAAAATAGTGAAAAGACTTGACACAGGCCAACGGAAATACTGTCTACTGTGTGGATTATGTCAAGACCCCAGCATTATTTCCAAAAGCCGGATTTCTTCTTCATCAAACGTCTTTGGATACAGTGCATGTCTTGTCAAAGGAAAACTCAGACGCAGACTCACTTTAGAAAGGAAAATGTTTCTTCACAAAGACTTCCAGGAAAATCAGGGATCTGATTTTCAGAAGGTGTCAATCAGAAGGACTGGCTCAACAAACACAAAATGCAACAAATATTTTTAGCAATGGCAAATGACCGAGCTTAGTACATTTGTATTAGTCTGCTCATGGTGGAAAATAGCAGTTCTCAAGCATTTATCGTATTCACAAAGTTATGTTCAAGCAACAACACGTGAAAACAAATCAGGGACAAATTTTTGTGAAGTCCAGATATATACAAAGTAGACAAGATTTTATCATTTGGGGTTATTGTCGTTTAGGTGCTAAGTCACGTCTGACTCTTTTGTGACCCCCTTTCCTGGGTCCTCTGTCCATGGGATTTCCCAGGCGAGAATACTGAGTGGGTTGCCATTTCCTCCCCCGGGGGATCTTCCCAGCCCAGGGATTGAACTTGTGTCTCCTGAGTCTCCTGCATTGGCAGGTGACTTCTTTACCTGAGCCACCAGGGAGGCCCCATCATTTCGGGTACCAGAACCCATAGGGTGATCTGTTAGTTTGGTTTATCCCAAGGCATACAGTATCTTTTATGACCATCCGTAGACATTGTAGCAGCAGAGTGTTCACTTCTGATTCTGCAACATTAACCAAAAACGTAAGTCCCTCCCTGCTACCTCCGTTTCCATCTTCCATTAATGTTCTTGGCAACAAGCACAAGGTATCGCTCTGGACCTTTCCTGTAGAGATTCGAAGGCTCAGATCTCCCTTCTTTGGCCTGCAGGTAAAATATTCAGATAACATTATTATAGGCCCTCCTGGTCTCGACTTCCCAAATGGCTAGCACTCAGATGCCACCTGCAACTTGCCATCACTGGTCACCTGGCACTGTGGCCATTTTCTGCTGCTTCTGGGGAGCGTGGGGAGTGGCTAGAGGGATGTGGGACCTNTGGCCTGCAGGTAAAATATTCAGATAACATTATTATAGGCCCTCCTGGTCTCGACTTCCCAAATGGCTAGCACTCAGATGCCACCTGCAACTTGCCATCACTGGTCACCTGGCACTGTGGCCATTTTCTGCTGCTTCTGGGGAGCGTGGGGAGTGGCTAGAGGGATGTGGGACCTGGCAAAGCGCTATCCAAACACAGAACTGGTAAAACTGGAGGCTGGATTCCATGGCCATTAAACGGTCCTCCTCCCATTTTCAAACGACAGTCTATCAGTTATGTGAGCGTATGAGTTGTGAGTGCACAGGTTTTGCAGTTGCTCAGAAGCAAAGCTTTCTATCATTAGCCGCTGAAGAAATGGAGGAGGGTAGCTACCGCACTCCATCTAGCGGTCAGCCCTGCAGATGTAACGCTGCAGCCGGTTGTCTTCAAAGTCAAGGACCAAGATTGCGTGGGATTGAAGCCAAATTTCCTCCTGCCTTCCACTCTCTCCTAAGCCACCCAGAAAAGTATATTAATTTTTGAAGAGTGAGATGATCAGCCAGTGAAATTTAAGACTGATACCCCATGAAGAAATTTCTTTGAAGATTTACATTAAATGAGAGGTCATTATAGTTCACTATTAGCCTGAATAAATCATCACTTCCCTGTCACTGTACCTCTTCCCTTTTCTCAGAAGAAGGTACTTTTAATATGCTTTTCTAATGCAGGAATTGAGAGTTCTGGTCAGGAACCTGTTACTATTACTAGCGTCTCTGCAAACACTCCATTGTTTGCTTAGGAGCTGCTAAAGACTGATACTTTTCAAACAAGCAACCAAATGCTAGGAGTGTCCTGCAACTTGGAAACTGTTGCTCAATCCTGATCTGTTTCCTACAGACTCCAAGCAAATGATTGCTTTATCCATTAGGACAATCTCACTAATGGAAAAGACCCTTTAGGACCACTCCAGTTAATTGGTACAGCAACACAAACCCTGTGTGAAGCAGCCGAGGATGATTAGACTGAAAGCAATTTAGCCAAGCACTTTGGCTCACTGTGATGGGACCGATGGAACCGAAGATGTTCAGCTTAAAAGCCCAGTTGAAAGTGAATATCCTTCCAATAATGAGTTTGTCTTTTAAGTATGGTGCTTCTCAAAATAATTTATTAAAATATCTAAGAATTTTGGAGGGAATTTCTACTTTATTCCCACCTGACAACTGAAAAAAAAATGCACAACCTAAAAGAGGAGAATCATGTTTTATTAGTTGGACAAATCTGAGGACATAAGCCTAGGACACAGCATCTCAGATAACTGAGAAACTGTTCCAAAGAGGTGAGGCAGGGGGAAGGGAGGGCAGCGGGTACTCAGGATGTACAAGAGATTTTTTTTTGCAACAAAAGACAAGGAAGTCACATCAAAAGATTACTGTTAATATTAAATATTTACACACAAAAAAAGATTTCAAAAGGAATTTAGGGCCTCGTTATGTAGGGGAAGATGCAAGTGTCTGGGCTCTCTGAAGTCATTCGTTTGCTATGCACCTTAGCTGTTTGGACCAGTCAACTGTTACTTCCCATCCAAATTCCCTGAGGGATCACCTTGGGGGTGACTGCAGGCTGATCACTACAAAGGCAGCTCTTTTTCCTCCGTCCTGAGTGCCCTTAAGGCTCACCGTCCAGGCACCTGTGACGGGATGGCTTGATGTCCACAGCATCCTTTGTTTACTGACGGGACAGACAATGCTTCAGTTCACACCCCCAGTTTCTGCTCCTTTACCATTGCAGTGTGTGTTTTGCAACAGCAGAAAGGTCCAGCGCCCCACAGACCCTCGTGAAGCCTTTCTAGTGACTTTCTCTGGGTCACCAAGGTTGTGATGTGTTCTTTTATCTTTCAACTTCAGTTGAGTTCAGTCACTCAGTCACGTCCAACTCTTTGCGACCCCATGAACTGCAGCATGCCAGGCCTCCCTGTCNATAGTCTTAACCTAAAAAGCAAACAAATCCCATTTATATATTTTTTACTTTTTATTTTCTTGTTATTCTAGGCTTTGTTTTTTTATTTTTATTTTTTTCAGAAATGCATACACACATCCATAAATTTTTTGTCTTAACCTGTTTCATTTACAGCTTATCAGATTGGTTAAGAGCTTTGAAATTTAACTCTTAGTTCTGCCACGTAGCTTTCTAGCTTTAAATTACTATAATTCATTAAGCTTTATCTACATTGTGGGAACCATGATATTTTTTGAGGTTAACAGGAGAAGCACTTGGCAAAGTGGCTGGCATTTAGTAAGTGGTTAATAAAAATACGTGTGTATATGTACAAATCCCTGAGAATATGGAAAATGACTGTTGGTCATTTTTCTTCTTTCTTCTCACTTTTCTGTCTTTACTTTTCATCCTGCAGTCACCACCTCTCCACGAAGAGCATCGATGTCAGGGGGCATCAGTCAGAGTTAAAAACAAAAAAAAATGTGACAATTCTGATCTTTCACAGACATCAGAGGCAGAGACATAGGTTTTGCTTACTGTTTTTTGGTTCTGAGGCCAGCAACTATCAGATGATTTTATTATCTTTCATAGTGGACTACCCAATGTTATTATTCTTTGTTTACTGGCAGATAGCAGTTGCATACATGCCTAAGGTAAACTCACCCAGGTTTGACTTGGTAAAATGTTCAGTTTCTTTAACACGCTGCCAACCACTTTTTGAATTTTCAAGAAATTGACCTATTATTTTCTTTGTCGTGTGTGGTGCTGGTGATGGGAATCAGGTTCCGTGACTGCCGAGGACTTCAGTTCTTACTGACAACACATATGGAGGAGCTCAGTAAGTTCCAGAAGCAAGTGAGAGAGGCTGTAAAAAACCTGGAGGGACCTCCATCTCGGCATGTTATTGAGTCTGCAACAATCTGCCATCTCCGACCAGTCAGACTTCCTCTCAACTGGTGGGTAATAGCAGAAATCACCTGGCGGATGGCGTCATTCCTTTGAGCTAGATTTCTTCTCAGAGAAGAAACAGCAGCCCACATAAAACTTGTTTTCATTTGATTTCAGATAGAAATAAAGATGTGTTGTTAATCTAACTTAAAAAATAAAAACCTCTCTAAGACCACGTACCAGAGGACTATGTATTTTTTTTTTTCTAAAATGGCTTATTTGTTGTAACAAAAATGTGAAGTATAAAATACTCAGCCTCTTTTAGAGATTACCTGGTTGCCAGATATGTCTGTGACTCTCTCTCTAATAATTTCTTCTTTTCCAGCTGTGTCTTTTGTAAGGCTGATGAATTATTCACAGAGTATGAGTCGAAACTATTTTCTCACACGTAAGTCCTCTGATGGATTAAAATGAAACATTTTACAAGACTTGGTATGTTTTTTTAAAAGATATATATATATATATATTTTTTTTTTTTTTTTTTTTTTTTACTTGTGGCATGTGGGACCTAGTTCCCTGACCAGGGATTGAGCCTGGGCCCTCTGCATTGGGAGCTCAGTCTTAGCCACTGTACCACTAGGGATACCCCAAGACTTGATACTTTATAGGATTATAGTTTCCTCAAAGTAATATTTTTTTCTCTCTCTTTTTCAATCAGTTTATGAACTTCAGCATTTGACCGTGTAACATGCTCAGTTTCCCCTTTGCTGAAGTTTACCCTCTAAATGTTCATGTCTTGTGTTAATAGTAGTATGTGTTAACTTGAAGGGAGGACACAGACTGTGCAGACAACAGATTTGAACTCAGATCCCTGCTCACTAATGTGCATAGTGGACTTCTCTGAGCCTCAGGATCCTCATTTGTAAACTGAAGATACGTATAACCATGACATTAGCAAAGTTACGCTGATTTTACAAACATGGAAATTGAGAAAAGACTAAGTTCTGATTACCTCAAGAAAAAAAAGAAAGAAAATAGTGTACTTTCAGGTCATCTTGTGGCCTTTTCTGTTTGTATGGTTGATAGAGGTAATTTTTGTTTCATATAATTCTCAGAGTAAGATTTTAGCACGGAATTTATAGCCATTTTTTACTGTGCCAGATTGTTCTTAAAAGAACACTGGTCAAGTATATGATGCCTCAAGGCTGCTGTGGTTTTTCCAAAGGCTTGCTAGCATCATCTTGTAGACATGACATTGAAAGTTGTCAGTACTGTTGATGAAATAATTGTTTTTAACCTTGCTTTTTTGTTGATTCTGCCAATATCGTTTTTACGGTACTTGTTACCCACTGACAGTAGTTGTTGTGGTTTTCTTCTCAAACATCTTCAGAGTCAAAGGCCAGACGGCAATATTTGAGGAAATGATAGAAGATGAAGAGGGACTGGTGGATGATCGAATAACTACCACCAACCGTGGTCTGTGGGCAATAAGTGAGACAGAGCGATCTATGAAAGCGCTGCTGTCATTTGCAAAATCACACAGATTTGATGTTGAATTCATTGATGAGGGAAGTACTTCAATGGATCTCTTTGAAGCTTGGAAGAAGGAATATAAGGTAACAGCAATTTAAATCTTCCCTGTATTCTCCACCTCTACGTTAATTTTAATTGCTACTTTCCTTTTTCTCTCTCAGTTTTTAAAAATCTGCTTCAGAAAGTCGAGGTATACACATGTTCCCCATCCTGATCCCCCCTCCTTCCTCCCTCCGCATACCACCTGTGGTGGATTCATTTTGATGTATGGCAAAACCAATACAATATTGTAAAGTAATTAACCTCCAATTAAAATAAATAAATTTATATTTAAAAAAAAAGAAAGTTGAGGTATCATAATTTATCTTTCCATGAAATGTAATGATCATACTAATTAATAATAAATATACTGAAGAAATAAGCAATTTCTGTTGATTAAATTGCTGAAAATAATAACTAAAATGTAATTTAAATGAAACCTTCTATTTAGCCTTGAAAGTATGTTATTCTTGTTTTAGCTTGACCTTACACTACTATTCTTTGAAATCAGAGTATTACTTTGTTTCCTTTTTTGTTTTATTTTGCTTTTGTTCAGTAAATAACAATCAAACATCAGCAACCTTGAAGACTGAACTTAGTAAATAGTTCTCAACATACAAGACTAGAAACCATTGCAATTAGTAATGCACAAAGGGACTCTTCATATTCATACTTTAATAATTTCATGAAATTCTGTACTTGAAATTCCAGAATTTATTAATTTTGAATTTTCCTTTATATCAATTCACTTCATGTCTGACTTTGTAACTCTGTGGACTGCCCTACACCAGGCTTCCCTGTCCATCACCAACTCCCACAGCTTGCTTAAATTCACGTCCATCAAGTCAGTGACACTATCCAACTCTCTCATCCTCTGTAGTCTCCTTCTCCTGTCCTCAATCTCTCCCAGTATCAGGGTCTTTTCTAATGAGTCAATTCTTTGTATCAGGTGGCCAAAGTATTGGAGTTTCAGCTTCAGAGTCAGTCCTTCCAGTGAATATTCAAGACTGATTTCCTTTAGTATTGACTGGTTGTATCTCCTTGCAGTCCAGTGGACTCTCAAGAGTATTCTCTAACACCATAGTTCAAAAGCATCGATGCGTCAGTGCTCAGCTTTCTTTATCTTGATGATCCAAGTCTCAAATCCATACATGACTACTGGAATTCTTTTTATGTAGATTTGTTAATTCCTTGTCCTATTTTGCAAGTGAGATGGGGGAGGAAATAAAAGAAATAGTTTTTTTTTTTAATTTATGCTGTTATAATTCCATTTGATATCTTTTATTTATTTAATTTAAAGTTCTTCCTTTTAAAGCAGGATAAAAATTTCTCTCAAGAAAGAGAAGCTAAGTTGTCTATCAGTTCATGCGTTTAGTAGTTTAGGGTTAGGGATACTTCTGTAGAGTCCAACGTGTTGGTTTGTAGTGATTTTTTTCTCTTCACATTACTCTTCTAAAAGCAAAAGCATATTAACACTGTTAATTACAGCAAGTCATGGAAGAAGACAGTACTGTATATAGTGGTCACTTGTCCCTGCAGTCTTCCTTTGAGCTCACTTTAGCCACGTATTCTGTGTCAGAGGAATGCTGATCACGCATTTCACCCCAGTCTTCGTGCATTTTCTCCTCTGTGACATTGCAGACTAAACCCTTTTAGTCCGTGTAAATGAATGAGATACTGCTTCACACATCAGGATCTAATTTAAAGCATAATGTTATTGAAAGCAGCATATCAAAAAATGTTATAATGACTGATACCATTTTTAAAAATTTTATAAACTTATATAACCAGATTATTAAGTATGTGTAAATTAATATAACTCCAGTGAAAAGTACAGAATAATAAGTACAATTCAGAATAGTGGTTACCCCATTGTTGGGGGTTGAAGGAAGAATATGTGAGGCAAGAGAGCAAGGCAGTTGAGAAGGAACACAGAGGCTTTCTAAGGAGCTGACATTCTCTTTCCTGATTTGGATGATGTGGACTCAGTTGTGTGTTTTAATATTTTCATTATCCTATATACATATTAAAGTTGAGAATGTGAAATACTGTATAATAAAAAGTATTTCTTTAGAAAATCAGAGATTCCACCATTCTAGTATTGAGCTCTAAAAATCTTTGATCCTACCAAGAAATTTGGGATGTGCTGTTCCTCAGATTCTGAAGAAGTGATATACTCTAGTGTCCTGTGAAGATTATCCAGTCACACTTCATCCCAAAAATGGCCCAAGATTGCTTGCACCTTAGACCCTAATGAAAAAACTATTTGTGTCTTAAGACCTCACTGAAGATTCTAAGTGATTTTAACCAGTTTTAATTATGTGCTTTACCATTGTCTGTCTTTTCTGTTCCTTCAGTTGCTTCATGAATACTGGATGGCTCTGAGGAATCGTGTGTCTGCTGTTGATGAACTTGCAATGGCTACAGAACGACTGAGAGTCCGTGATCCTCGGGAGCCAAAGCCCAACCCGCCAGTTCTTCATATCATTGAACCTCATGAGGTAATCTGCAAGTGAATCACAGAAAAGTGAAAGTGAAGTCGCTCAGTCGTGTCCGACTCTTTGCGACCCCATGGACTGTAGCCTACCAGGCTTCTCCGTCCATGGAATTCTCCAGGCAAGAATACTGGAGTGGGTTGCCATTGTCTTCTCCAGGAGATCTTCCCGACCCAGGGATTGAACCCGGGTCTCTGGCATTGTAGGCAAACGCTTTACCGTCTGAGCCACCAAGGAAGTCCTGAATCACAGAAAAGAGCACAGCAAATAGATAGTCACAAAAATGTTAGACACATAGACGAGATCAGGACAGTGATGTTTTCAGTAAATGTTTTCTGACTATTACTTTGAACCCTATGATGTTTTTGTTTTTGTAGGTCAAAGATGAGCAATTTCGTATCTATCATGTGCTTAGCATCACTAATTTGGTACATTTGCGTGTTTCTCTTTCATAATGCATATTCATCTATTCTTGAGCATTTTCTGTTTGCATAAAACCTAAAGATATTCTTGATCAGTTTTTAGACATGTGTCCTGTTAACCCCAGCATTTTCAGAACTGAAAAAGTCTTCCCCAAAGAGTGAGCAAGAACCTACCTTGCCCTATTTTCCTTTGCTAAATGATGAACAGATATTGACCAGTTCGGTTCAGTTCAGTTCAGTCACTCAGTCATGTCCAACTCTTTGCGACCCCATGAACCACAATATGCCAGGCCTCCCTGTCCATCACCAACTCCCGGAGTTCACCCAAACCCATGTCCATCGAGTCAGTGATGCCATCCAGCCATCTCATCCTCTCTCGTCCCCTTTTCCTCCTGCCTTCAATCTTCCCAGCATCAGGGTCTTTTCAAATGAGTCAGCTCTTCGCATCAGGTGGCCAAAGTATTGGAATGTCAGCTTCAAATCAGTCCTTCCAATGAACACCCAGGACTGATCTCCTTTAGGAAGGACTGGTTGGGTCTCCTTGCAGTCCAAGGGACTCTAAGAGTCTTCTCCAACACCACAGTTCAAAAGCATCAGTTCTTCGGTGCTCAGCTTTCTTTATAGTCCAACCCTCACATTCATACATGACCACTGGAAAAACCATAGCCTTGACTAGACGGACCTTTGTTGGCAAAGTAATGTCTCTACTTTTTAATGTGCTGTCTAGGTNCTTCTCCAACACTACAGTTCAAAAGCATCAGTTCTTCGGTGCTCAGCTTTCTTTATAGTCCAACCCTCACATTCATACATGACCACTGGAAAAACCATAGCCTTGACTAGACGGACCTTTGTTGGCAAAGTAATGTCTCTGCTTTTTAATGTGCTGTCTAGGTTGGTCATAACTTTCCTTCCAAGGAGTAAGTATCTTTTAATTTCATGGCTGCAGTCACCATCTGCAGTGATTTTGGAGCCCAGAAAAATTGACAGGTTACTCTGTTAAATACCTCTTTGTATCTCAAAATTTAAAAAATAACTTCACCAACCTTTCTTCTTCCTATTAAAAATATAATATTCTTTATTACTCGTTTTTGTTCCTTAAATCTTTTAAATCTTTTTTTTCTGTAAAGCTTGGAGACTGTAACTTAGAAAAATTTAGAAAAGTTTATTATATACTATTTCTTCTCTACAGCAAAATATATGTATTTTTAAAAATATATAGTATCCATTTTGCACATTTGCGTTTTCACACTTATATATGTTTCTTAAATGTTGAAAGGATGAATTAAAATAGAAGAATTGTTTGTGTTTAATATAATGTTACCATCTTAGAATAAAGATGTTTTATTTTGCTTTTTAGGTAGAACAGAATCGTATAAAACTACTAAATGATAAAGCTGTTGCTACATCGCAGCTGCAGAAAAAGCTGGGGCAGCTTCTTTACCTAACTAACTTGGAAAAGGTATTGTTTTTAAAAGATGTTACTTTTTCCCATATTGCACTATCAATAAACCACTTGATGATTGATTCTCTTTATTAAATCTGTTAGTCCCATAATTAATGCTATAGGTGTTTTTTTAATCATTTTTTTGTTTGTGTTACTTACATGTCAAAACACTAGCTATGCCTGCAGTACCTGTGCAGATCAGAAAAGAAGATGATGTCTATAGAAAATATGTTATACAGATAATGTAAAGGGTATGAGTATATAGCATAGCACAATGTAAACGGACTAGTTCGAAACCTTGAACAGTGATAGTATTGCAGCATGCCTCTGGGTGAAGATTGCATTGTATACTACATACACCTGTCTCCATTAATGCATGCGTAGATTTTTTTAATTTTTTATCTGAAATTGTGCAGTGTGTTTGGAAACCTACTAAATAAGAGGATATAGCAATGAATTAGTTAATGTAATTCACAGCATATTTTCTGAGTAGTAAGCAAAGTACTATATCAGATATGGATGAATGTAATTCAGCTTTCTGGCAAGCATAAATGTGACAGTTAACAAAGTAACTTATCAGAAAAGTTACTTATCAGAGAACTTATCAGAGTAGATTTTTGGATAGGAAAAGAATAGGCTACAATTGGTCCTGAGAAACTGGTGCAAAATAACATTTGAGTGAATATCATTAAATCTCAGTGATGACAAAATGAAAAACATTCATTATCGGTAAAATAGCATGGTCATTCAGAAGGTAGACTTTTGACCTAGACAATGCAAGCTGGATCATGAAGCCACTATTTTCTAAATATAGGACTTTTTTCAAGTTATTTTCTTCTCTTTGTCCCATCTGTAAAATAAGAATAGTAATACTCTTGTAGGACTCCTTAATATATGAATTAATATATATAAAGTGTTAAGAGTGTTTCCTGGCTTACTAAACCACTTCTAGGTATTTGCTATTAATATTTTTATATTATTACAATATTTTAATATTATTACTATTACTATAATAATGACTGGCGTTTTGGCAGGGGGGTGGAAAAGAGAAAAATTTGAGGTCAATCTCATGCAAAAATGCCAGATATATAAAAATAACATGGGAAAAAAATTTTAATATTTCTGGACATGAGTTTTTAAAATATAAGATTTCAGTACTTTAAATATGAGGGTCAAAATTAAGAGATAGTTGATCATTTTTTTAGTTATAAAATAAGTTGATATCCTCTATATGTTGAATTATTTTTTAAAAGGTTAAAATCCCAAAGATATAATCTATATGGGAAAACCCATTTGACTAAAAATAGAAAAAAATATTTAGTTTATAAATGAAGGAAAATAAGGAGTCCATAAACTACTACACTTAGGACAAATCTAACCCATCACCAGTTTTTGTAAATTTTAAAGATTTATTGAAACACAGCTATTGTCATTCATTAAGTATTGTCTGCAGCTGCTTTTGTGCTATGTAATAGCAGAGTTGAGTTGTTGCAGCAGAGATCATATGGCCCACAAAGCCTAAAATATTTACTACCAGGCCCTTTATGGGAAAAATGCTAATTCTTATGTTAAATTAGAAGAGAAAACAAACGGTAGATTGTTTATAAAATAATACAGTAATGCCTTCTCTTGTGTGCATGCTCTTAGTTACTCCACTCCCACACTGACTCTGGCCTTAGCCAGATGGTTTGCTTTTGGCCTTGTGTCATAGCAGAGATTTGAAAAGTCTGCACACTTTGGGGACTTCCCAGGTAGCTCAGTGGCAAAGGATCCACCTACCAATGCTGGCGACACAGGTTCCTTCCCTGGGTCAGGAAGATCCCCTGGAGAAGGAAATGGCAAACCACTCCAAATCCCATGGACAGAGGAGCCTGGTGGGCTACAGCGCATGGCATTGCAAAAGAAACACAACTTAGGGGCTAAACAACAGTAATGCACTTCGGCATTCTCCCAGTTGTGTT
Organism: Neotragus moschatus; assembly: GCA_006410615.1. Classification (NCBI taxonomy): domain Eukaryota; kingdom Metazoa; phylum Chordata; class Mammalia; order Artiodactyla; family Bovidae; genus Neotragus; species Neotragus moschatus. Next base: position 318,859 of record SJYA01001559.1, on the reverse strand, counting down.
GTTTTTTTGGACTCTCAGACTAAGTGAGGAAGCCCAGATTCCATTCTTGAGGAGCAAATACCTCAACTTAGCCCTCTCCCCAGACCAGCTCTTACCAACTGCTAGACATGAGTGTGGGGCTAGCCCAAAGCAAATCGGCACATCCCAAAATTATGCAGGTGACCGGTAGAATCAGGAGAAATAAATGTTTTTTTTAGCCACTAAGGTTTTAGGTGGTTTGTTACATGTTGCCTGAAATAAATCATTAATTAAAAAGGGAAAGGATAATTCAGTTCAACTGTTTTAAATGCTTGCATACTTACATTATAGTTAATGGAATTGTTTTAACCGTTAGAAATGCTGAATCCATGCACAATTTACTTTGTTTTTCCTGCTTATAAAAGTCAAAGGGTAATCAAGAACAGTTTAGTAATCTATGAATCTAACTTACTTTCCTTTATCTTGTCCTCAGTTTTAAAACTTGTTCATTTTGATGACTTTGTTTTGGAAATCTTCCAGTTTTTAAGGAGATTTTGAAAAGCTATTTTGACATGATTTCCAGGCATAGATAGCTCTCAAATCAATAGTATTTCTGCTTAGTGAAATTAGACAAAGGGTCCTGAGAAGAAATCAGCATTAATAAGGAATTATGTGAATAAATGCTGCCTCTTCTCATGTCTGTGATCCCATGCCAACTGGATATGCAGAATACTTATTTCTTTATTTAAAAAAAATCTAGTATGAAAGTAAAATTTGAGAATTTAGCTAAATTGTATCAACATTTTGCTTTTTATTTTGCCTTCTATAATAATCACAAATAATCATAAATATAGTAATATGACAACTTTCACAAGTGGTATTAAAAATTGTGTCCATTTTTTTGTTTACTCCTTAAATAAATATTATTTGTACATCTCAGGATTGATAGTATTAGGTAATATATGAATTATTAGGTCATCTCAATTATTAGATTATTTTAATTCAATTGCCAGTATTTACTTTTATAAATGAGTTGTAAAACATGTATCAGCTTTTAAAATATAACTAATAAACATGTTTTATTTCTTCTTTTTTGGACAGTCTCAAGACAAAACATCAGGAGGTATTAATCCAGAACCTTGTCCAATCTGTGCTCGGCAGCTGGGAAAACAGGTGAAATACTGCATGCATTTATAAAATACAGTTTTCAAAGGCTTCTACATACAAATTCCCCTGCTCTACCCTCAAAATTACCTCTGTTTAAGACATTAAGATCTGTTTAAGATATGGCCAGAGGTTAACTAACATCCTTAATATCAAATATGTTTGAGCAATGTTTTTTCCCTTAAGTGATAGGTCAAACATGTTTCTAGAATAACCCCATCTTTTTCATTAAAGATGAATAATTTTAAGCATTGTTTTCAGTCACTGGACTGTCAGTTTATCATGGATATTTGGGAATTGTACAGAAATATAATACAACATACACAGATTTACTTACAGTATTACATATGTACAGTAACATAGTTCTTATTTAGTATTATTAATATCTAATAGTATGAGAATTTAAAGCACAAATATCAGTAATCCTAAAGGAATTTATATGTTTGAATATTAGTGTACAATTGTCTAAATTAAATGGTACTATATTAGTTCTCCTCAAAAAGATTATTTTTATTTTATGAAATGTGATTTATGATACTGTAAGTTCCTACTTTGTATGATAAATAAATATGTGATAGCAGAATTTTTTTTTTTTTTTTAAGTCTTTTTTTCTTTTTCTTAAATGGGTAAAAGTGTCTCTGGCACTTTTTTCCTATGAAACTAAGAGTAAAAGTTTAAATATATGAATTCTGTACTCTGACCATCAGTAATCAGAAAGCACATACCTTTTGGTCTCCATAATTTATGGAGAAGATTTTAAAGGATATTTTATTGATAATAAATCTTAAAAGGATAGATTGGAAACTGAGCAAAAGAATATTAATCTCAGTAATACTGGAGATTACTGATAAAAATAAGTGATAAAAGCATTTTGACAAAAATTACTATAATAAATGGAAAAGATCATAGTGTAAGTAGTTTCTCTACTTTTAGTTTTGATGAGATTCATGCAACCAGTTTGTCTGAGAAATTTTATTGTCTTTACCATTTGCATCTCATTTTCTGTATAGTAAATGCTTTAATACTGAAATGAGAACACCAACATCTTACAAAATATTGATGACTATTAGTCCTCCTATTAGTGTGAGCAGAACTAAAAACTATGGTTCACTAAAAAATAGTTTAAAAGTATAATTTAGTTTTTATGACTTAAAGGTTTTTTATTATATATCATGAAATATTTAGGAAATGAAATGATGGCTCTCTTCCTCTCCTTTTAATAGATTTATAGATTGGAAAGCATCTTTGATAGCATCTCGCTGAGGCATATTCTGTGTGTTTTCTTCTTTAGTGGGCAGTACTGACCTGCGGGCACTGTTTCTGTAATGAGTGCGTTTCAATTATTATCGAACAGTACAGCGTGGGGTCTCACAGAAGCTCCATTAAGTGTGCCATCTGCCGCCAGACCACGTCTCACAAAGAAATCTCCTATGTCTTCACCTCAGAGAAAGCCAGCCAGGAAGAGGACATCCCCGTGAAGGTAAAGTCGGTTAAGAACATGCATAGTCAGAGCAGTGTAATAGGAGTCAGTATCTGGCAGTGAGAACATCAGAATCAGAGCAGGGCTGGCTCAGTGACTATGAAGCAGCTACTGTTGACTGTAGACATACTGCCTGAAATTCAGCCTCAGTACATCTACTCATTCCTCACGGTAGGAACACAGGAATGCTTTCTCAAACATAGTAATAATTATGTCCACTATAGCAAAAAGGTGACATCTTAGAATTCCAGTCCTTTTTTTTTTAATAGTGTTTCTAAGCACTACAGATATTAGATAGAGCTCTGGTTCAATTCCAGGTTTCTTTTTCTTCATTTTTTCCATTCAGCCCATTGTATCAGGAAAAAGAAGATATGCCCCACCAAATTGAGGGATAAAATAAATTGATTCCTGAAGTTATTAGTGAAGACTGTCACAAGGAGATAGTGCATTTTTAGATGGCATGGATTGATATTTCAGACTATAGCCAAAACTTTGCTTTATTTTCCTAATTTTTTTTCCCATACTTCATTCAGAATTTTAAGAAAGAAGACTATAATTTAAAATGCAAATAAAATAAATTCCAGATTTGTTGTTTAGTCTCTAAGTTGTGTTCAACTCTTTTGTGACCCCCATGGACTATGGCCCACCAGGCTCCTCTGTCCATGGGATTTCCCAGGCAAGAATACTGGAGTGGGTTGCCATTTTCTTCTAGAGGAACTCTTCCCAACCCAGGGATCAAACGCACGTCTCCTACATTTACCACTGAGCCACCAGGGAAACCCAGAATCCAAGTAGGGTCTGTAACTGGACTTTCTGCCTGAGGGAGTATTAATTTAATGAAAAGCCTTTACTAGGTTTTTTGTTCTTTGTTTTATGTAAACATGCTTTTTTTGTTTGTTTTCCTAACCAAACTTAGAGGGCATATGAGTGTGGTAGAAAATGTAGGCCAGAAGTAGTTGAAAGACTGATGGAGCTGGCTCATAAGCTAGAAGTAGTAGAATATTTTTCATTAATTCCTTCTCCTTCTGGGTCCCTGCTGCTCTCTGCTCACTTATTGTCCAAGGTTGNCCTAACCAAACTTAGAGGGCATATGAGTGTGGTAGAAAATGTAGGCCAGAAGTAGTTGAAAGACTGATGGAGCTGGCTCATAAGCTAGAAGTAGTAGAATATTTTTCATTAATTCCTTCTCCTTCTGGGTCCCTGCTGCTCTCTGCTCACTTATTGTCCAAGGTTGTACTTTGTGAGTAGACTTAACCACAGGTCCTTATCAGAGAATAGGAGACCTATTTATTATTATTACTGTTACTGAAATTTACAGTATTGGTTTCAGCTGTACAACAAAGTAAAAGAGTTAAACATATACATGTGTCCACTTTTTCTTTAAGATTCTTTTCCCACGTGTGTCATTAAGAGTATTGAGTAGAGTTCTGTGTGCTATGCAGTAGATCCTTATTAGTTCTCTGTTTCATATAGAGTAATGTATATATGTCAGTACCAATCTCCCAATTTATCACTCCCCCTGGCAACCATAAGTTTGTTTCCTACTGTTGTGACTTGTTTTTGTTTTGTAAATAAGTTCATTTATACCAATTTTTTAGATTCCACATAAGAGCAATATCATGTGATATTTGTGTTCGTTCTTTTCAAAGAAGATAGGTATTCAGTACTCCAGATGTGACTGTAGAAATGGGTAACAGGTGAGGTAGTAGAAGCTGAAGTAATGAGATTTAAATGTTGAGTAAGTGGTCCAAGTGGAAGGTATATAATATCCGGAGTTGATTATACTTTAGCCTGTTGACCGCACAGAAAACTGCTTTCTTTTTCAGTTCGCCCCCTTCCTCTCTTCCTACTCTTACAGTTTTTTCCTTCCTTTCCTTTGCATAGAAAGTCTTTTTTTCTTTCCCTCTCTTCTCCTCTGGCCTCAGGCATCCCAGGGGCCGCCACAGATGGCATGCATGGCTCATGACAGTACAGGGAACAAGCATAACAGGGAACCTCTGTGTCAGACTTCATGCAGTAAGGTTTAGGAAGTGATTGCCCTGGCTACCAGTAAACAGCACCATCTCTCTGAAACTGAAGCCATCAAACCCAAACACCTGTTCGTTTTATGGCAGCTCTCCTAGACACCTAGNAGTACAGGGAACAAGCATAACAGGGAACCTCTGTGTCAGACTTCATGCAGTAAGGTTTAGGAAGTGATTGCCCTGGCTACCAGTAAACAGCACCATCTCTCTGAAACTGAAGCCATCAAACCCAAACACCTGTTCGTTTTATGGCAGCTCTCCTAGACACCTAGGAGAAAGATCAGGACAGTTACATATGCTGTCCTGTTGGGACAGGAATATCAGTGTACAAGTACTGTATATTATGCTCTGACTTTTTCCTCTCTTTCGTGGTATTGATGAACACGGGAATTAATTGAAGGATCTACCAAAAAAAAATTTTATAGCACTGAAACATGTTTACATTACCATATATAAAATAGATACCCAGGGTAAGTTCAGTGCCTGAAGCAGGACACCCAAAGTGGGTGCTCTGGAACCACCCATGGGAACAGAGTGGGAAGGGAGGTGGGAGAGGGGTTCAGAACGGGGGGGACACACGAATACCTGTGGCTAATTCATGTTGGTGTATAACAAAAACCATCACAGTATTGTAAAGTAAATATCCTCCAATTAAAATAAATAATTTTTTTCCAAAAAGAATACAGAATTTATCAAAGTTAAATTATCTTAGATGTACATATACTTATGTTTCCTTTTTATTAAATACGTGACTGAATACTATACTCACCTGCGAGCAAGTTTTGTCACTTCTCTGCATTCTCACATTGCTTCTCTCTGCATTTACTGTCTGTTTTCTGTCACTTTTGCTGTCTGCCGTTTCCGCCTTCTGCTGCCTGCGTCCTTTTGTGACTGTCACATTTCTGCCATCTTCTTGACGCATCTGCTTGTTTTCTCAGACTCGCACTGCACTCTGACCGTCTGAGACTATCCCACTTAATTGATCATGTCATCTGTCTTAGACTTGAGGGATATAAAGACGGCTCTATGTGAATACTGAAGGCATTGTTTTGAAATTTATTAAAGTTTTTATCTGAAATGTTGACTTCACTCTAAGCATTCATGTCAAGACACTCGGACACAGCAAACAATGTAATTTCATACATGGTGCTTAATCATCTAGCTGACCTCTGGTAAAGGATATTTGGAGAACATAAAAATAGAATTAAATAATATAAGACTTTTTTTTTTCTACTGGTATTTCCCAGTGTAAGGAATCCTATTGGGTGACCATGGAAATAAAATGAATGAAGTATTCATTAGTGAATTAGGGTATGCATTTAAGTTAAAGACTCTCTACCCCAACGGCAGTGTCACAGTATTCTTAAGTGACCCTTGGAACTTCCTGGGCATTTCGCAAAGTGAACAAAATTCCCCCTGCGAGTTCTGACAACTGCCAGGCATTTTAGAGGGTGACGTAGGCCTCCTGGCAGAACATAGGCCCCACGTGACCTGTTCCCTGTGTCCTCAGTTTGGCTCTCTTTCATACGAAGCATTTTTGTCATTGGAAACCCTGACTCTGTAATGAACAAGATTCTTATGTCATAAGAAGTTTCTATCCAAGAGAGAATACATGGATATAGCCACAGCAAAACAGCACCTGCTACACACACAGAGGTTCAGCTTCTCAAACTTTTGAGTGCCTGGTGATCAAGTGCTCTGTTTTTTAAATTAAAGTATATTTTCAGGCTGCATTCCCATAACTTTTAACTTGTTAGATCTTGGATCTGGTCCAGAAATCTGCATTTTTAACAAGCATATCTATTGCTGGTAAAGATGTTTTATACAACCTTTTCTAGAGGAAAAAAAAATATGTTGTATTTCTACATTAAAACTCAGAGAAACCTAGCAACACCATTTGTCAGACTGTACTATGTGTAGGATCATGTTTCTTTTCCTTTTTTTTTTTTTTTTTTTTTGGTCAGTTTGTATTCAGTTGATTTGAAGGTGACGTGTAAAGTCTGTCTTGTACTTTCTAACTATAATTAAAATATCTAGGTGGAAGAAAACTGCTTGTAAAATTCTGACTGAGTTTAACATTGACATAAAATAATTTGGTAAATATAATCCACAAGTGGTTGTATTTTAATACGCTCCTCTAAGTATTCTTATATAAGGTACTTGATATTATCTTGTTGTTGTTGGTCAGTCCCTCAGTCATGTCTGACTCTTTGTGACCCCGTGGACTTCAGCACCCCAGGCTTCTGTTGTGCTTGCTCAAATTCATGTACATTGAGTCGGTGATGTCATTCAACCATCTCATCCTCTGTTGTCTGCTTCTCCTGTCTTCAATCTTTCCCTGCATCAGGGTCTTTTCCAATGAGTCAGCTCTTTGTTTTAGGTGGCCAAAATATTGGAGCTTCAGCATCAGTCCTTCCAGTGAATATTCAGGACTGATTTCCTTTACAATTGACTGGTTGGATCCCCTTGCAGTCCAATGGACTATCAAGAGTCTTCTCCAACACCAGTAGAAAAGCATCAATACTTTGGGGCTCAGCTTTCTTTATAGTCCAACTCTCACATCCTTCGTGACTACTGGAAAAATCGTAGCTTTGACTAGATGGATCTTTGTTGGCAAAGTAATGTCGCTTCAATTTAATATGCTGTCTAGGTTTGTCATAGCTTTTCTTCCAAGAAACAAGCATCTTAACTTCATGGCTTCAGTCACCATCTGCAGTGATTTTGGAGCCAAGAATATAAAGTCTGTCTCTGTTTCCATTGTTTTCCCCACCTATTCCCCATCTGTTATATTTACATATAATATCCCCCATAACCTTTGGGTCCAAGTAAAATTTTTAACTTTTTTGCAACTGCTACCTTTTTATCTCTTTGAAGTAATTATTCAAAATACTTTAAAGAACAGGATATTTTTGTGGCTAAGTGCACTTGTAAAATTTCCCACCTAGGCTGCCAGGGTGGAGTTTCCACTGGACTTTATTGAAGAAACATGTGAAAAGCCCAACCATTTTACCAGGCAAGAACTTGACAAATATTCCTGATTTGTGAGATCAATCATATATAAACTATGTAACTGCACTAAATTGTATCTGTCACTATCACCTTGGGTTTTTAGCGTGGTGAACAGGTGCAGACAGAAATAAAACAATGTTAACTGATCTTACTCAACTAGAAGTACTATGGACAGCACAGGCAAATTATAAGAGTCAGCTCTACTTAAAAAGAAGTCCAGAATAAAAGTAATGAAAGTCAGAAAGTCCCAAGACAGTAAATTACTTCCTCCATACTGTTTTCCTAAAAATAGGAAACAGGTTATTTGGAAGTTACAAAAATCTGTGACCTATTACCAAATTATAGCCCTGGTTATAACTGATGAAAGATTATAGTTCTTTTGGGGGCATGAGGGAGCTAAATTGTATAAATTTGTCTTTTTAAAAGTGATCTTCTTCAGTTAAATGAATTTTCAAAAAAACGCTCTAATTTCAGGATTTTTGACTCATATAGTAAGTTTAAAAGATTGCAAAAAATCAATCCGAGTAATACCTGGAAGATTTAAATACTGACTCTGCTCTGTTTCAGCTGTGATTGTCCCATTTCTAACAAGGCTGACACTCCTTTCCTGTGGCAGCTAACAGAGGCGAGGCACCCGTTTGACCCTAGAGCAGTGAGAGGTGCTGTAGGGCCAATATTACACAGCACTAGAGTAATGGCATAGTTCAGAAGACCAGTTCAGTTGTAATAAAATGTGTGTTAGTTGCTCAGTCATGTCTGACTCTTTGCAACCCCATTGACTGTAGGCTCCTCTGTCCATGGGTTTCACTAGGCAAAAATATTGGAGTAAGTAGCCATTCCCTTCCCTAGGGGGTCTTCCCAACCCAGTGATCAAACCTGGATGTCCTGCATTACAGGCAGATCCTTTGCCATCTTAGGCACCAGGGAAGTGTTTATCACTTACGATAAACACAATCCCAGTTGTATCACTGATACAATTAAAAGTTCCCAGGATTACAAGTCTCCCACCCATTCCCCTAAAACCCTTATTCATCTTTCAAAAATCACTATAATGTTTTTTTTTTAGTGGAAGTAATTTACACAAAAGATTAAAATAAATTCAGAATGAAATGAATGGCACTCAGTGAAAACTAACGTTCTCCTTCATCCATCCTACTTTGCCTTGCCACTGTGAACAGTTTCTATTTACAAAGATCACCTCTGTGATTCTCAGTAATATACATCAATTTTGTTTCTTAAAGTACTAGCTTTAGACAGTATCTGCTGACTCCTCACTATAAAATGGGAAAAATTAACGCATCTATTCCTCCTTCATTCCTTGCCTTTGTATTTTTATAATATTATCATTTTTATATTATAATATTTATACATCCACATTTTGTTATATAAATACTTTTCATTACAGAACCAAGTGGAGTGATTGAAGTCATGCAGAAAGGAGCAGAATCCTGATCCTATATCATTTAAATTTCACTTTTCAGTGAAGAATCTTTTTAAGTACCCCAGTCTAATAGAGGTTCTCACTTTTTTAGCTAGCTTCCTGCACTTCTGTGTCAGCCTTATCTGATATCATTATTCATGTAACCCTCATTCTTTGATTCTGTTTCTTCCTGTGCTATAACTGCATCAAGAAATTTTAACATGATGAGCATGTGAATGGCAAATCAGTTTTTACACTTCTGAAATGACTTCATTCAGCCTTCACTTTAGAGTCATAAGTGATTGGCCTCCTTAGTGTGAGACATTATTTGACATGTCTTGTATATATTAGTTTGTGTGTATTTCACACGTACAGAATATACATACTAATATGGTAGCTCAGACAGCAAAGAATCCGCCTCCCATGCAGGAGGCCTGGGTTCAATCCCTGGGTTGGGAGGATCCTCTGGAGAAGGAAATGGCAGCCCACTCCGGTATTCTTGCCTGGGAAATCTCATGGATAGAGGAGCCTGGTGGCTACAGTCTGGGGTTGCAAGAAGTCTGACACGACTGAGCGACTAAGCACACGTAGCGCACAATGTAGTGTGAAGATATGCTAAAGACAATATACAAATACACAGGATCTATAAAATCTCCAAGGATATGGTCTGCCTGTGGAATCTATAGACATGAATATTTTCTCTGATGTTTGATGAAAACTGAATACATTCATCATCTCCATCGTGTTGAGTTTTTTCTGATGCTGTTCAGAACACAGCAGACACTGTAGCCTTTAATTCTGCCAGTGGAGCTGAGCCTGACCATGAGAATCCATAGATACTACAAAGGAAAAGGTGTAGGAGAGGCATATGGATGGATTTAACAGAGGAAATCAGAGAAGCTGAAGGAAGGAGGACTAAGACAGTGAAGAAGGGTTATAACAGGCAACGAACTGTTGGTTCAGTCGTGGATTGCCAAGCTCTGCTTCAGAGTTCACAGTTTTCACTTTTATTGTATAAGTCACCGAAGAAAAAAATACAAAGCAGTACTAGCTTTCTAGGCACAGAGCACTATTTTTCTTTTGTTTATATGAATCAAGTACAGGTAGCATTTTGCTGCTCCAGTTGGAAGGTGCCATGTCTGTTCTCCCTTCTCCAAATCAAGAGTCTCAATAGATAGGACGTAGATGTGGAGGGAATAGTGTGAAGCCAAATGCAATCTCTTCTCTACCATACTCATGGATTTTTCTAAGGTGCACCCTCTTTCCCCAGTAGTAAGACCTCAGGGAATAAAAAGCAGTACCTCTCTCTAAGTTGCATTGGTAAAATATTTAGACCCATTCTGGAGGAGAGGCGTTGATCAGTCTAAATAAATTAAATATTACTTGGTTTTATTGTTAGAATTCTTTTAGTCTCCTACATATATGATAGAAACAAAACTGAGTTTTCTATCCCTTGCTGAGCACTAAAGAATTGATACTTTTGAACTGTGGTGTTGGAAAAGACTCTTGAGAGTCCCCGGACTGCAAGGAGATCCAACCAGTCCATCCTAAAGGAGATCAGTCCTGGGTGTTCTTTGGAAGGAATGACGCCAAAGCTGAAACTCAAGTATTTTGACCACCTCATGCGAAGAGTTGACTCATTGGAAAAGACTCTGATGCTGGGAGGGATGGGGGGCAGAAGGAGAAGGGGACAACAGAGGATGAGATGGCTGGATGGCATCACTGACTGGATGGGCATGAGTCTGAGTGAACTCTGGGAGTTGGTGATGGACAGGGAGGCCTGGCGTGCTGCAGTTTATGGGGTCACAAAGAGTCGGACACGACTGAGTGACTGAACTGATCTGAACACATTTAACAGCTTTTAACGCAGAATCTATGATTTCAAAATTTTACAAGAGCCTGAGAGTATAGAACTGCACACTCCAATCAGATTTAACTCTGATTTTTTAAAATGTTAATTATACCTACTTACAATAGATGAGAAGCTACATGACCTTTCCGATTTTAATTATGCTAGTAGACAGCCTCTAGGCCAGATTTCATGAGAAATTTTTTATTAACCTTTATTGCTAACGGAGCTCTACTCTTTTTCATTGCCTTGACCCAGTGATCTGGAGCTTTTAACTTTGTATTTAATTTTCTGAAAGGTGAAAGACTTGTGTATGTAGCTTCAAGATCTAATCTAGTTTTGCTTATTAAATTATAAGCAGGTAAGCAAAAATCTTCATAAAGAATATTTTATAAGATCTTTCTGTTGTAAAGAAGGAAAATTCCAAATTCTTTTTCTTCCGTATTAACTATTATAATGCTCTTGGCTGCTTACCTAATGAGAGGAAAACCAGAAGAAGCACTGGCTTGGTCTGCATGGTTACACTTCATATGTCTCTTTTTATAGCTCCTCATTGACCTTAGAGAGAACTTGTGTCTCAGAGAGGATGGCCACAAAGATACAACGAAGAGAGGCAGAGGACAAATGAAGGGTCTTTATTCTAAAGCTCGGGCTTGGTCACTGATGTTTCAGAAACAAAGAAAAACTGAGCATTAATCATAGAGTCAGGGTTGGCAGATATATATCTAGAAAAACTGGAAACTATCAAGAAAGGATAGGAATGAGGAAAGGGACAAGAACAATAGAAAAGGACAGAGGTGCTATAATTAAATGCAGCTTCATCAACCTCATATAGTAAGGAATAATCTAGCAGTTTGGGGTGGGGTGTCTATTCCTATGCACCCTCCTAATTCCAGCTTAACTTTTCATCTGTGTGTTGACTGACATGACTAAAACATAAGCTGGGTTGGATTAAAGCTACCAGTTTACCTCTTGAGAATATTTATACTCCCTTAACACCTTGCAGAGGGATAGATTGACATCCCTTTTTCATCTCCCATAACTTTTGCCTTTTCTATGATCGCCTCCTATACAGATATAATCTGCATATAATCCATCACCTTCTTCCTGTTTCAGTCTCTTCAACAAAGTGAATGTTTCTTTTCTGTAGCAGTGACCACATTGTGTAGTCTCTTCAGAAACTGGCAGATTTGAGCCAAAGTTCATTTATGTATATGAGATGAAAAGAAACATTAAGAAGAACAGTAGAATGTGGATAATGCTTATTAAGTTGGCATAATAAAGCATTCACTTAAGTCACTTCCAAGCCAGCCCAGCAGTATAAGACTTTCCTTTGCTTTTCTCCATATTCTGTAACATACGTTAGACAGTATGCATTTGGCAATAAGGGAGTATCTTCATCTTTGTACATCCAGTGCCTGCTGTAGTTCTTGTCACTTATGTGCACAGAAAATTTTTGTTGAATGATTTAACTAATCAAACGTGAACTTGCCTGAAATGTTGGAGGGATTGAATGATAGTAGAATGACACAGAAGAAAGTCTGCCCTATCTCTTTGATCACTTTTATTGACTCTGCTCTTAGACCAACCATGGTCTTTTCAGTATTATTTTGGGACTTTTGCCTTTCACTTGGAAGGGGAAAAAAGCACAAGCAGAAAAGAGGAAAAGTTAAGAATAAGGATCTCTGATCCTAAGGATTTGAACTAAAAGTCCACAGTGTTTGGCTGACTTTATTAACCTCTCCTATCGCTGCTGATAGGTAGGTGGAAAAAAAAAAAGAGAATTGATAAACCTGAATGAAATGGTACCACCCTCCAATCAGTGACTTCTTTTAAGACTAGTTCCCCAGGTTTCATTACATATTACTAACCCAAAATCCTCCTCAAGCTTGCTTTGTGTTAGATTAAATCTGCTTGTCTTTCATGACTGTTCTTATCTGAGTCTTTCTGGGAAAACGATAGACATCAATCACAAGATTTGATTTGCCTATTGCTGATCATTCTGAATGAATATGTTGAGAGTTTTAAATTCTATTCTAACCTCTTTTATTTTCATTTTATCTGTATTGTTTTACTCAGGTTTGTTTGGGATTGAGAACTTTAAAAGTACATATTAAATTTTATTTTATATTAAGTAAATTGGTTAAGTGTATACTATTTATGGAAGACCATGCATGGCTCTGAGAGATATAAAAGTAAATGCCATTTAGTCCTTGTTTTCAAGTAGTATATCAATGGATAAATGACGGAAGTATTCTATACTCAGGTATGATATCATATCAAATGATACTACATAGCACCATCGCAGGGCAGTCAATTAAAGAAAAAGCTGTTCCTTTCCAAATAAAATCTCTCATCTTTCCCGTTATGAAAGACAAATTTAACTGTCAAACACAGAAAAGCCTAATAAAGTCAAAAAAACATCTAGTTTATAAACCCACATACCATTCATCAAGCATTTGTGAATTACTGAAACTAATATAATGTATTAATACAGCACTTTTGCTAACATTATTGTATTTAATATAATTAAATGTGAACTACATATAGAAAGGTAGGAAAATATTTACAACATGAATTTAACATGTGCAGTATTTGAGTGGTCCTACAAACCGGTTTATTTTTATTGGCAAGGAATATGAACAGACAGTTCACAGACGAGAAATTCTAAATGGCCAGCAAGTGATATCCAAGCTCATTCTCAGGAAAATGCAGATAAATGAAAATTTGGTTCCTCATTTTGCCTATGCTGTTGGCAAAAAATTGAATTTTAACAAGTGTACTAAGAAGCAGGCACATCTAAACTGTTGATAGTTTAAAGTTCTAGCATTTCTAGGGTCAGTGTGATAGGGAATCTACTCCAATCCAGATAATCTAAAAACTTTTTTTTAACCTTTGACCAACAGTTCCACTTTGATGTGCCTATCCATCAAAAACTCTATGCACACATACTCAATCCTCTAAGTATACTAACTGAAGTATTGTTTGTAAGAACAAAAAAGAATGAAATTAATGTAAATTTATATTAATAAGCAAATGTGAGAGTTGAACTATAAAGAAAGCTGAGCACCAAAGAATTGATGCTTTTGAACTGTGGTGTTGGAAAAGACTCTTGACAGTCCCTTGGACTGCAAGGAGATCCAGTTAGTCCATCCTAAAGGAAATCAGTCCTGAATATTCATTGGAAGGACTGATGCTGAAGCTGAAACCCCAATATTTGGGCCACCTGATGCGAAGAACTGACTCATGTGAAAAGACCCTGATGCTGGGAAACATTGAAGGTGGGAGGAGAAGGGGACAACAGAGGATGAGATGGTTGGATGTCATCACCGACTCTATGGACATGAGTTTGAGTAAACTCTGGAGTTGGTAATGGACAGGGAGGCCTGGTGTGCTGCAGTCCATGGGGTCACAAAGAATCAGACACGACTGAGCGACTAAACTGAGCTGAACTCTAGTCTTTTCCTTCCCAGAGTTACCACTCCAGGTTGGAATTTTGGTTATAAAAGGTTATTCTATTTTCTTTTGAAATTTTTGTAAGAAGCAGCTTAATTTTAGAACAGTTCATAGTTATCCTGGTGTTTCACTTGAAAATATCTTTGAAAATAAGACCTTGCAAGGAACATGGAAGTTTCTTGCGTAACTGCTAAAATGATTACTTTAATGCTAATTTCCTATTTTCTTTTATGTGAGATAGTTTTGCTCTTATTTAAGATAATTTTTAGATTGAAATAGTTCCCTTATACTTTTTAACCTTTCAAGTATAACTGAAAGTCTACATATCCAGAGAAATAAATGTAGATATAGGACTTTAATATAAGAATTTAAAAATCTTCCTTAATCCTTTGTTGATGACTTTAGACTTAATAAAGCTTTCTTCCTTATTTGTTTCTATTTTTATCTTTAAGTATCTCTGTGTAGTAATAAGGGGGCGTGATGTGAGGGTAATAGTAATACGGGAATATTTCTACTTTTTTGGTTACATCTGCCACTCTTGTAGGGTGATCTGATGTCTCTGAAAGGTTACCAAGTGTCTACCATTTGGAGTATTAGGCTAAACGCTTTGTACACATTTTCTCTAACCATCACAGCAACCTTTGGAAATAAATATAATCATCATCCCTGCTTGACAAACTAAGGCTTAGAAAGGTTAGAATCTTTATAACTAAGGAGCTGCAGAACTGGCGATTGAATTTTAATTTATCTCACTCAATGTCTCATGCCCTTAAGCTTCATGTCATACCATCCCCCACAGCATTCTAGGAGGAAAACTTTCTCAATGAAGGCTTCAAAAACACTTGCTTTATTTCTTCATTTTCTTATTCCCTTTATCTTATAAATGGTTATGCAGAGTACAAAAAGCAGTTTTTAAGAGTGGGTTACCATTTCCTTCTCCAGGGGATCTTCCTGACCCTGGGATCAAACCTGGGTCTCCTGCATCGGAGGCAGACGCTTTAACCTCTGAGCCAGCAGGGAAGCCAAGTGTTTATCTAGCTTTGTATAAATCTGCCTCTGTCCAAGTGGACATCATTTGTACCTCTGCCATTGTTCTCTGTAATGCCCTTAAAAGAAAGGATTTTTTGTGGGTTAGGTTCTTTTACTATTTGCTTACATTAGAGTTTCGATTTATTATATTCTGAACAATTTCAGTGCCATACTATCTAAAGTGATGAGTGTATTTTCATATATATTCTGATTATCTAAAATAACAAAGTTTTGTAATTGTAAAATATAGCCACTTAAATAAAAAAGCTTATCTTAGGGTCTTATGAATTTCTGGAGTGCTTTTTTATATTTGATTTTCTTGGGATATAAGCCTGTAACTTCTGCAGTTTGAGGCTAAAGGAAATTTCCAGCAAATATGAAATGAAAAAGAATAAATACATATGTACCTATCATACAGTTTCAGTGGTGTTTTACATTGACTTTCCATTCCCTTGTTAATTGGATTTTATTTGATAATAATGGGTTTTCTTCTTTGTGTTCAAAGGGCAGCCATTCTACAAAAGTGGAAGCTGTGGTCAGAACTCTGATGAGAATCCAGCTTAGAGATCCAGGGGCTAAGGCACTTGTTTTCTCAACGGTACAGTCAACATCCTCAGTGTTAACTCGGACTTGGCTTTCTGTTTCTAATCGATTTATATCTGAAAACTAACTGTTAATGTTTGCCATGATGTAATTGAGATTTAGAATTACTGATCGACTTTTCCTTGTTAAATTTTTTTTTCCTATATCCATTGGATAGAATTACTTTTAGAGAAATTTGATGATGCTTCACAAAGTAATTCGCATAGCTGTATTTTATGTTTTTATATTAATTTTATTTAGGGATTTCTTATATTACTATTTTAAAATTGAAGTCTATAAACTTGAAAGTCATTTCACAAATGTACTTGATTAAGAAAAAGAAAACCTATTGAAAAAATGGTATTGAGTAGAACTTCTAGTTTTCATTTTTGAGAGAGAAATACCCACCTCTATTTATATATTCCATAGTTTATTTTCTATTATTTATGTTTATTTTAATTCATTTATTAAAGATGCTCATTTTTTTACCCTATCTTTAACCAGCATTTGATTTAAATATCTTTCAGGATAGAAAATAATATTAATGGTATTACAGTTGAAGTTTTTGTTTTTGTTTACTTAATTCTGAGATATAAAGCTTATTTTGATTTAGTCCCTTTTCACATCCTTTTTACATGAAAGCTATGTATAAATATTTGGTTTCCTGTTTTCTGTGTTCTTAGTGGCAAGATGTATTAGACATTATTTCAAAAGCTCTCACTGACAACAACATGGAATTTGCACAGATCAGTCGTGTTAAGACATTTCAGGTATGTCAAGAAGACTTTACTCATGTTTTTTGGAGTGAAGTCAGTTACAAACGGAAACTGCTCTTAACTAGCTTACTTGCACTTACTGTCGTGTGTCGTATAAACCACAAAAACAGTTTGAGTTCTTGATTGACTATAATATTAACATTTAAAGGCAAAGTAAACAAACTGCATTTACTTTCCATCTATTCAGTTATACCCATAGCAAACCATATTTAAAGATCTTATAATAATATAATATTATATTATTATATAATATTATATATATAATAATATAAAGATCTTATAATTAAAAAAAAAAAAGATCTTGTGACTTGAGGTCCATTTCTTTAACATAGGAAAAGATGGCCTATAGTATACCTTTTGAATGGACAGCGGCCTCATGCCCCTAAAGTTAAGTTCTAAAAACACTGCATTAGGTAGAACTGCATATGGTCAAATTGTGCTTACCTCACACTCAGCACAATGACAGATACAAACCGAAGAGAAAAACACCAAAAAAAGACCAAGTGAAAATTCAGCAGATTCATGTCTCTTATACTCACTCTAGCACTTTCTCTCACTCCTCCTTTCCTCTAAGCTCATATAGTTTCATTTGCATACATACATGCACATATCTTATGATTCTCCTATGTATTATAAAGAACATGAGAGGTTGTGTGACACTTTTTTTTTCTTAAAGTCAAGCCACATGATTTTGTTTTCTAAAATTTGTCATCTTACATTTAATTTTCCTAATTATTGACTTTCACAATGACCTGGATATCATTGGGCATTTAAGCATGAGCTGTAGTTTCTTGCTTTTATTTTTGACTATCCAGCTAAAATTTAAATGTACCTTTCTTTTTTTAGGAGAACCTGTCAGCATTTAAATATGATCCCCAAATCAATATTTTGCTGCTGCC
The DNA here is from genome assembly GCA_006410615.1 of Neotragus moschatus. Classification (NCBI taxonomy): domain Eukaryota; kingdom Metazoa; phylum Chordata; class Mammalia; order Artiodactyla; family Bovidae; genus Neotragus; species Neotragus moschatus. Next base: position 301,213 of record SJYA01001559.1, on the reverse strand, counting down.
CCTGCACACAGGTTCTAATGGATTAACTATCATTGAAGCAACTCATGTTCTCTTGGTGGAGCCCATATTGAACCCTGCCCATGAGCTTCAGGCCATCGGAAGGGTACACCGGATTGGACAAACAAAGTAAGGACTAAAGTTAGCCTCAGTCACATTTGCTCTTGTTTCTAAGATACAGGTCAGCATTTAAACTCTTCATTTATGTTCATCTTAACCTATTCATTTTTAGTGACTTATTTATGTATTAAATTTTCAATTCTTATTACATGACCAGAAGTTATTTTGAGATTTCCAGTGACTCTCCTCCAAACAGCAAATCCCCACATTCTCCCAGATTTTTGTCTTTCCTTGTTCAGAAGCTACCCTGGTCACTTCATCAAGATAGTTTCTTAAAATACCTAAGACAACTATTAAGCTGAAGGCATCTGTCATAACTTTGAGAAGAACTGATTTGGGGTTGGCTGAAGTAGCCAGTATTTAAAAGAAGCCATATCTCATGCATAACTGAAAACAAATACTTCTTATAAATGCTTCCCTTTAGGAAAGTACAACCTTCACGATCTAATATAAGAGATAGTTAAGTAAACCTAATAGTAAATATTATGTAGTATGTACTACTTTTATTCAAATATCAGAATGGATAATTATCCTTTATACAGCCTCTCAGATGCACTACCTCCTGGATGTTAGATGCTTTCAATTTGTTCTCATGCATCCATACTCAGTTCAAATCAGTCCTTCAGTCATATCCAACTCTGCAGCCACATGGACTGCAGCATGCCAGGCTTCCCTGTCCATCACCAACTCCTAGAGCTTGCTCAGACTCATGTCCATCAAGTTGGTAATGCCATCCAACCATCTCATCCGCTGTCGTCCCCTTCTCCTCCTGCCTTCAATCTTTCCCAGCATCAGGGTCTTTTCCAATGAGTCAGTTCTTCACATCAAGTGGCCAAAGTATTGAAGCTTCAGCATCAGTCCTTCCAGTGAATATTCAGGACTGATTTCCTTTGTGATTGACTGGTTGGATCTCCTTGCAGTCCAAGGGACTCTCAAGTGTCTTCTCCAGCACCATAGTTTAAAAGTATCAGTTCTTCAGCACTCAGCTTTCTTTATGGTCCAACTCTCACGTGCATACCTGACTACTAGAAAAACCATAGCTTTGACTGGACGGACCTTTGTTGGCAAAGTAATGTCTCTGCTTTTTAATATGCTCTCTAGGTTTGTCATAGCTTTTCTTCCAAGGAGCAGGCGTCTTTTAATTTCATGGCTACAGTCACCATTGCAGTGATTTTGGAACCCAAAAGTAAAATCTGTCACTGTTTCCTTTGTTTCCTCGTCTATTTGAAGTAATGGGACCGGATGCCATGATCTCATTTTTTGAATGTTGAATTTTAAAAGCCAGGTTTTTCACTCTCCTCTTTCACTTTCATCAAGAGGCTCTTTAGTTCCTCTTTACTTTCTGCCATAGGGTGGTGGCACCCATACTAAGCACTTGTTAAATAAATATTGATTGAACACTTGCTGTATGTCAGGTATTATTCTAGACACTGGAGACTTCCCTGGTGGGCTCAGCAGTAAAGAATCTGCCTGAAACACAGGAGATGTGGGTTCAATCCCTGGGTCCAGAAGATCCCCTGGAGGAGGAAATGGCAACCCACTCCAGTATTCTTGCCTGGGAAATCCAATAGACAGAAGAGCCTGGCGGAATAGAGTCTGTGAAGTCCCAAGAGTCCACCATGACTCAGTGACTAAACAATGATGACAAATATGCTATACCCTGAAGATTCAAATTGAATAAGATGTAATCTTGTTTCCCCAATGAGATCACTATGTAATACAGGAAACAGATGATTTAACATATTATAGTAGGATGTGCAAAAATAGGAATACTGTGGTAACAAAGAAGAGCGTGCACTCTTGTGCCCTAGAGTCAGGCGAGGCTTCATTAGATTGAGTCTTGAAGGACTAATTACTCCAGAGCTGGCCTAGAGCAGGGTGCTCACAGAGCAGAGAGTTGCTTGTGCAGAAACACAGGAGAAAATCACATGATGTTTCATGGACCTTCAGGAGTTTGAAGTTGCTGGGGTATAAAGTATGTGCAGAGGAGTGGCAGGAGGCAAGGGCTTGTATGCCACACTCAGAAACATAGCCTGCTCTGTAAGCAGTGGCCGAGAGAGCGAACGATGGCTTTAATTTTAAGCAGGAAAGAGACATTCATCAAGCAAAATATGACAAAGTAATATGATTCTAATAAAGGCAAGATTGTTCTAAAGTACTATCAAGTATCATTTAAAATGTAGTTATGTCTTACTGGGTTTTTCTTTGTTTGATTTGGGTTTATGTGGGGGACGGGAGTGGTTTTGTTTGGTTTGCGGCCGTACCACACTGCATGTAGTTATCTTAGTACCCTGACCAGAGAGCAAACCCATGCCCCCTGAAACAGAAGTGCAGAGTCTTAACCACTGGACCACCTGTTTGTTTTCGCCTTGTCTTATATTTTTAAACACTGACTTCTTATTGTTTTCTAAAGCATACAGTGGGCTTATCTCAGATGTAAGACTGTGACAAGTCTCTAAAGGCCACTCAACTCTGCTTAACAGTCCTACTTTGGTTCCCTAGTATATGGATTTTTCTGCTTTCTGAGGAGCGGATCTGCAGTCTCTCTGTTCCTCCTCCTCGTTGAGGGAGAAAAGGGAAAACAGCTGCAGTCGGAATAGAAGCAACTCGTCTTTCTGTCACCAGCTTGAGCTGTCTACCTCCAGCAGTATCCACACAGTTCATGCAGTAAATTTTTATTGAGCTCCTCCTGTGCGCCAAGCACTGTTCTAAGTACTTGAGATGCCCTCACCTAGCTTAAATACTAGTTGTAGGGGATTGGTAGAGACAGATGGTAAACAATAAACATAATAAGTAAATACATATACTATGTTAGGGGCAGGGTGAGGAGGATTTAGCCACCCTGCAGGTGGCTGGGCAGGAAGGGACTCCAACCTCCGTCCGCCTACCCGTATGCTTCGTCCCTGCTAGCCTTCTTTCTGCCCCTCAGATTTCTGAAGCTTGTGCTCGGCCATGGCATTGATTTACTGCTGCTTCTGTCAGCTTGCTCCTCCCTGTCTCCTCTGCTTGTAGCCACCTATTGTCAGCAGTCATGTTTCAGGTCATATGTCGGCCTCTTCATGACCTTGTCTGTACCTAAAAATGTCTTACATGGTGTGTTCTTATTACGTCTTCCTTCAGTAGATACTGTAGATTTCGGTTCATTGAGATTAGCTTGTTGTATTCACTGTTGACCAAACCCCCTCACCTCAGCACCCGGCTTAGTACCTGCCACAGCAGATACTGACTGATAAATATAGCATGTAATATATGAAGTTTATTCATTCTAAACTGTTCTACAGGTGTTTTTAAACTTATCATTGTTATGTACCTTCTAGACCCACTATTGTACACAGATTCTTAATAAAAGCGACAATAGAAGAAAGAATGCAAGCGATGCTGAAAACTGCTGGAAGGAGGTAGGTGCCAGTTCGCGTCAAGTGGATGGCAGAAGTGTTCCTGTTCATCTAGGGTTGTGTAAGCGTGTAGAACTTCTTCACCTAGATGATCACTTAGTCAACCAAAAGATGTAAGTGCAAATACTTTTTATAGAGCAAGGTATGACATTTTACCTAACCAAAATTTCCCAGCTAATACTCCAGGCATTCTATATTTGACTTAATTTATTAATAGGGATTACAAGTTTGAGCAAACTCCGGGAGATAGTGAAGGACAAGGAAGCCTGGAGTGCTGCAGTCCATGGGGTCCCAAAGAGTCGGACACGACTTAGAGACTGAAGAACAACAGCAGATACATAAAAAATATTTAAGTGATTCTACTGTTAAAGAAACTTTATTTCAGAGCTATTATACTTTCAATCACCCATATATATTTTGCCAGCGGAGGGCTTTGGGAGAACTAGCCTACGTTTCCTTGCCACGCTGGATTACTTTTTAAATGAAGTCTATCTTTATGCCCAACCTAAAACCCTTGGTCTGAGATCTGTAACATGAAACTTACAGCACACTTGTTGGTTACTTGAAAGTTAAAAGGTGTGGACTTAAAACTAGGTTAGTAATTGTATTATTACTCTTACAAGCAGAGCAGAAGCAGGGAGACTAAAACAGCTTTAATTTTAAAAACTTAAGTTTGGAATCATAAAACTTCCTAACATTTACTTCCTAATATATTTTCTTTCAATATATGTTTTCTTGAAACATAAACTAATGCCTAACTGAATTCTGGTGAGATTGGTGTGATTGCAAGATAAACTCAGAAGAGATGATTGCCTTGGAGTGGGATGGTTTCTGCAGAGGTATTAGTACTTTGCACAGTAAAGCGGCCATTGGAAACCAGAAATTCTCTTTCATTGGTGGTCTGTGGAAAAGAGAGAGGCTGCCACAAAAGCTTTTTGCCTCAAACATAAAGGCTTTTTCTTGGTGGTATTTCCAAATATAACAGAATTCAGCTTATATTTAAGCTGCCTCAATAAAAATAGNGGTTTTGTTTGGTTTGCGGCCGTACCACACCGCATGTAGTTATCTTAGTACCCTGACCAGAGAGCAAACCCATGCCCCCTGAAACAGAAGTGCAGAGTCTTAACCACTGGACCACCTGTTTGTTTTCGCCTTGTCTTATATTTTTAAACACTGACTTCTTATTGTTTTCTAAAGCATACAGTGGGCTTATCTCAGATGTAAGACTGTGACAAGTCTCTAAAGGCCACTCAACTCTGCTTAGCAGTCCTACTTTGGTTCCCTAGTATATGGATTTTTCTGCTTTCTGAGGAGCGGATCTGCAGTCTCTCTGTTCCTCCTCCTCGTTGAGGGAGAAAAGGGAAAACAGCTGCAGTCGGAATAGAAGCAACTCGTCTTTCTGTCACCAGCTTGAGCTGTCTACCTCCAGCAGTATCCACACAGTTCATGCAGTAAATTTTTATTGAGCTCCTCCTGTGCGCCAAGCACTGTTCTAAGTACTTGAGATGCCCTCACCTAGCTTAAATACTAGTTGTAGGGGATTGGTAGAGACAGATGGTAAACAATAAACATAATAAGTAAATACATATACTATGTTAGGGGCAGGGTGAGGAGGATTTAGCCACCCTGCAGGTGGCTGGGCAGGAAGGGACTCCAACCTCCGTCCGCCTACCCGTATGCTTCGTCCCTGCTAGCCTTCTTTCTGCCCCTCAGATTTCTGAAGCTTGTGCTCGGCCATGGCATTGATTTACTGCTGCTTCTGTCAGCTTGCTCCTCCCTGTCCTCCTCTGCTTGTAGCCACCTATTGTCAGCAGTCATGTTTCAGGTCATATGTCGGCCTCTTCATGACCTTGTCTGTACCTAAAAATGTCTTACATGGTGTGTTCTTATTACGTCTTCCTTCAGTAGATACTGTAGCTTTCGGTTCATTGAGATTAGCTTGTTGTATTCACTGTTGACCAAACCCCCTCACCTCAGCACCCGGCTTAGTACCTGCCACAGCAGATACTGACTGATAAATATAGCATGTAATATATGAAGTTTATTCATTCTAAACTGTTCTACAGGTGTTTTTAAACTTATCATTGTTATGTACCTTCTAGACCCACTATTGTACACAGATTCTTAATAAAAGCGACAATAGAAGAAAGAATGCAAGCGATGCTGAAAACTGCTGGAAGGAGGTAGGTGCCAGTTCGCGTCAAGTGGATGGCAGAAGTGTTCCTGTTCATCTAGGGTTGTGTAAGCGTGTAGAACTTCTTCACCTAGATGATCACTTAGTCAACCAAAAGATGTAAGTGCAAATACTTTTTATAGAGCAAGGTATGACATTTTACCTAACCAAAATTTCCCAGCTAATACTCCAGGCATTCTATATTTGACTTAATTTATTAATAGGGATTACAAGTTTGAGCAAACTCCGGGAGATAGTGAAGGACAAGGAAGCCTGGAGTGCTGCAGTCCATGGGGTCCCAAAGAGTCGGACACGACTTAGAGACTGAAGAACAACAGCAGATACATAAAAAATATTTAAGTGATTCTACTGTTAAAGAAACTTTATTTCAGAGCTATTATACTTTCAATCACCCATATATATTTTGCCAGCGGAGGGCTTTGGGAGAACTAGCCTACGTTTCCTTGCCACGCTGGATTACTTTTTAAATGAAGTCTATCTTTATGCCCAACCTAAAACCCTTGGTCTGAGATCTGTAACATGAAACTTACAGCACACTTGTTGGTTACTTGAAAGTTAAAAGGTGTGGACTTAAAACTAGGTTAGTAATTGTATTATTACTCTTACAAGCAGAGCAGAAGCAGGGAGACTAAAACAGCTTTAATTTTAAAAACTTAAGTTTGGAATCATAAAACTTCCTAACATTTACTTCCTAATATATTTTCTTTCAATATATGTTTTCTTGAAACATAAACTAATGCCTAACTGAATTCTGGTGAGATTGGTGTGATTGCAAGATAAACTCAGAAGAGATGATTGCCTTGGAGAGGGATGGTTTCTGCAGAGGTATTAGTACTTTGCACAGTAAAGCGGCCATTGGAAACCAGAAATTCTCTTTCATTGGTGGTCTGTGGAAAAGAGAGAGGCTGCCACAAAAGCTTTTTGCCTCAAACATAAAGGCTTTTTCTTGGTGGTATTTCCAAATATAACAGAATTCAGCTTATATTTAAGCTGCCTCAATAAAAATAGCAGCTTGAATTTTTCTTGAAATTAACTTTGGATAGTAAGAAGGTAAGCTGTAAGGTAAAAGCCTTAGCAGTAGTTTGTAAGGAGTTTTGTTTATTGAGTATACAAAGGAAAACATTTTATGACAAAGTTTGAAAATGCTATATAGAAATCTTTCCTAATTTTAACAAGTTGAAATAATGATCCTATCATCTTCTAGGAGTTTCTTATAACTCAATTAGAAAAAATTAGGGACATATTAAGAATAGAATATTAATATATTTTTATGTCTTACATTATTATGAGATCAGAACAGTATATAAAGACAAACATAATAATTTATTTCTTGGGGTTTCTTTCTGATTCTGCTCACTTGGAAAATCCTGCAGTCACACGAACCCTTCCGCAAAGCATTCCGAGGCCTCCGTCTTGACAGTGGCTGACCTGGCAGACCTGTTTACCAAAGACACCGAAGACCTTGAATGAAGTACAGTTGGTTCAGTCCAGACTTTAGTGTATTTTAAATTTTTCATAGTTTATAGAATAAAGTTATAAGTAAAACAATCCAGTAGATGTCAGTAAACACTGTTCTTAGTTGAATGAATTTATCGCTTTTTTTGGTTGTACAGTCCAGTAGTTTTGAGTCCTTTTCAATCTGCTGTTTCCATAATAGCTATCAAGATCTTTAATTGAACTCCTAATAAAATGTTTGGGCTTCCCAGGTGACACAGTGATGAAGAATCCACCTACCAATGCAGGAAACATGGGTTTGATCCCTGGGTGAGGAAGATCCCCTGGAGGAGGAAATGGCAACCCACTCCAGTATTCTTGCCTGGAGAATCCCAGGGACAGAGGAGCCTGGCTGACTATAGTCCATGGTGGTCGCAAAAGTGTTGGACACCACTCAGCGACTCCACACATGCACACACACAAAAAAATACTTATTTTTATTCCAAAAAATATCTCTATCTTAGGGAATTAAGAGAGGTATTGTGTACTTTTCTTTTGATAAGATCAATCTTAAAAAGAAGTNCTGACTATAGTCCATGGTGGTCGCAAAAGTGTTGGACACCACTCAGCGACTCCACACATGCACACACACAAAAAAATACTTATTTTTATTCCAAAAAATATCTCTATCTTAGGGAATTAAGAGAGGTATTGTGTACTTTTCTTTTGATAAGATCAATCTTAAAAAGAAGTTAGAATAAGAGAGTAACTCAACTATTCTAGTTTTATATGACTCAGTATACTCAACCAACATAGATCTCATTTTTGGAAGAGCCTTCAGTATCTTTAGCACAGGATTCACCAATATCTTATTAGTAATATTTTTAAAAGATGGATTATATTAGCTCCCATTCTTTGAGTGGTTATAGACTATAACTCCATAAATAGTAACTTCAGAGTAATGTAGTTCCAACAGTAAGTTAATATTAGACGATTATTTCTTTTCTCTGTATCTTGCTACTAAAAATTGAAACACTGAACACTTTAAGTATTTCTGTTATATGTTAAATATTATCAGTGTAGACAGTTAACATAGCTTTATTAAGTGTATTAATGTTTAATTAAAATTGTCTGTTTTCTCTACTTTTAATTTGTGTTCTAAATGTTTACGTTTTAAGATTGATCTGTAAATATTGCAGTGTCTATACTTTTAGTTCTTACGATTATAGCAATATGGCAGGGTTTTTTTCATCATTATTACATACTAATGTCTTAGATTCTTTTTCTTTCCTGTGTTCTTGTGTAACTAGACTTTTTAACCACTAATATCTAAATTTATGATAGAACTTGTTATTTCATTCCACTAGTACTTCCCTCAAGGATTAGCATTTGATCTTTGTAACAAGAGAATGTCATATTCACAGAAGCAAATAATTGCAAGTGATAACAACCCAGTGTTTCTTCTTCTGTGAAGAATTAATGGACTTGAAATTGTTAAATAAGGAGTAGCTTGTTGTATCCTAGCCATTTGATGTAATACAGATGTTCTTGATTTATTTTCTTTGAGCCTTCAGAGATTCAAATGACCCTCAGGACTCATTAACTCCTACTTAGTTGTCCAGAAAACTAACAGGAATATACCCTGGATCACATTTGTCCAAGAGGCTTTGGTGCTTAGTTAAGGTGCATTTTCTTATTCTGGTTTATAGAGTGACATAATCCAACTGAAGAAAACACACACACATTTTTGGTGCTTATTCTTCAGTTGAAGGAAGATATGCATTGATTCTTTTATATGAAATTAGACAAAAGTATTATTTTTGTAGCTCTTTACGTGTTATAAAGAGCTTTTCTATACATTTTTGTGTTTAATTTGCCCACCAGTCCTGTGAAGTTGATGAAATTTATAACATTCCTGTTTCAAAAGCGGAGAACTGAGATTCAGAAATACTAAGAAATATGCCTATGACACATAGCAAGTAAACAGTGGAGCCCGGGTCCCTTGGCTCCAAATCTCATGTTCTTTCTCTAAATCATAACTTACTGCAATTCAGAAGGCCCTTGGTTCTAACTTAATGATGAACATGTTTCAGCATTTCTTTCTGTTTCTTAGTATTCTCTTTGGCGCTACAGTTTTAGGGAAAGTAATTTGATAATGCTTCAATTTTGTATAAAGAGAAATATAAAAATATAAATAGATATACCTATCTGTATTAGAGAAAAACTGCTCTTATTTATTTCTGTAAAATATCATCAACTAAATAAATATTTTAGTGTAAATTGAAATTCGGGCATTTATTAAATTTCTGATCCATAGAACATACTGCATGGTTTTCATCTTTTGTTTGTTTTGGTCTTTCAACAAAAGGTGTCAAAATTGTTTAAACCACAGAACCCTATATTTTATAGACATTTATTCTTTCTTCAAAATAGTTGTGACAGTTCAGTCACTCAGTCGTGTCCGACTCTTTGCAACCCCATAGACTGCAACACTCCAGGCCTCCCTGTCCATCACCAGCTCCCAGAGTTTATTCAAACTCATGTCCATTGAGTTGATGATGCCATCCAACCATCTCATCCTCTGTCGTCACCTTCTCCTCCGGCCCTCAATCATTCCCAGCATCAGGGTCTTTTCACATGAGTCAGTTCTTCGCATCAGGTAGTCAAAAGTATTGCAGTTTCAGCTTCAGAATCAGTCCTTCCAATGAATTCAGGACTGATTTCCTTTAGAATGGACTGGTTGTATCTCCTTGCAGTCCAAGGGACTCTCAAGAGTCTTCTCCAACACCACAGTTCAAAAACATCAGTTCTTCAGCACTCAGCTTTCTTTATAGTCCAACTCTCACATCCATATGTGACTACTGAAAATACCATAGCTTTGACTAGATGGACCTTTTTGGCAAAGTAATGTCTCTGCTTTTTAATAAGCTATCTAGATTGGTCATAGCTTCTCTTCCAAGGAGCAAGCATCTTTTAATTTCATGGCTGCAGTGACCACCTGCAGTGATTTTGGAGCCCCCCAAAACAAAAGTCTTTCACTATTTCCCCATCTATTTGCCATGAAGTGATGGTTCCAGATGCCATGATCTTAGTTTTCTGAATGTTGAGTTTTAAGCTAACTTTTTCACTCTCCTCTTTGACTTTCCTCAAGAGACTCTTTGGTTCATCACTTCTGCCATAAGGGTGATGTTATCTGCATATCTGAGGTTATTGATATTTCTCCCAGCAGTCTTGATTCCAGCTTGTGCTTCATCCAGTCCAGCACTTCTCATAGTTGTGACAGTTCTCCCAAATAATTGTTCAAAATAAATTCCAATCTAGTCTCCACATCTTGGCTGCAAACAAAGGGCTTTTTTCTTTTCCTCCTTCTGTCTTTTTATATTTTCTGAAATATCACCATACTTAAAAATAGTTGTTCTTAAATGAGTACTTTATTAATGAACCACAGAGGGAAAATAAGAAGGTAATTCAAGTCCTTAGTGAGCTAAAGTGTGTTTGGAACTGGGACTGTATGTCTCTTTTTTTTAATTTAGTTATTTTCGGTTGTGCTGGATCTTTGTTGCTACATGGGCTTTTTCTCTAGTTGCAGTGAGCTGGGGGCTACTCTTTGGTTGCGGTGCACAGGCTTATTGCAGTGGCTTCTCTTGAAGCATGGGCTCTAGGGCATACCAGCTTCAGCAGCTGTGGCACATAGGCTCACCCTGGGCTCTAGAGCACAGGCTCAATCGTNGGCTTTTTCTCTAGTTGCAGTGAGCTGGGGGCTACTCTTTGGTTGCGGTGCACAGGCTTATTGCAGTGGCTTCTCTTGAAGCATGGGCTCTAGGGCATACCAGCTTCAGCAGCTGTGGCACATAGGCTCACCCTGGGCTCTAGAGCACAGGCTCAATCGTGGTTCACAGGCTTAGTTACTTCACAGCATGTGGGATCTTCCCAGGTCAGGGATCAAACCCAAGTCTCCTGCATTGGTAGGCGGATTCTTTACCCAATGAGCCACCAGGAAAGCCCTGCATCTCTCTTAAATGAATCCAAGTAACCTTGCTGCTAGTGCTGCTAAATCGCTTCAGTCATGTCCAACTCTGTGCGACCCCATAGACGGCAGTCCACCAGGCTCCTCCATCCCTGGGATTCTCGAGGCAAGAACACTGGAGTGGGTTGCCATTTCCTTCTCCAATGCATGAAAGTGAAAAGTGAAAGTGAAGTCCCCCAGTCATGGACTGCAGCCCACCAGGCTCCTCCGTCCATGAGATTTTCCAGGCAAGAGTACTGGAGTGGAGTGCCATTGCCTTCCCTGCCAAGTAACCTTACTAGGACTGAAAAGACTTATTTATATGTAATGAAGCCCTATAATGTGAAATACACCTAATTCCTTAGTCTCTTGCTTCAAACTCAGGTAGCTTTACCATATTTATTGCAGCTTCAGCTTTTCTGTTTGTGATATCAGCAGAATGGCCCGTGTTTTAGAGATAGCTTATTAGGCATTGGCCCCTTTTATAGTGTGTTAATAAACTTAAAACTCTCTACATGATAATTCTACAACCACAAATTCTTTGCAAATAGTTATCAAACTTGACAGTATTTGTCAAAATATTTAGGATTTGAATTTAACAATGCAAGATTAATCATCAACCCAAGTTACCCTGTTAAGTAGACAAAGAAACAAATAATATCTTTTAAATCTTGTGCTCTCCTTTACAAGTTCTCCCAATATTTAATTGTGCTTGAGTATTTTTATGTTTATTAAACTAGGATAATCTTTGAGAAATGCAAAAAATAACCTATGCTAAAAGACCTCAGGCCTTGTTAAGCTGAATAAAAAGTATCTTTCAATTTTTCTAGAATTTAAACAAAATCCCACAGTTAATATGCTATTTCTTAATTTCTTAGTGGCATAACAATATAAAAATGACATGCTACTAAAATGAAACAGTACAAGCAATATATTTTAAACCTGTCTACTCTGGTAAAGAAAAATCTAATTTTCCATAATGCTTCTTCAAAGTGGGATCAGCTCTGCCTTTTATATAATGTACAAGAATTTATGTGTACCTTCATTGCATTGTGAATTTCACATAAATGCTATCACACATAAGGCTTGAATATGAACCACTTGTGAGCCTTCCTTTAAAGGAAGGAGTAATGGATAAACCGCAAAGGGGACTCAGTTCTCATAGTGGATATGTGGTGTTGCTTCTGAGTTACCAGACTACCATATACAGAAAATAGCAGAAGTTGGCCAGGACCAAAGTTGACATCTCCAACTTTCCTTTGCCTTCAGTTAGCCTTTCAGAGCCCTGCATACTTTATCTTTGAAGGTCCTGTACCATCCCTTGAACCCTATTCCATTATTTAATATCAGTGACTCTCAAGACCAATTTTGTTCATTAAAACTGTGTTATATTGGAACCAAATCTTCCGTACTACAGCTTATGCTTTTTCCTTGCAAAATAGAAATAAAATTTAACCTCCATTACCTGTGTAACAATTCTTTGTATGGATGACTAAATTATTCAGTAACTTTTTCTTTCTGCCATTCAGTTATTCCATCCCTTCAGCCTTAAAGAGCTTGATCTCCAAACCCCTGTGGTATCTTTGTCTCCTAGTAAACCTACTCTTATGTTCCAAACCCTCGATAGAGCCTATTCAAAACACACTTTTGAGCAAGAACCTATTTTCAGCACATGGGATCTTTTCACATCTGTGATTTGTATGCCTCACAGTTCTGATGACTGATTTCTTCCAGTGCCTTGGGGAGCAGACATTTGTCCCCAGATTTCCTTAGAGGAAGAGTTTCCCCAGATGAGCTTCAGAGGGGATGTCCCCCTGTGTAGTCTTCAGGCCCCTGGAGAGAGTTTTGTAGCAGCCCAAACTGGCTTCCCAGGTGGCTCAGGTGGTAAACAATCTGCCTACCAGTGCAGGAGCCATCGGAGACTAGGATTCTGTGCCTGGGTTAGGAAGATCCCCTGGAGGAGAAACCCACTCCAGTATTCTTCCCAGGATAATCCCATGAACAGAGAAGCCTGGTGGGCTACAGTCCGTGGAGTTGCAGAGTCAGACATGCTGAGCAGGCAAGCAAAGCAAAGCAAACTGACAAGTATAACCCATATAAACAAAAGCTCTTCAGAGTCCTCAATAATTTTGATGCACCTGAGACCAAAAATTTTGAAAACTATAATAGCCTATTTTTAAATTAACTCCAGTGTCTCCTCAGCAGGAGCAAGGCAGGGAATAGGCAAATTTTTCTGGCCACATTGTAAGTTGCTGTATACACAATTTTGTTGATCATGGACAACGCCCTATTGTAGGAAGAAGTCTGTCCACACAGCGGCAGCAGTGTTTGCAAGTCTGGTAGACTATAAAACAAAGAGTCCCATTTAATTTTATATCTTGTACTTTAAAAAAAAAAAAAGAAATGGTTGAGGTTGCATGTAACAGCTTTTAAAAGCTGTGTCCACATGAATGTAAACAAGTGATACTCTGTGACTGCCCCAGGACCACAGAAATTGTCACCTGTGATGGTCAGATTTACGAGTCATTTTGTCCAGGCTGTAGTCTCAATCAATCAGATATTGTGTGGCTATGAAATGTTTTTGTAGATTTTGTAGATACAACTAGTGTCCATAATTGGTTGGCTTTAAAGGAGATTATTCTAGATGAGCTGGGCAGGCTTGATTTAATCAGTTGAAAGTTTCCAAGCAGATGTGAGACTTCCCAGAAGAAATTCCACCCGTGGACAGCAGCTTCAGCTCATGCCTTAGGGTTCCAGCCTGTCCTTCCTGGTGGCCTGCCCTCTGGACTTCAGACTCACCTAACCAGCCTCCACAATCACATCAGCAATGCCTTGCAATAAATCCTTGAATATATATCTCCAACAGGTTTTGTTTCTCTGGTTGAACTCTTGATCCAGACTATCCTTGGAGAAACAAATGGGTGATACGGTTTATGCTACCACTTTTAAATAGCATTGTAACGTTTCTAAAAATATATATTCAAAACTGTTTAACTGTGACTTAAACATCTAAAGGGAGAAGGCAATGGCACCCCACTCCAGTACTCTTGCCTGGAAAATCCCATGGGCGGAGGAGCCTGGTGGGCTGCAGTCCGTGGGGTAGCTAAGAGCCGGACCAGACTGAGCGACTTGACTTTCACTTTTCACTCTCATGCTTTGGAGAAGGAAACGGCAACCCACTCCAGTGTTCTTGCCTGGAGAGTCCCAGGGACGGGGGAGCCTGGCTGCCGTCTATGGGGTCCCACAGAGTTGGACACGACTGAAGTGACTTAGCAGCAGCAGCAAACATCTAAAGAATAAAGATTGCACCCCAAAGAAATGGTAGTTCATGAGTATCATTGGCTCAGTAAGTGGACTCCCATGGACACATTCCAGGGAGCGGCAAGGAGGTCCATTAAGGTGTGGAAAGAAGATATTGGAACTCATTCAGAGTGGAGAGTTTTTTATAAAAGACGAATTAAGCTTCCTCTTATTTAATATGCAGACCAACACCTTTATTCCCATCCATTTATATGGCAGTCATATGTCACCTATGTAAGTGAACATGGGAGCTACTCATTTATCAGGCAAAATAGTTGTGAAGAATTTCATCCTTATAAGATACCGGCAGGGAGGAGCTGGTTTACTGAAGTCAGAGAACAGGCCTGAAACATCCATTACGACATTGATTCTCCATGGAGAAAGGAAATTTTGAATACAACATGAGTTCTCAAAAGGAGTTAGTGAATAATTTCTGAAAGTTTTTAGTACAAGTGAACTTTAAGGCTTTTAAATCCGGTAGTTAAATCACCATGGCATTTTCCATTTTAGATTTTCTTTCTGCCAAAATATTCAGTGCTAAGTTCCAGAATCTCTTTAGCCAAATGAATAATAAATACCAAAAAAGGGAGGCTGCTATTTCCCTTTCTAAAAAGTGAGTAAACATAGAATGCATCTATTTCTTTCTAAAAACATCAAGTAACTGAATGAATTCAGTAGAAAAGGCATTAAATGTTTGTTATTGGGTGTGCAGTAAACTTTTGCTGTTGTTTTTTAGTTGCTCAGCCATGTCTACCTCTCTGCAGCCCCATGGACTGTAACATGACAGGCCTCCTTGTCCATCCCTATCTCCCAGAGTTTGTCCAAACTCATGTCCAGTGAGTCGGTGATGCTATCCAACCATCTCATCTTCTGTTGCCCCTTCTCCTCCTGACCTCAATCTTTCCCAACATCAGGGTTTTTTCCAATGGCACAGTTAATAGTTGCTGAATTTAACTGATTGGAATAACTGATAAATACTGTTCACCCTAGAGGAGAGCTGTGTGGGTTACTAAAGTTGGTAAACATCCTGTCTGATAAAGAGAACAAGCTAATGAACGTTAAAATCATTTAACACTTTTCCTCCAGCTGTGCTTCTCCTCTGTGTTTCGTGTTTAATAGTAAGAAGTGCTGTTTGATTCTGTTCTCTGATTGTGATATCAGAAACTGTTACACTATTACTTAAGATTTATTGAAAATTGCCTAAAGCTATTTGTTTCTTTTGGACTCCTATGAGTCCAGCTGCCAAGAAAAGTGGTGCCTCTGCCCTGATATCACAAGTCAACTAACACTTGGCAGTCAGTGGATCCCAGATATGAAGGAATGGTGAAACCTACTCAGAAGACCACCATTCAGGATAACACACTATAGTGTTTCTCTCATACTAGATGAAATAGTGGGTTATTTTCCTTTTCAGTTAGAGGCAAACTGGACCTTTAAAAAGCACTGATATTTAAAAAAAAAAAAAAAAGCACTGATATTCATTAATAAGACAATCCAATTTTTAAATAGGCAAAGGAATTTTTAATAGACATGTTTTGTTTCAAAATAAAGATATCAAAAGCTTAATAAATCTAAAATTACTTTTAAAAATACTATGTATATTTCATTTTGCCACAATATCATATCACTAATGGGGCTTCCCAGCTGACACTAGGGGTAAGGAACCCACCTGTGAACACAGGCAGATGTAAGAGACACGGAACTACGGTCATCATACTGTACATACTTATAACGGACAGTTTGTACATCTTGGCCTGTATCTCCCCTCTGAGAAAGACAAGTGGCCATAAGCACATGGAAAGATGATGAACGGCATTAGTCAGTCGGAAAATATAAAAACCATCAAAACGCTAATGAAGAGGTTGAGAGAGGGGAGAGAAATGAGTAAGCAGAGCACAGAGGATTTTCAGAGCAGTGAAACAATTCCACAGGACAACTACAACAGTGGATCCACGTTGTTTTACATTGTCCACAACACCAAGAGTGAAACCTAATATAAACTATGGACCCTGGGTGATAACGATGTGACAAAATAGGTTTCACCAATTGTAATAAATTGCAAGTTTGCCACTCTGACGTGATACTGATAGTGGGAGAGTTGAGGTGGGGTAGACCAGTACTTGGAGAAGGCAATGGCACCCCACTCTAGTACTCTTGCCTGGAAAATCCTATGGACGGAGGAGCCTGGTAGGCTGCAGTCCATGGAGTCGCGAAGAGTCAGACATGACTGAGTGACTTCACTTTCACTTTTCACTTTCATGCATTGGAGAAGGAAATGGCAACCCACTCCAGTGTTCTTGCCTAGAGAATCCCAGGGACGGGGGAGCCTGGTGGGCTGCCATCTGTGGGATCGCACAGAGTCAGACATGACTGAAGCGACTTAGCAGCAGCAGCAGCAGACCAGTACTTTGGCCACCTCATGCAAAAAGTTGACTCATTGGAAAAGACTCTGATGCTGGGAGGGATTGGGGGCAGGAGGAGAAGGGGATGACAGAGGATGAGATGGCTGGATGGCATCACTGACTCGATGGACGTGAGTCTGACTGAACTCTGGGAGTTGGTGATGGACAGGGAGGCCTGGCGTGCTGAGATTCACGGGGTTGCAAAGAGTCGGACACGACTGAGCGACTGAACTGTACTGAGACATGGATGGGAGTTTCCCGGGAACACTGTACTTTCTGCTCAATTTTACTGTGAACCTAAAAGGGCTCAAAAAAATTAATAAATAAATCCTATGGGGGAAAAAAGACTCACACAAATAAATACATCCTGTGGGGAAAAAAAAGAAACACATAATGAAGTACTATTTCACACCCACTGGGATGACTATAATCAAAACAGACAATGACAAGTTTGGGCAAGGGAAATGGAAAGTTGGAACTTGCACACACTACTGGTGGGAATGTAAAATGGCATAGTCTCTTTGGAAAACTGTCCGTTTCTTAAAAAGTTAAACATGATACTTTCAGCTCTGCCACTCCTATGTGTTTACTAAAAAGAAAACACTTATTCATATGAAGACCTGCTTGTGGATAATTTGGCATTTCTGCACGTTGTTAAACATAGAGTTACCACATGACCCAGCAATTCCACCTCTAAGCATATTAGTCATCTAGGGCTTCCATAACAAAATACCACAGACTGCTTGCCTTACAACAGAAATTTATTTCTCACAGTTTTGGAGGTTAGAAGTTGGAAGATCAAGGTATCCTCCCATGGTCTCTCCTCTGTGTACATATACCCCGTGTGCGTGCATGACATTCAGTCGTGTCTGCCTCTTTGTAACCCCAAAGATTGTAGCCCACCAGGCTCCTCTGTCCATGGGATTCTCCAGGCAAAAATACTGGAGTGGGTTTTTATTTCCTTATCCAGGGGATCTTCCCCACCCAGGGATTGAACCCGCATCTCCCACAGCTCCTGAATTTGTAGGCAGATTCTTTACCACTGAGCCAACTGGGAAACCCACTCATATACCCTTGGTGTCTCTCTTTATAAGGACACAAGCCATGTTGAATCATGACCCCACCCTAAAACTTGTTCATGTCTGCATTATTTACAATACAAAAGTAGAAACAATACAAATACCTATGGAATGACAAATGAATAAACAAAATATTGTAAATATACAATGGAACATAATTTAGACTCAAGAAAAAAATCCCTGATACATACTATTAAAGGATGAATCTTGAAAACATTCTGAGTGAAAGAAACCAGTAGAAAAATACTGTGTGCTTCTATTTATATGAAATGTCTAGGCCAAATATAGAGTTAAAAAGTTCATTACTGGTTGCCTAGGTCTGAAGGTGCTGGGGTATGTGGAGTGATTGCTAATAGTTATGAGATTTCTTTATGGGAGGATGAAGATTCTAAGTTTTAAACTTAGATTGTAGTGATAGTTGCACAATTCTTGGAGTTTACTTTAAAAATTGAATAGTACACTTTAAATGGCTGGGTTTTATGGTGTGTGAATTTTACCTCAATAAAAATATTGTAAAACATTTTTTAACACAGCACAAGATTTTTTAAAAAGTCATTTGGCATGCAAAACCTTTGGCAGAGTATATTCTCAATTAAAATGAGACAGATGGTCTTCAAAATATCAGGCACACATTGTCAAGAATATTGTACCAGGGGCCTGTGAATCTCACTGATATCTGGCAGCCACAGTCAAAATCGTGTGTGTGTGTGTAGCATCCCAAATTGTTAGCTGTAATTGAGACTCAAGAGATAGCCTTGGGACTAGAATGGCTAACAAAGGCATAGACAAAGTTCTTAGAAGTGAAATAAAGGGAACCAGAAAAACATCTATTTCTGCTTTATTGACTATGCCAAAGCCTTTGACTGTGTGGATTACAATCAACTGTGGAAAATTCTGAAAGAGATGGGAATACCAGACCACCTGACCTGCCTCTTGAGAAACCTGTATGCAGGTCAGGAAGCAACAGTTAGAACTGGACATGGAACAACAGACTGGTTCCAAATAGGAAATGGAGTACGTCAAGACTGTATATTGTCACCCTGCTTATTTAACTTACATGCGGAGTACATCATGAGAAACGCTGGGCTGGAAGAAGCACAAGCGGGAATCGAGATTGCTGGGAGAAATATCAATAACCTCAGATATGCAGATGACACCACCCTTGTGGCAGAAAGTGAAGAGGAGCTAAAAACCCTCTTGATGAAAGTGAAAGAGGAGAGTGAAAAAGTTGGCTTAAAGCTCAACATTCAGAAAATGAAGATCATGGCATCCGGTCCCATCACTCCATGGGAAATAGATGGGGAAAAAGTCNGGAGAAATATCAATAACCTCAGATATGCAGATGACACCACCCTTGTGGCAGAAAGTGAAGAGGAGCTAAAAACCCTCTTGATGAAAGTGAAAGAGGAGAGTGAAAAAGTTGGCTTAAAGCTCAACATTCAGAAAATGAAGATCATGGCATCTGGCCCCATCACTTCATGGGAGATAGATGGGGAAACAGTGGAAATAGTGTCAGACTTTATTTTGGGGGGCTCAAAATCACTGCAGATGGTGACTGTAGCCATGAAATTAAAAGACACTTACTCCTTGGGAGAA
This sequence comes from Neotragus moschatus, assembly GCA_006410615.1. Lineage (NCBI taxonomy): Eukaryota > Metazoa > Chordata > Mammalia > Artiodactyla > Bovidae > Neotragus > Neotragus moschatus. Next base: position 281,690 of record SJYA01001559.1, on the reverse strand, counting down.
AAGTTATGACCAGCCTAGAAAGCATATTGAAAAGCAGAGACATTAGTTTGCCAACATAGGTCCATCTAATCAAGGCTATGGTTTTTCCTGTGGTCATGTATGGATGTGAGAGTTGGATTGTGAAGAAAACTGAGCACCAAAGAATTGATGCTTTTGAACTGTGGTCTTGGAGAAGACTCTTGAGAGTCCCTTGGACTGCAAGGAGATCCAACCAGTCCATTCTGAAGGAGATCAGCCCTGGGTGTTCTTTGGAAGGAATGATGCTAAAGCTGAAACTCCAGTACTCTGGCTCCCTCATGCGAAGAGTTGACTCATTGAAAAGACTTTGATGCTAGGAGGAATTGGGGGCAGGAGGAGAAGGGGACGACAGAGGATGAGATGGCTGGATGGCATCACTGACATCCAGCATGGGCATGAGTCTAAGTGAACTCCGGGAGTTGGTGATGGACAGGGAGGCCTTGTGTGCTGCGATTCATGGGGTCGCAAAGAGTNCTGGGAGGGATAGGGGCAGGCGGAGAAGGGGACGGCAGAGGATGAGAGTCTGCATGGCATCACTGACCTGATGGACGTGAGTCTGAGTGAAATCTGGGAGTTGGTGATGGACAGGGAGGCCTGGCGTGTTGCGATTCATGAGGTCCCAAAGAGTCAGACATGACTGTGCGACTGAACTGAACTGAAAGGTGACTATTATCTTTCAAAATCTCTTTAACCCTCATGATATTCTTCTGTCGTTTTTGTCCCTGCATCATGTCCTACTCTTTTTGTGACTCCATGGATTATAGTCTGCCAGACCCCTCTGTCCATGGGATTTCCCAGGCAAAAATACTGGAGTGGTTGCCATTTCCTTCTCCAGAGGATCCCCCCAACCCAAGAATCAAACCCACATCTCATCTCCTATATTGCAGGCAGATTCTTTACCACTGAACCTGGAAACCCCATGATTTTCTTGGTAAAGCCCTAATCTGGTGCACTTGCCAGTTTCTAGTGAAAAATCAAATGGTCTTTCAACTCAGCTAATGACTGTAAACCATGTAACCTCAAAGTAGTGTGTTCTTCCCATCCGAGAAATGCAACATAGTGCCAGTGGCACTTGGCAGACATAGTGCCAAATATTGAGCTGAACAATAAAAGTGTAAGGCTCAGCTAAAGTGCAATTGTGTTGTGAGCTATGGAATGAGCTATGAGCAACGGCATAAGCCGGGGATTCTCAACCTCAGCATTACTGACATTTTGGACTGAATGATTCTTTCCTGGGCTGACTGTCCTGTTTGCCATAAGCTGTTTAGTCATATCCCTAGTCTCTACTCACTAGATGCTATTACCCCACCCCACCCCCAAAATGATGACAACCAAAAATGTTTCCAGACATAACCAGGTATCTCCTGGGGATGCAAAATTTAGAACCACTGGCAAGTCTAGAAAGACTTATCATTTTCCATGGTAATAACATAGGCCATATATTAAAAGGAAAATTCCATATCTTGGACTTTTACTTCACTAGTATAAGCTCAGTTGGTTTGAAATAGTCAGAATATTGTGTATGTAAGTGACCATATTCTTTGCCAAGTTTATTTGGAAGATTGTCATAGTTTGCTCTAAAATCTGAATCTGATGCTGAAATGCCAACTTGGAGCCACAGGAAAAAAAATTTATATTTGTATTATAGTAAAAGACTGCCCTTGGACACCTTTGGACACTTATAAATGGAAACATTTCAAAGCAATTGAAATGTAATTATATAATCTACTTTGCTGTGTAGTAAAAGATTTGCTGTCCACTGACAGAGAATTTGAAAAGACACTCAATGTCTTTATCATTATGGGCACCCACTTGGCACGGCAGAAATCACCTCATTGTCCTTCTAGCCTGTCAATAAATCATCTAAGAAAGAAGGATACAATCATGTAAGTTCTGATACATCGTACTTCGAGAGTTTTAAATGTGGATTTACTGCATTCTGAAACTATAGTGTGGATGGCATCTGCTCCCACATTTAAATATCAGTGCACTATCACTGTGATGTTAGTTTCCCCACGAAAAGCCTTCCCCTGCCTCAAGAGGACCATACATATACCTGATGTCTCTGGGGTTAAGTGATTCCTGTCTTTCCTTCCTCCTTTCCTTCTCCCTTCCCTCCTTCCTTCCTTCCTGCTTTCCTTCCTTCCTCCCTCTCTCCTTCCTTTTACGAGCATCCCTGAGCCACTAAAGCTAACATCCTCACCCACTCTTGCAATTATTCTACAGGAAACCATGGACAAGCTAGACTCTCTTATAAGTAGAATGTGAGGCTTTACCAAGAACCTTCCCCAGAGTTCAAGTCCAAATTACTGGCTACAAATGTTCCCAGGTGGCTCAGTGATAAAAACTCTGCCTGCCAATGTAAGAAATGCAGGAGACGAGGGTTTGACCCCTGGGTCGGGAAGATCCACCAGAGCAGGAAATGGCAACCCACTCTGGTATTCTTGCCTGGACAATCCCATGGACAAAGGAGCCTGGCAGGCTACAGCCCCAGCGTCACAAAAAAAGTCGGACCCAACTGAGTGACTGAGCATGCAAAGGAATGCAGACTTACAGAAGTAAAGTGCTTTCCTCAAACTTTCAAAAAAACTACATGAAGTTGTTAATAGGAAGTTTTGTTAACTAATGATATAAAATAAAACTACTGGCTATTTTCTGTATCTCAGTAAATGGCACTCCGTCTTTCCCTTACTCAAGCCAAAAATCTCAGAGTCATCCTAATCCCTTTCTCTGCTCTCATCCTTCACATCTAATCCATCAGTCCACCCTTATCCTACATCTGAACTCCAACCACTTTTCAACACCTCCAAAGCTGCCACCAGCCCCACTATATTCGCTCTTAACTGAGTTATTGACAGGTTCTTAGAACCTTTTCCCAACACTGCCACCAATGTGATGCTTTGAAGATAAATGACAGATAATGTCCCAGCTCTGTGCAAAATTCTCTTGGTTACTCAAGTCACCCAGAGGGAAGCCTAATGTTCATGAAGGCTGGCAGGCCCCATGTGTCCCTGTCACCTCCCTGTTCTCGTCTTCCCCACGCCCTGTCAGCCTGTTTCATCCTCAGAGTGCTTTCTGTACCTGGAACATGCCCAATGTGCTTCTTCAGGGCCTTTGAAATGGCTGTTCCCTCTGTCTGCAATGCTTCTCCTCCAGGTACTCGCATGGCCCTAGCTTCCCTGGTAGCTCAGATGGTTAAGAGTCCACCTACACTGTGGGAGACCTGGGTTCAGTCTCTGGGTTGGGAAGACCCCCTGGAGGAGGGCATGGCAACCCACTCCAGTATTCTTGCCTGGAGAATCCCATGGACAGAGGAGCCTGCGGGCTACAGTCCATGGAGTAGCAAAACAGCTGGACACGACTGAAGCAACTTAGCCCAGCAGAGCACTCACGTGGCCAACGGGCTCACTCTTTGAGAACTGCCGCTCAGAGTGTTCAGTGCCTACAGAAACCCCTCAATGGTATGTCTCCTTTTTAATTATAAAGAAAATCCCATGGACAGAGAAGACTGGTGTCCATGGGGTTGCAAAGAGTCGGACACGACTCAGCAACTTCATTTAGGTTGGTCAGAATTACAATGTGGCAACTTTCCAGTGTTCTATGATGTTATATGATAAATTGAAATAGAAGAAAAGCTGCATTTGTCTGCCATCCACTTGAAAGGATCAATACATCGCCGTTGAATGAAACAAGTATCACTTCAAAGTGTCTGAAGAACCAACTTTAAATACAGTGTAAGAAATAAAGGAAGGAACTGTCATATGCCTCAGGGCAAATACATTTACCATTTAAATGTGGGTTTCCCTGGAGAAACCCTGAGTGAATGTTAGTCTAGTTGTGTCAAAAAGCCATAATACAAGTGCCTTCATAGCCCAGTAAAAAGAAAAAGGATGGCATTGAATCTTTAAACATACTTACAAATTAGCTGTGCTATAGTAATTTGTATAAAGATTTCTCTTAAGCTCAGCAGCTAAATAACACACACTACAGTAGATTATGTTTTGACCTGCAACATTGTTTTATGCAGAAACCAATGAAATCATCACCTCTTCCAAAGATTTGATTCAGGTGGCAATTCCAAGATGTTTTTTGTTGTTGTTGTTTTTACAAAGGATTTCGAGCTTTATTAATATGAATTTATTTGAAATACATAAAAGTGGGGGGGGCGGGGTTCCTCCTTGTATAGATATCCTGGACTGAAAGGGCAATATGCCCCTTTCTCTCCTCAGGTGGTAGAGGCTACCACTTTAACAGGTGGAATCACGGCCATCTGCAGAAGTCCAATCATTTTATGGTCAACCAAGTACACATACTATGCATTGTTAAACTTCCTTCAAGTCAGTTAATGACTTGGAAAACAGGGAACAGATACATTTATTGTCTACATAAACATATACTAAAGTCAAGATTAGTTTCATTGATTGAAAGTTAGAATTAACCAGTAAAAAATAAAGTGAGGGGAACAGATAAATATTCTTTTTTAATATCTGTTGGGACATCTCAAGCACCTTTCAGGTGTTATAATTACCTAGAAGACCTCTTTTCAACAAGCAGCATAGAGAATTCGGTTCTCTGGATAGGAATTCACGTTCTTTTGAAAGAGCCTGATCATTTGATGATCTCAGTAGCATCTCAGAAATATCAGATGACAACTAATATTAACAACTGCTTTACAAACACTTCCTGGAGGAAAATATATATTTCTAGCTGTTCCTAATGCTTAGCACAAAATAATCATGCAAGCAATTTAAAGCACAAAGCTATTACCTGATGGTTCAGCGATAAAAGTATCTGTCTGCAATACAGGAGACATAGGTGATGAGGGTTCGATCCCTGGGTCGGGAAGACCCCCTGGAGAAGGGAATGGCAATCCACTCCAGTATTCTTGCCTGGAGAATTCCATGGGCAGAGGAGCCTGGCAGGCTACAGTCCATGAGGTCACAGAGTAGGACACAAGTGAGCACAGCACACTCTTTGCAAAGTAGGTACTAAGCAGATACTTGAATTGGTGTTGCAAGCAACTTATTAGTTGTCTAATGGTGAATAACAAATCACTTCAAGATTTAGTGACTTTAAAAATTATAATTAATTTATAGCTCTCATGATTTCTGTGGATCATGAGTTTGGAAACCACTCTCATGAGGCTGTGTTCTACAGGCTGTGGATGCAGTCACTTTAAGGCACAGCTGCTCTGTACCCTGGATTTAACCTCCGGCATGTAATTGTTTGCTATCTGCTTTATTCCACGAAACTGTAGGTTTCATTCAGGATTTTTCTGTAGGCTATTTTTTGTACTTTATTCCCAATATTTAGAAAAATATTTGGCAGAACATCTTCAAACAATATTCGTTCAACGAATGATGTTATGTTTGGAAATTCTTCCCTGTTAACAAACAACATTTTTAGAACTTGATCAAATTTTTTATTAAGAAAAAGGATGGTGTCTCATGAAACACACAGGAGAGGCATTATTACTGAAGAAGAATGAAAACAAACTATTATGATGCAAGATTTCTAACTTTCTCCTAAAGATAACTGATAATTCTTTGTAGATACCTGTTTGTTTCCAAAATGATATTTCAAGAAATCAGCTGTAAGGGTAATTCCTTTATAGTAGACTTAAATATATATATATATATA
>SJYA01001559.1:175519-275661 GCA_006410615.1 Neotragus moschatus | reverse complement strand
TATATATATATATATTATAAATACTTATATATATTTATAGAAATGTTTGTTATATATATTATATATATATATGTCTAGGCTATAGGTTCTTCTTCAGCTTCAGACTGAACTTACTGAACCAGACTAGAGCGGTGAAATGTAAAAACAAGACTCTTCTAAGACAACGACATTATCTCCCTTTGAATCTGTACTCTTGCTGTTTTTAAGAACTGAGTAATGGATTCAGAGCAAGAAATCCAAGCTCCTGGATTCCTCAGCTGTGTGATATTAAACAAAAGTTCTGGACTTTAATACTTCCTGAAAAATAGAAATAAAGATAATGATGTTACTTGATTTTATGCTCAGAATTGTGTCCACATCAAAATTCATATGTTGAGAATCCTAACCCCCAGTACCTCAGAATGTGACTGTATTTGCAGACAGGATCCTTAGAAAGGTAATTTAGGTATAATGTCACATATAGTCAGACACGACTGAGCGACTGAACTGAGGTCATATGTGTTGGTCGTAAAATTTGATATGCTCAGCATCCTTAAAAGAAGAGGGATTGGGACACAGAAACAAGCTTGCACAGAAGGAAGGCAAGGAGAAGACATGGGGGAGACGTATCCATAAGCTAAGGAGAAAGGCCCCCGAAGAAGTCAGCCTCGCTGACACATTTATCTTGAGCTTGTAGTCTCCAAAGCAGTGAGAAAATAAAATCACATTGTTTAATTTACCAGTCTGACCACAAATTTGGAGGCTTGAAATGATAGAAATGGGTTCTTTCCAGGCCTGGAAGCTAGAAGTTTGAAATCTGTCTCCCTGGAGTAGAATCAAGATGGTGGTAGGGCTGCACTCCCTCGGAAAGCTCTTTGGGGGTGTCCCTTCCTTGTCTCTTCCAGCTTCTGGGACTCTGACATTCCTTGGCTTATGGCTGCATCTCTCCAAGCTCGGCCTCCATGATCATGTCCCTTTACCTCTCTTTTCTGCCTGTGTCTTCCCTCTGCCTGTCATTTACACTGACACTTGTCATTTACACTGACATTCAGGGCCCACCAGGTTAATCCAGATAATCTTCCTCGTTGAGACTCTTCAGTTCAGTTCAGTTCAATTACTCAGTTGTGTCCGACTCTTTGGGATCCCATGAATCGCAGCACGCCAGGCTTCCCTGTCCATCACCAGCTCCCGGAGTTCACTCAGACTCATGTCNAGTCTTTGCCCTGCTTCATTCCGTATTCCAAGGCCAAATTTGCCTGTTACTCCAGGTGTTTCTTGACTTCCTACTTTTGCATCCCAGTCCCCTATGATGAAAAGGACATCTTTTTTGGGGTGTTAGTTCTAAAAGGTCTTGTAGGTCTTCATAGAACCATTCAGCTTCAATCACACTAGGACCACAGCCTTGTCTAACTCAATGATCTTTATTCCATTACTGTTAAATAAAAGGATGCTTTGTTGCTGTTTAGTCACTAAGTCATGTCTGACATTTTTGCAACCCCATGGAATGTAGCTCACCAGGCTCCTCTGCCCATGGGATTCTCCCAGCAAGTACACTGGAGTGGGTTGCCATTGCCATCTTCCTGACCCAGGGATTGAACCTGTGCCTTCCGCATTGGCAGGCAGATTATTCTTCACCACTGAGCCACCAGGGAAGCCCCAAATAGGTGCTTGCATACATGCTAAGTCACTTCATTCATGTCTGACTCTGCGACCCTATGGACTATAGCCTACCAATTTCCTCTGTCCATGGGATTCTCTAGGTAAGAATATTGGAGTGGGTAGCCTTTCCCTTCTCCAGGGGATCTTCCCAACCCAAAAATTGAGCTGGGGTCTCCTACATTGCAGGCAGACTCTTTACCAACTGAGCTATGAGGGAAGCCCTGGAGTGGGTTGCCATTTCCTCCTCCCGGAGAGCTTCTCAACTCAGGGATCGAACCTGTGTCTCTTACTTCTCCTGCATAGGCAGACAGGTTCTTTAGAGAAGGCCAAAATAGATGCCTACTCTTAATCTATGGCTATGGAAACCAATTTTGAGAGTGGAGACAGGAAAGAAGGAGAGGTGGAGTAGGGAGAGAGAAAGGGCTACAGAGAGAAAACAGCCAGTGTTTTACGTTAGACAGACAGAAAGAAAGAGACAGAGAGAGGAAAGAAGAGAAGAAAAAACAAAACAAGAAAAAAATAAAAGAAAGACTGACTTGTGGAAAAGCTGGTACAGTATCAGACCATAAACAAAACGCCTTCCAGAGCAGATTATACAAAAGGCATTTCACAAGTTAAACAATCCCCTAACCGTCAAGGTTGTGAAAGAAACCAGAAACTAAAAAAGGAAGCAGTCTCTCCTCTCTCTGTATTGGTTAAGACAGAAATTCCTAGTGTCTTTGAGGCTGAATCTCAATCTCATCTTGAGTTTGATTCCCTGACATGCTCTCCAACCCTTTATTTCTTCTAGAAGTGTGAGGTACTATCTATTCCTCATGAAATGAAAGTTAATTTTATTTTAAACACATTTTATTCCACCTTTTAATTTGCTTGGGCTACACAGTGAGCTCTTCGCAAACAGAAAGTGAGGCCCTAGAGTTAGCAAATGAAAGCTGCCTGGGAAGGAGCTGACCTTTACAGGCGTGGCGCGTGGTGGGCTTTTCCATCCACCCTCCCTTTCTCCACTGGACACTGAACTATATTTAAGTATAATTTCACCCTGCCCGAGCTTTTTCTAGGTAAAGACTGGTTTCTGGGTCAGAACCCCACTCTGTGAATACTACTAAGGTCCATGTTTTGCACATACAGGCTTTGAAATCACAATTTATCTTTTATTTGAACAGTTCTGAGCACAAAATGGTTAGGTGTTTAGATATAAAAGAACCACAGTACCTCCTCCTCAGGCTTTCCTGGTAGCTCAGACAGTAAAGAGTCCACCTGCAATGCAGGAGGACTGCATTTGGGTTCAATCCCTGGGTCAGGAAGATTCCCTGAAGAATGGAATGGCTACCCATTCCAGTATTCTGACCTAGAGAATTCCATGGACAGAGGACAGGCTACAGTCCTGGCAGGCCACAGTCCATGAGGTCTCAAAGAGTCAGACATGCCTGAGGGCCTAACACACACACCTACACACCTCCTTCCCACAGAGCAGCTTATGGTATTATTAAGAGCAATTTTCCCAGTGGTGGAGAAAGCAAGAAAACTTAGTGCCTGGTAACCAGATGTCTGCACAAGCTGCTTTGTCTCGAATAATTATTAATAATGCCTCCTTTTACTCTCGAAATGGCATCCCACTCCAGTACTCTTGCCTGGAAAATCCCATGGAGGGAGAAGCCTGGTAGGCTGCAGTCCATGGGGTCGCTAGGACACGACTGAGCGACTTCACTTTCACTTTTCACTTTCATGCACTGGAGAAGGAAATGGCAACCCACTCCAGTGTTCTTGCCTGGAGAATCCCAGGGACGGGGGAGCCTGGTGGGCTGCCGTCTATTGGGTCGCACAGAGTCAGACACAACTGAAGCAACTTAGCAGCAGCGGCAGCAGCTTACTCTCGAAAAAGTTCTGGTGTGGATGAAAAAATATAAGATCACTCTACAAACAACCCTAGAGATATTTTTAAAGATACTCTTGCAGTCTGTGGACATGGATATATACTGTGACAGACACAAGAGCTCCTTGACAATAAGTGATCAGGGTAATTGCAATCATCAGAAGTCTGAAAACATATCACAGTCATTCGCTTTATTATCCTTTTACAGATACTGCATTTTTTTACAGACTGAAGCTTTGTGGTGATACATTCCAAAGAAATAATGAGTGGGCTGCTCTGCACGCTAAGTGGACTCTTGAGGAGAAAACTACTCCTGGTGAAGATGCTGAGAAGATCGTTGAAATGACAACAATATATTACATGAAATCAGTTGATAAAGGAGCATGGGGTTTGAGTGTGTGTGTGCCAAGTTCCTTCAGTTGTGTCTGATTCTTTGTGACCCTATGGACTGTAGCCCCACCAGGCTCCTCTGTCCATGGGATTCTCCAGACAACAGTACTGGAGAAGGTAGCTGTTCCCTTCTCTAGGGGATCTTCCCAATCAAGGAATCGAAGCTGCATCTCTCATGTCTCCTGCATTAGCAGGCAGGTTCTTGGAGAGGATTGAGTAATTATGAAAGAAACTCCACTACGGGAAAATGGTATCAAAGAACATTACCTGCTACAGAGAAATTGTTCATCAAAGCAGGAGTCACTCAATGTAACCAACCTCATTTTTTTTCTTATTTTAAGAAATTGACATAGTCACTCCACGCTTCAACAACCACCGCCCTGATCAGAAGCTTTTCCAACAGTGGAGGTAAGATTTTCCAACAGTGAAAAGAATACAACCCACCAAAGGCGCAGATGATGGTTAGCAATAAAGTATTTTCAAGGTAAAGTATGTGTACTGTATTTTTAGACATAATGCTATTGCACACTTAACAGTATAGTGTAAACATGACTTTTGTATACACTGGGAAACCAAAACATTCTTGTGACTCACTTCATTGCAGTATTCAATTAATGGTCTGGAACCAAACCTGCAATATCTCTGGGGTGTGCCTGTAAGTACTTAGTGATCCATTATCTTGTTCAGTTCTAGATTGTCCACTGAACCTGCCTGTCAGTCCTGCTGAGCCCTGAACAATAGACAGTGAGCACACAGGCACACAGAGAAGACGCGGCTGTCTGGGAAGCAGGGGAAAGGCTTGCACCGACCAGGGAACTGGGAGAATATGAGCCCTGGGAAGGAACTCACATGTTTTTAAACATAGAAGTCATTACAAAATGAGTCCAGAGGGGAGGGAAGGGGGGATAGGAAATCATATGTTGCCTCTGCCTGGTTCTGCTCCTGTCTATTTTATCTCACCTTGTGACAAGGGGTGAGGAAGTTAAAAAAAAAAAAAGCACGTATATTAAATTAAAAGCGCTTGTATTGCCACCATCAAGCTTAGAATATACTCTGCCCAACTTCACACCAACTGTCCAGGATGAACTGCCCCTCATGGCCACCCCCCCATCCTCCCTGCATTTGTTTACTTCCAGCTGTAAAAGGGAGGTTACGGTGCAAGCATGAAGGGGACAACCACTTGGGAAACAAGTTCCTGGTAGAAGGGTGGCATTGTCAGTGGGTCTGGTCTGTTATCTAAACTGCACTTGGGACACTCATAGTCGCAACTCAAACTGCAAGAACGTTTACAACCATAATCATTGCTGGAACTGCAGGGAGGAAAGAAAAACTGGTGAATAAACACTAGTCGACTTAAAGAAAAGAATATTGGTCAGTATACACGCAAATACTTGCTCCACAGCAGAAATGCCTAATTTTTAAATAAATAAATTGAAATTTATTCCTGGTTTTAAACAAACGGTTTCCTCTGGTGTTTGATATATTGGAACACATTATGAAAGCAGATCAGCAAAGCAAAGACGTCTGCTTGGCATTACTCCTTGAGACTATTCAGTTTTCACTGATGAAATAGGAGTAAGAGTCACTTGTATTAGAACTCTCCAGAGAAATGAAACCAATAAGAGATATATTAAAATTTTTGTATAAAAATATATTAAAAGTTTAATATAAACCATTATATATATAATTTACCATACAAATTAGATCTATATGTGTATAGATATTTATACTATATATATTACCTCTTCTGTTGTTTATCTCTTCTGATCTATATAAGAGAACAAGAGAGAGAAATTCATTTTAAGGAATTGCCTCATGCTCTTGTGGAGGCTGACAAGTCCAAAATCTGCAAAGTAGGCCAAAAAGTGCAGATCTAGGCAGGAACTGCAATTCAAGGCCACTGGCTCTCTGCTGGCTGAATTGCCTTTCTTCCTAAGAGGTCAGTCTTTTTCGATTAAAGCCTCCAACTTATTGGATGAGGCCTACTTACATTAAAGAGAGTAATCTGCTTTACCCAAAGTCTACTGATTTAAATGTTATTCTCACTTAAAAAAAAATTCACAGAAATGTCTAGAATAATGTTTGACCAAGTGTCAGGATAGCGTATCCTCACCAAATGGACACATGAAATTAACCATCACAATCAATGTCCCCAGTATGATGCTACCTTAGTCTTGGTCACACCTTCAAAGCCCACTTAATAGTCAAAGGGACTATATTTGTAACATAAATAAAAATAAGACACCTAATAGAAAATTATTTGCAATTAAAAACATGGAGCAGAGTTCTTTCCTAATTTAGTACAAAATACAATAAAGAAATTAATTCCCTTGATTTTGTCCAGGTTTCCTGAACTATATTGTGAAGGATACCACCTCTAGGCAAATGATCATACCGATTCAGTCTTTGCAGCTGAGAAATACAATAAGATGTCGATAAATACAGAAGGTTACATTGATTCATTCAGACTTGCTGCTTCTGACCTAAGTAAAAGAATATGCAGTTGATTTATCTCAGAACATTGTCAGGAAACCGTGTTTTTAACTTGGAAATGCAAAAGGTTTTTTTAATAAAGCATACTTGAAATGATATGGAAATGTATTTCACCACCAGAACAGCACTTCTATTTTTAATCAAGGATAGTTTCCTAGTGTGTAGTAGTTACTCTGCACAGCCCCTAGGACAATCTTGGAGTGGAGTGGTGACCCAACAGTGACTGTCCCAAGAGGTTCTCTAAATGCCGGAGTACCTGAACCCCAAACAGAAGCCCCTGGGCTGACATGTGGGGCTGTCAATAGCACAGATACTTTAAATAGAAACTTGAAACCTACTTTCCCAGAAAACCATCCCAGTGTTTACTTTTCTTTCAGAGAAAAGTAGGCTGTGAAAGATATGTTTCAAAAATAGACTAAGACACTTACATAGTGAACTTAATATAAGTTATCTCCCTATAAATGTAAGACATCATCCTGAGACGAACTGTTCTTTGTAAAAGAAGTAACATTGATTCTTGGAAATGAGAACAAAATATTGTTTGTGGTGAATGACTTCTATTTGTATTTTATCCCTGTTAGTAAATAATCATTTTTTACCACTTAAGATTTAGATCAGTGAAAAGTGTGAAATAATCAATGATCTTTTCATCCTGTTATACTCTCTTGTTATAGAGAAGATTCTCAATAAAGATGATTGTTCATTCATTTTGCTCCTTCAACATATTTTGAAAACTGTGTGCTGGCATTGTGAGATATGCTGGAGATCGGTCAAGGAGGAAGACTCAGCTTGTAGCCTCAAAGAACTCCAGTGCTAGCAGGCTAGGGGGAGCAGGGAGGTAAGCACCAAGGGTATGGGTCATGCAAATAGAGGAACAAAGACACAGGGAGAAGGGATGAGCCTTATTCAGAGAGAAGAGGTTAATGACTGTCAGCCAATAAGAAATATGTAAATTCTCTAAATGTGTGCTGTGTGCCCGGCACTAGATGTCCTTACCTTCTTTTGCATGGTGTTAATCCCTCAGCATCCCTCAGCATCCCTCAGCAGGGGCTTCCCTCGTAGCTCAGAGGTTAAAGTGTCTGCCTGCAATGCCAGAAATCTGGGTTCAGTCCCTGGGTTGGGAAGATTCCCCTGGAGAAGGAAATGGCAACCCACTCCAGTATTCTTGCCTGGAGAATCCCATGGACGGAGGAGTCTGGTGGGCTACAGTCCACGGGGTCGCAAAGAGTTGGACACAACTGAGCGACTTCACTTTCGCTTTAATCCCTCAGCAATGGAGACCCCGAACCAAGTTGAAGATGTGTTGACCTGATGACTCTTCAAGTGGGCCTCATGGAACATGCGATCTGAAAGAGGGCACTTCTCACAAAGCTTGATTACAAGTCAGAACAGAAGCTCCAATGAGAGGCTGCTGACAAGCACGATCTTTAGGAAACTCAGAGCACATCTTCCAACATCTGTCAAACATGAGGGCTATTACCCCCATTCTCCTGTCTCCACCATCCTCCATTTGAGAGGTGTGAAATACTCTGTGTATATTTACTTATCAACATTTATTGTTCATACCCTGCTGCCTACTTCCAGAAAGAATTTGGGAACACTTCCTTTTCGTAAAGATATCCATATGACATGGCTGTTGAAAAAAATAAAACAATACATGTCAAGTAACTGAGGAGAGAGTGAGTATTTTAACCTAGTTTGCTGCAGGCGAGCATTAAATTTACCTCTATTCATACACTGATAGTCAAGGGGGGGAGAGGAAAGAAAGAAAGAAGATGGGGAAGGGTGAACAAGATGGCGCTCACTTAACTTTTATCATTAGATAGAAAAGAAAATTAGCAATTCAGAAATGTCTTTACTCTTCCTCTAGGGCAAAACCCCTAAGAGAGGAATAGTGTAAGAATGTCTCTACGAAGGGAGTTATGTAAGCAATATATATGCAAAGGATGTGGATACATGCTCTGTGTGTGTATGTGTATGTATAGGGTGTGTGTGCGTGTGTGCTCGTGTGCTGTGTGTGTGTTATGAAAGCTGAAAGCAAATTATTAAAGCTTCCAAAAGGTCCTTCTATAGGGAGCCAACGTAATGATAATAGCTCCCATTTATTATATGTTGACACTGTTCTAGGGCTTTATGTGTATTTTCTCTGATAATGTTGTACAATAGATGCTATTTCTCTGATAATGATGTGAGATAGATGTTCTTCCACAAGCTACCTAGAAAGGAACTTACAGAGACCAAGGAATTTGGCTAAGTTGTAAAGCTAAGATATGGATCTGTGTCTGCCTGATCTAAAGTCTATGTTCTTTCCACCCTACCCACCGAAGCATGTAGAAGTCTGTTGTTTTGACGTGGAGACAGAAGTAGAACAACCTGGAAAGTGCGAATCATCATGTCCTTATATCTCCAATAACTATTGTCCAAATCCATTTTTGACACAGTCAGAAGAGCAAACCATCTGAGTTTAAAACTGCTGACAAAAATCTGCAATGCTGGTATTTTGCAAAAGAAAATTTAAATGTTTTATACACTGGGTCTCTAAGAAGCATAACAAAATTTCTTTTAAATGAAGGTCTAGCCAGGTATACACTTTTCAAGGTGAGGACTAAATCCTATCTTCCTGCAAGGCTAGGCTATGGGGTTAATTATGGTTAGGGCCAAAGCTTTTCTTCCTAACCAGGTTAGTGCATCAGATTCTACACAATAAAGCTTAAAAGCAACACACATCAGTAAAGACTTTCCCTTGAAAGTGACAGAAATCCAATTTGAATCAACATGGAAAAAGGATTAGTGATCTTACAAAATCAAAGGAGGGGTGAACATCCAAACCACTTGAAAGGTAGAGATTGTGCCCCATGAGTCAAAAGAAAACTTCTCACCAGGTCTCTTTTCTCTCTCTCATTTGCTGTCTCTTTCTCTGTGCCAAGTTCTTGCTCTGAGTTAGGCTTTCTCCACGTGCCAGGAAATATGATCACTCACAGTTCCCGAGTTTTACATCTCAATTCCATCATAGGGTAGGGCTGTCTCATACAAACTACTTCTCCCTCCCCAAGAAACAAATAAACAACCCGAGCAGAACATCTTGGTTTGGTTGCCCAACTGTGGAGTACTCAACACTTTCAAGGAAGCAGAGTTGCTCAGAGAACTGCATGATTGTAGTAAAAAGAAGAGCAATTGCCAGAAGAGCTGTTTTTCCAGAAGTCTGGAGGTGATTGGTAAAACAAACAGTAAGTACACTCCATAAGACTGTCTTGTGTCAGTGACTTTTAAAAACAGAGATTAGCAACAGTGAAGTATTCTGTATAATAAAATAATATTTTTTTAACTGATGGATTAAAATTTTCATTTGTTAATACTCTTCTTGCAAAAGACATTCAAGATCACTTAGAGGAATATATAAAATAAACCAGTTACCAATAATATATGACAGTAAGTCATAAACCACAAATTATATGAGAGACAAAAAGTTAAAACAAACATGGAGGCAAAAGTAGAAGCAGAAATTAATTAGTTGAAAAGTGCAATCATACTGTTTATTTTGATCTACAAATTTTGCTCTATAAAAGGGAATGATAAAACAATTCATGGTACCCATAAAATAAAAACAAATCTATTTCTCAAAATGACCAGGACTAGTCCTTATAGTAGGTCCAAAAAAAGATATGTTCCTGAGCTGCTTCATAAAGTAGAGAAAGTGTATTCCAAGAACACAAGATCCATAAAAGAATTAATAGAAAAATTCTCAATACAAACCCAAGGCTCAATACCTAGTACAATTCAAGAACAATAATGCTGCAGGGGATATAACAGTCTGTTCTAGAAATACATCTCCTGGCCCTTAAGAGGTTTAATCCAGGGATAGATTTCATGCATTTACTCAGTGAACAAGTATTGTGGTGTACCCACTAATTGCCAAACATGGATGTTGGAAATATAATGGGAACAAAATATGAAGGGACAAATGGAATGTGCAGCTTTCCTAAATCGCTTCTCTTAGAGAGACATTGCTTCTCTTAGTTGAGCTTTCAATAACAACAACAACAACAACAACAAATAATCTGAATAACAAAGAGTTAAAAAATGTACTCTCAGACTTCCTGGGTGGCACGGTGGATGAGACTCCATCTGCCAGCACACGGGACATGGGTTCAACTCCTGGTCCAGGAAGATTTCACATTCTAGGGAGCAACTAAGTCCATGTGCAGCAACTACTAAAGCCTTGAGGGCCTAGAGCCTGCAATAAGAGAAGACACCGGCGAGAGAGAAGCTGTCCACCTCAACTAGAGGCAGGTCTCACTTGCAGCAACTAGAGAAAGCAGACTCATAGCAATGAAGATCACTGCAACCACAAATTAATACATAAAAAATTTTAAAAACGTACTCCCTGGCAAGTGGCTAGCAACATTCTATTTCACCAGTTAAGGACACAATCATGTGGCTCCTACAGGGAAGAGTTAGGGTTAGAATAGANGCCTTGAGGGCCTAGAGCCTGCAATAAGAGAAGACACCGGCGAGAGAGAAGCTGTCCACCTCAACTAGAGGCAGGTCTCACTTGCAGCAACTAGAGAAAGCAGACTCATAGCAATGAAGATCACTGCAACCACAAATTAATACATAAAAAATTTTAAAAACGTACTCCCTGGCAAGTGGCTAGCAACATTCTATTTCACCAGTTAAGGACACAATCATGTGGCTCCTACAGGGAAGAGTTAGGGTTAGAATAGATAACTTGTGAAGAACAAAGTACTTAACAAAGACATTTTCCCTGAAGCCATTCCACTTTCTCTTGGAGGTGAGGGAATTTTTGTAGGCAGAGCCAAGATCTTTCTTAGAAAATGATGACTGTCAAAAGGTTCCAACTTTCTCTACCAGATAATTTGACAATTATTTTAGTTGACCAAAAAAAAACTTAAGGCAGTATAAGTATATTTGAATGCCAATTTCAACATACTAAGATCCCTATAAAACACTCAAGAGCACCAAGTTTTTAACTACTCTCTGATACATAGCCTCCAAGAGGGAATATTTGTCAAATATACATCCAGGCAAACAGACAAGACATCATGCTATATTGAATATTAATAATAAAGACTGAGAGTTAGCCACCGAAGAGTAATTTTGGAGTTCTATTTTGGGGGGGACTCCCTTGGTAGCTCAGCTGATAAAGAATCCATCTGCAATGCAGGAGACCCCAGTTCAATCCCTGGGTTAAGAATATCCACTGGAGAAGGGAATGGCTACCCATTCCAATTTTCAGGCCTGGGTCCCAAAGAGTTGGAAAGGACTGAATGACTTTCACTTTCATTTTATTTTTTTGGAAGAAAGGCAGTAATTAAGTCAATTGCCTGTTAAAGGTCCTATATTACGTTTACAAAATTGTACCAGATATGTCTATAAAAGTACTTTCCAGAAATCTGTAGTACAGTCCTGTGGACTAGCTCTCCCTTTTTAAAACTGAAGTAGTGTTGATTAACAATATTGTGTTAGTTTCAGGTGTACAGCATAGTGATTGAATTAACAGATACAAATTACTATCCGTAGATGTGCAACAAGGATTTACTGGACTAGTTCTTTTTTGAGCAGACTGTATCCAGACAGACCTGCCTGGTAGCCACAAAACAGGTATCCCAGAGAACTCTCTATGTTGCTAATGTTAAATCATTCCTCAGAACAGAGTTATATAGCACTGGCTGTATATTATTATTACTATAATTTTAGCACCACCAGTTAATAGGTTAAGCTGATTTATGGAACTCCTTGTAATTCTATAAGGGTATAACTCATTACTTGACTTGTCGAGAGAGCATGCATCTAACTAATACAAGCATTGAGACTATTTACTGGCTCTGTTTATGAATGAAACTACCAGTCCTTATCTACTCTTATTTTTACAGGTAGTCTTGTGGCAAAGTGTCTAAATCTACATTGAAAGTCTGTTATTTATATTGAAATGAGCAAGCTTGGCCCATGGATCTCTGTTAAATCAAAAGAAGACAATAAATGATGGACAGGCCTGATTTTTCAAAAGACACAGTCAAAGGCATTTAAATAATAAGGAGAGTACATTTTCTGATACAAAGGACATCATTTCCTGGCTACATACAATTTCTGAAGCATTTAGTCACTTAATATCTCAGAATGCCAGTTACCTCATGTGAAAAACAGAGATAAGAATAATGCCTCCCAAATAAGTTGTCAGGAGAGTCATTCTAAAGGCTTTCCTGGAAGTGTTCCTTGAACAGTAGGGCATTGTGATAATTTTTCATGGTCAAGTTATAGTAACACATGAATAAAATTCTCAAGAACAAACTTGATATTTGATTGTAACTTCTGTTGCTTGATAAAAATATTAATAGCCACAATTCTCAGGGGTTGCTAATATTCTCCAAAGTCAGATTGCAGATATTATGTGCCTTCTGGCTGCAGTATACTTATTCTTGGCAAGTATTTTTGCCAAAAAATAGAACTTGACTCTCATCAAGTGTCTAGATATAGTGACTGATATACAGGAAATCTTTACAAAGCTGGAGGGCCATCAGTAAATTCTAGACTAAAGGAAATCCTCTAGGACAAATGACCTGGTTTCTTTAATAAAGAAGCTTCAAGGAATAAAATAAAGAGAGGAACAAAAGATGGAGGAGGAAACTGGAGGTTTAAAGTGATTTAAGAGGTACACAAATCAATTGCAAATGTATGGCATAGCACCCAGTTTATTCAATAAATCCTTTTTAGGAGTTAAAAAGAGACAGGGAGAGCCCAGCATTTAAGATAGACTTCATCAAAATCTGAAAATATTTGTTACTCAAATGACATCTTAAGGGAAGGGAAAGACATTAGCAAAACACAGGTAATGAAGGACTTTTATCTAGAATATAAAATGAATTCTCAACACTTAAGAAATTAATTTGAAAGTGCCAGTTTAAAAAATGGACAAATGAACAGATACTTCATCAAAACGACATGGGTGGCAAATAAGCAGATGAAAGATGCTCAGCATCAGAACTCACTAGGGAAATGTGAATTAGGACCATAATGAGATCCTACCATTAGAATGGCTAAAACTAAAAGAAAAAACAAAACAAAACCTGACAATATCGAATACTGGGGCAGATGCAAGGCAATTGAAACTCATACACTGCTGCTGAGCCTGCAAAATGGTTATCCTAGAAAATAGCTTGGCAGTTTCTTATAAAGTTAAACTACACTTGTGAGTCAGCAGTCATACTCTTAGGTATTTAGCTGTTTACTTAGAAATGTGTGTTCACACAAAAATCTATATGTGAATGCTTATAGAGGCTTTAATCATAATATATCAAAACTGAAAAAGCCCACATATGGATGCTTAAACAAACTGTGGAATGTCCATACAATGGAATGCTGCTGCTGCTGCTGCTAAGTCGCTTCAGTTGTGTCCGACTCTGTGCAACCCCATAGACAGCAGCCCACCAGGCTCCTCTGTCCCTGGGATTCTCTAGGCAAGAATACTGGAGTGGGTTGCCATTTCCTTCTCCAATGCATGCACGCATGCTAAGTCGCTTCAGTCATGTCCGACTTTGTGTGACCCCATGGACAGCAGTCCACCAAGGCTCCTCTGTCCACGGGATTCTCCAGGCAAGAATACTGGAGTAAGTTGCCATTTCCTTCTCCCATACAATGGAATAGTACTCAGCAAAAAAAGGGAGAAATTACTAATTACATAATCAACATAAATGAATCTCTCTACTTTAAATGTGTTTGAAATTTTCTCTAATACAGCATTTATTTTTTATCTTTTGTATCATGAAGCTTGTTTTATTATAGCAACTAACCTAATAATAATTCTTAATAATGCAGCATACTGTATATTGTTTAGCATAAGGAAACATACTTATTTAAACAAACTTTGGCCACCGGATGTGAAGAACTGACTCATTGGAAAAGACCCTGATGCTGGGAGAGAATGAAGGCTGGGTGGGTGAATGGCAGAGGTGGGTGAATGGCATCGCCTATGAGATGGACATGAGTTTGAATAGGCTTCGGGAGTTGGTGATGGACAGGGAACCCTGGCATGCTGCGGTCCCTGGTGTTGCAGAGTTAGAAACGACTGAGTGATTGGACTGAACTGAACTGAAGTGGCACTACTTTTGGTAATGAAAAAGTTTTACTAATATTGAGTAACAGTTTAATCCACCATCTTTATAGTTCTTACTATGGTCTTTTGGCCCAAACTCTGAGTACTGCTCCCTATAGTGAGAAGATTTAAAAAATAAAAATTGTGGACTCTTTTACATGTAGAGCAGATTTCTAGAATTTATTCCTCCAGTAGAACTGAAGCCTTATACATGGTAAATAGCACTTCCCATTTCCCCTTCCCCCAGACCCTGGCAGCCACTTCTGGGTTTACATGTTATACACCCAAAATAGTTAGAATCAGGATATTAAAGAGATATCAACATTCTCATGTTCATTATTACATTATTCATAATAGCCAAGATCTGGAAACAACCTAATGTCCACTGACAGATGATTAGATTAAAAAATGTGGTAGATACATACAATGGAGTATTTTTCAGCTTTAAAAAGAAGGAATTCTTGCCATATGCAGCAACATGGATGACCCCAGAGGACATTATGTCAAGTGAAATGAGCCAGTTTCAGGGCCAGTACTGCACAATTCCACCTATATGAGATATCTAGTGACACTTTTAAAAGAATGGACAATAATTTAAAAAATAGGACTCTTCGCTCTATAAATTTAAATATATATATAGAAAAATAAATCTCTGCCAGGGAAGCCAAGGCAAATATAGAAATTTAAAGTGTGAGTTGCTTTTTAATTCACAGATGGTACCAATCTTCACTGGAAATCCATCATGCCTGGCATCAGTTCTTATTTCCAGACACTTACTCCACCTCTAAGCTAGTTCTAGTTTGATCCTAAGGTATGAAGTCCTGAGCTTCTGAGACATTATTATCACAGATTTGCCTCATAGTCTTACATTAGCCTAAAATATTTTAGTGTTCAGTACAAACCATAGGCCTCTGTATATTTCTCTCGTTGTTGCTGTCTGTTCTTGGAAATATTCTCTGCTTTCTGATTTTAGAGTGCTTTCTCTTCTAGTGAGAATGACTGTAAGAGACGGGAATGGCTACCCACTCCAGTGTTCTTGCATAGAGAATTCCATGGACAGTCCATGGGGTTGCAAAGAGTTGGACATGACTGAGCAACTTTCACTTTCATTTTTCATACCAATTGCACAAGTTTTACTTCATGGAACCCTGCTTCAGACTTTGGAATATGCAAATGTATTCATAGGGGAAGATAACAGACAGATATATAGGGTCTTATTACAGAGTACTCAATAGTTGGAGTAGGTCCTCTTATGATGGAGTCGCTTCTGTTTTTAAAAAGTTCCTGGTGTGTATAGTCTTCAAGTTTTTAGTACGCCTCTATTCTTCATTCCTAATGAAGTTACAGAGGACAAGAGTCGGAGCAGGAGAGTCAGGGCCACAGGCAGAGGAACACCATCAAACCCGTGGACCAAGGCCAGCCTGGCTCAGGCCACAGCAGGAAGCAGCCAGCAGCAGCCAGGCCAGCAAGAACTTGGCATGGGTGTCTGGGTCATGCAGCCAGAGGTAAACAGGTTGGGGGAGGTCAGAGCCGAGCGAGGCCTCTCGGAGCTCACGGGACAGCAGGCATTTGTGAAGTGGTTGTATTTCAGGCACTGACTCCAGCTGCCTTGCTGTTCTCGCCTGTCTCCTGCACTTCTGAATGACAGTAAATTCCTTAGTTTTTGCCCCTTCAGCAGCTCATTCTGAATCTAACATTGCAGTTAATATTAATCAAATATTTAACTAATATTAATCAGGGCAAATTGCAGAAACTATCAGTAAGCAATTCGGACTGTCTGACTTCTATGAGATATGTGGGTTTTTTTTTTTTTTTTAAGTTTAAATGCCTCATTTCCAAACATGATTTTTTTTTCTTGTATTAAAACATAGTATTTTTTTCCTGTGTGGTTTATAGTAGAATATTTTATGAAATACTTTATTTAAATGGAATTATGAATGAAATGAGACACTTAAATCTATGGCTTTCTAAATCACAAATATAACAAAACACTATTATGATATAGATGACTTTTTGAGGTGTCTTTTAGTCTAAAATTAGAAACTAAACTACCTTTCTAACTGACTTCAATCTGGGCATCACTAAAATAACATATGAAGAAAGTGGTTTGTTTCCCTTCCAGGAACGACTGATCCCCACAGTCATAGGTATCTTTCTTGTTCCACTGAACTCCCTGGTCATTAACCCACAAATCCTTAATGCCTATAGAATGGATTCAGGACCTAGTTCCTAATCTTCTCACCACCAAAGCTTCCCAAATAGATAATTCCTTTTCCTCTTCTCTCCATGTACCCAGAAATAACATTATAAATGATAATTTCATTGCCACCTGAGAAGGCATAATATCACTTACAAGTAAAGAAGCTCAATCGTTCATTAGCCTCTGTAGTATATAATGTGTAGTGGCTATACCCAGATAGAGCATACTGGTGGCCTCATTAGGAAGTGCTGGTTATGAGCTATACAACTACAGAAAGAAACCCTTATAAACACTCTGAAAAAGGAGGTATCAGTTCCACACAATATGTTGCTCTTTTTAAGGTGAAGTGGGGCCTCAAAGTGGTACAAGTGAACTTATTTACAAAACAGAAACAGAGTCACAGATGTAGAAAACAAACTTATGGTTACCAGAGGGGAAAGGGAGGAGGGAGCCTGGGATTGACATATACACATTGCAATACATAGAATAGATAATTAATAAGGACCTACTATATAGCATACAGCTCTAATGGCCTCTATGGGAAAAAAAATCTCAAAAGAGTAGGTATATGTATATGCAAAACTAGCTCACTATACTGTATATCTGAAACTAACAAGACACCGTAAATCAACGATACTCCAATAAATTTTTTTAAAGTGTGTCAGACAATTAGTTTGCTGAGTTTCAGCTGTTCTGATTCTGCAGTTAACACCATGACCTTGCACAAGTATTCAGTGTCTGCATTTAGTGTCTTTATTTAAAAAATGATGGGTTAATCATCTCTAAGGTCCAACTTATTTGTTCATCTTATTCCTGAAAGAAGGAAAATACAAAATCAGTGGACCCGAGCTCTGCTTTCTGTTCTGTGGTTCTGTGTTCTAAGACCTGGAGGTCAAACTCACTTGCATACTGCTTGCCCCTATTTCCTCAAGTGCTAAGTAAGGATAACTTGACTAACTCATGAGATCAATAGTGAAGTTACAATAATTGGCTATATAAATAGCTTGAAATAATTTATTATAATATAATGTATTATACAAATGTAAGGGACCCTCCACTTAAAATTGTGCTCAGCTGCTCAGTTGTGACTGACTCTTTGTGACCCCATAGACTGTAGCCCGCCAGGCTCCTCTGTCCATGGAATTCTCCAAGCAAGAATACTGAGCGGAGCATGCACAGGGACCCATAGGGAATAAAGAGGACTTCTTTACCACTTCCCCTCTCAGTCAATTTTTTTTTTTTTTACCATCCCCCCCCCCCCCCCGATTCCTTATCCTGAGGTCCTTATCTTTTCAGGCCTACCTCATGCAAAGAGTTGACTCACTGGAAAAGACTCTGATGCTGGGAGGGATTGGGGGCAGGAGGAGAAGGGAATGACAGAGGATGAGAGGGCTGGATGGCATCACTGACTTGATGGGCGTGAGTCTGAGTGAACTCCTGGAGTTGGTGATGGACAGGGAGGCCTGGCGTGCTGCGATTCATGGGGTCACAAAGAGTTGGACACGACTGAGCGACTGAACTGAACTGAACTGAGGTCAAACTCAAGGGTGTTTTAATGTTGCTGTTTATATCATTCCAAGTCAGGAGCCTAGTAAACCATGAATTTGTACAACAGTTAGATTAGGTGCATTTACTTTGATGTACTTTGCATCAAGGCCAATCCTAAAAAGTACTAGAGTAGTCCCTTGGTATCAGTGGGGTGTTAGTTCCAGAACTCTCTGTGGATACCGAAAATTCGAAGATGCTCAAATTCTAGAGTTGGCCTGCCATATCTGGTAGCTCTCCATCTGCCCTAGATTAAACCGACGGACCTCAGGTCTTATACTATTGTATTTGTTGAAAGAAAAATTTGCACACCAGTGGATCCATGCAATGTAAACCTATGTTGTTCAACAGTCAACTGTATTTTTCTTTTCTTTCCGAAGTCTGCTTTCCTTTATTTTACAAATGCATATGTTCTTTAACAAACATGAAAAGCATTTAACCAAATGTGGGAAGCAATTGAAAGTTATTCTAGTGCTGAGGCATCAGTCAGTTCTATTCCTATAATGTCAAGGAACATTACTGTGTGACCTCACTAGGAAAGGAAGAGATAATGTTGTTTGTAATGTTTCTCTGCATAAAATAGGCTGAGCAGTGAGTGAGCAGAATCAGGGTGTGGCTGGCTGCTTTAACTCTGGACACAGATTAGGCCCCCCAAAAAGATGACGAGGCATTTGAATTGTGGTGACATAGGCTTTAATGAATGACCTAAGTGGGCTCACTCTAGACCTCTCCATTTCTGGTTGGAAATGAAATTAAGCTTCTGATAAGTAAACTGCAAGTCCATTTACGGTTAATTCAATTTTTTATATGTGTTTGTTTTCAATATTTTGTTAATTAAATCACAGTGTATGGTAGTCAGGTCCTTGACTCGAATCCTGGATCACGAATTGATTTTGCTGTCTCTTCTTCTCACAAATGTGGATGATATGAAAATCTGTAATGCCTTGGGTAACATAAAATGACAGTGAAGTTAGTTCCAGGAGTTCCATGAGAAAGATATTAAGGGGAATTCACGCTGGCCTTCATTTGTGTCCAAAACTTTGGTAAAACTTGTACATGGATCAAAACTTGCCCAGCACTATCAAGGAAAATTGACAAAGAGGATGTCAGAATTGTATCCCATGCAATTCTGATTATACTACACCTTAGTGTACAAATTGGGGCTTCCCTGGTGGCTCAAACTGTAAAGAATCTGCCTGCCAATGCAGGAGACCTGGGTCCAACCCTTAGGTTGGGAAGAGCCCCTGGAGAAGAAAATGGCTACCTACTCCGGTATTCTTGCCTGGGAAATCCCAGGGACAGAGGAGGCTGGTGAGCTACAGTCCAAAGGGCTGCAAGCTTAGAACATGACTTAGCAACTAAACGACCATCAACACGCAAATTGTATGAAAACAAACAAACAGATGCAGACCCAGACCTGGGGTCACTGAGACCCTCTCCAGAGTCCATAGGATATGTATATAAACTTCCAGAGCTAAATTTGGAAGCTTCCATTTCTCCTTTTAATCTTTTCACCATCCTGAGCCCCACATTTCAGATCTTCAGACTTTCAACTGTCCATAATCCTTCAAAATAAAGTACTGCCTAGTCAAGGATTATCTGTCTTTTAATAGGTGATCCTAGAAGACCTCATAGTCATCAAAGAAACACATTGATAAATTAGTGTCCCACCAATTTATCAGACAATTAGAGGACTTGTCTTTCACATAGCTCTGTAGACCTCAGATTTCCCAACCTTGAAGAAGACAAGACACATTCTCTGCTAGAATCTTGTTTTCTTCAAAGGAAAGTTGGTCCAGAGAGAAACCAGGAGGCCATTTCCCAGACAGTAGTTTCAGCTCAGTAAGCTGATGGGAATGGAGAAAGCTCTCACTATTTAACCCGAGGAGAGAGTTAGAAAGGCCCACGCTTATCTACACTCTGAAAGACTCCTAATTTTTCTTTTACTGGGAAAACGCCCCTACGTTCGCATTTTGGCTTTCAGTCCTGATGTGACAGAACCTTTCCTATTGCAAGCCTTTCCTATATGCTGACCTGCTAGAATGATGGCTAGTATCAGCTCACACTTATTGGACCTCCCTAGTGGTCCAGTGGGAGAAGACAACGGCNTCTGAAAGACTCCTAATTTTTCTTTTACTGGGAAAACGCCCCTACGTTCGCATTTTGGCTTTCAGTCCTGATGTGACAGAACCTTTCCTATTGCAAGCCTTTCCTATATGCTGACCTGCTAGAATGATGGCTAGTATCAGCTCACACTTATTGGACCTCCCTAGTGGTCCAGTGGGAGAAGACAACGGCACCCACTCCAGTACTCTTGCCTGGAAAATCCCATGGACCGAGGAGCCTGGTAGGCTGCAGTCCATGGGGTCGCTAGGAGTTGGACACAACTGAGCAACTTCCTTTCACTTTTCACTTTCATGCATTGGAGAAGGAAATGGCAACCCCCTCCAGTGTTCTTGCCTGGAGAATCCCATGGATGGGGGAGCCTGTTGGGTTGCTGTCTATGGGGTCGCACAGAGTCGGACACGACTGGAGTGACTTAGCAGCAGCAGCAGCAGTGGTCCAGTGGTTCAGACTTTGTGCTTCCACTGCAGGGGGCTTGGGTTCCACCCCTGGTTGGGGAAATAGGATCCCACATGCTACATGGCCAGCCAAAAACAAACAAACAAACAAACAAACAAACAAACTTGTTCCTTCCAGCCCCATCATCTATATTTTCCCTCCAGCCCCATCTTCTAAATTCTGAACACATACTGAACTATTCGTCTGCCTAGGGAGAAATGAAAGTGTGTGTGTATGCATGCTAAGTTGCTTCGGTCGTGTCTGACTCTTTACAACCCCATGGACTATAGCCCACCAGGCTTCTCTGCCCATGGGATTCTCCAGGCAAGAATACTGCAGTGGGTTGCTCTGCCCTCCTCCAGGGGATCTTCCCGACCCAGGGATCAAACCCACCATCTCTTATGTCTCCTGCATTGGCAGGAGGGTTCTTTACCACTAGTGTCACCTGGGAAGCCCAAAATAGAAATGAAAGTAATGCTGGTTAATTTATTTATTCAGGAAATGCTCTGTCTAAGCAAGACAAACTAACCAGGCTTGTCACTTCAGATATTTCACTGGAGTGGGAAATAATCCATTGATCCTGAAGATCAGCTTGCCTCTGCTCCTAGAAATATGCCAAGGTATCTGTGGGCAGGTGAAGGGCTAGCCTAATGTTATTATGCACTCTCTTTCCTTTATTCTCAATGTATAAGGTCTGGGAAGAGAAAAGTCTGTGAAAACTTGCTGCCATCTCAAAGTACAAAATAATAACAATTCACTATTACAAGGGCAACACAAATGTCTTTTAACAAGCATTTATTTAACATCCTCTATATCATAATCCCCTGTGTTCTGGGGAAATAAGCAAGACAGACAATAAACCTTGACTCTAAGTCATGTGGGCTTACTAGATTGGTACTCCAAGGCTTAATAGAAGCATTAAGTTATAAATCTTGATGGTAGGACTTGCCGCCTTTCACAGGCTCATCTCATGGGCTGGCTCAGTTGTTTCTGGGTTTTCCCAGGGAGTTTGACACATGTGCTCAAGAATAAACCCACTAAGGATTTCAGACTGGCTCTCTGCCGGGAGCCAGCGTGGGAATCCCACCCGTGAAACGGTCACGTGGCAGAAATCCGATGGGCAAGGCGATTTGGATTTCAGAGATTCCCCCTGAGTTTCCCTGAGCATCTACACCCCAAAAATAAGGGAACCCGAATATGCCTGCTGCCAGGAGCCAGCGTGAGGATTCCACCCGTGACGTTGTCATGTGGCAGACTCGATGGGCAAGGACGATTCGAGTCTCGGAGTTTCTCCCTGGCATTTCCTGAGCGTGTACCTAGAAAATAAGAATTCTGCCTGACATTATACTTTTTTCTAATTCTGACATTCTCTGGAAAAAGTTAATTCTGGGCTTTAGTCTTCTGCATTTGAAAGGAATGTTTCAGCTCAACTCCCTCTGATAACACTCTCACAGGTTCCCCGGAACTTTTACAGTTTGTGAATTGTTTACAGCCTCCAACTACGAGGGGCNTCTGCCTGACATTATACTTTTTTCTAATTCTGACATTCTCTGGAAAAAGTTAATTCTGGGCTTTAGTCTTCTGCATTTGAAAGGAATGTTTCAGCTCAACTCCCTCTGATAACACTCTCACAGGTTCCCCGGAACTTTTACAGTTTGTGAATTGTTTACAGCCTCCAACTACGAGGGGCATGAAGCTTAAGTATTTAAGGTTACAGAGCCTCTTCTATACAGCCAAAAATCCTATTGGTGACGGGATCTCACTGTTGACTCAATGATAGCTGCCAGACCTCCTTATTCTTTGTCTTTTGGGCACCCAGGAAGATGTTAATCAATGTAAATGGGATATGGGAAAAGATATATAGTAGTTTTGATGTTAGCAATGCTAGACTTTTGAGTTAATTACCTTTCCTTTGTTATAAATCACTGTACTCCTCTTGTTACAAAATGCTATGTAAGAATGTAACTTTATTTAGTGCTTTCTGGGAATGGCACCAGACTTTGGGAAGAACAACACTTTTAACACAAATAAGTCTTCTGGTTAACAAACCCTTATCAGAAAAGGGCCATAAAATGTTAATTGGCCCTTTTGGCCTGAAGATGATGTAAATCACCTAAGACTTGTGTATACAGCTAGGTATGCAGAGTGAAAAGTTTTGATAAGAGTTTAGGCTGCTAACACTGCATAAATTTGTATTACCCCTTG
This sequence comes from Neotragus moschatus, assembly GCA_006410615.1. Lineage (NCBI taxonomy): Eukaryota > Metazoa > Chordata > Mammalia > Artiodactyla > Bovidae > Neotragus > Neotragus moschatus. Next base: position 252,645 of record SJYA01001559.1, on the reverse strand, counting down.
ATCTCTATATACAATCAGAAAAGGTATAAAAGGCCTTGAAGGACAATAGGGGCCGGAGCCAGTCATTGGGAGGACTGGTTTCCCCGTGTCTCTTTCTCTCTCTCCCTTTACTCTAATTTCTGGCTGAATTCCCATCTGGGGCGTGGAGGCTTGCCATGTCTACTTACTTGCCCTGGCTTTCTAAGATCTACGCGAAAGGGAGCCCAAGGTCGGGCACCCTTAGAGATTCAAGTGGGCGCCGGTGGCCCACGTAGATGGTGCAAACCTCTTGTCTTGAGGTTTTATTGGCTTTCCCTGTAAGCCAAGTTATTCAGCCTCTTTTCTCCACTTAATTTTCCTACTACACTATTTCTTCCTAATCTAATCTTCTATTAATAAATAAATACTTCTAAGATGCCGACTCCATCCACGCTTCGAATTCCCTGGACCTGCCGGGGCTGGACCCCGGCAGCAATCCTTCAAGGCCCAGTGCCTCCTGTGAGGACATACTCTTACCCCTGGTTGCCATAAGTACCCCTGTCATTCTGTCAGGCTCTTCGGCAGTTTCTCCATGGTTGTACACAAGTGGGAACAAATTTTCCTCTACTTAACACAACTGGGTTGGAAGCAGCACAGAAATAGCTCTTCCAGCCTCTGCTACTACATCTTCCTGTCTAAGATGCCTGACTTCACTTCTAGAATCTGCCTGAGGATAAGATGGCCAACATTACTGAGTGCTCATATGTGCCAGGCGGTGTTCTAAGCACTTTATGTGGATGAACTCATTTAAACCTCACACTAGCCTATGTTGGGGGTAGGTATGGTCTGTGCTATTATCTTTTCCATCTTGAAGATGGGGAAAATAAGGTATAGTATGTTAGTTATCTACTGGTACCCAACAATTGACCACAAAGTTAGCGGTTTAAAACAATAGATGCTTATGTCACATTTTCTATGGGTCAGTGGATAAATTAACTGGTGCTTCTGCTTCAGGGTCTCTCATATGGCTACAATCAAGGTGTTGGCCAAGGTTCAGGTCTCATCTGAAGTCTTCACTGGGAAAGGATCAGTTTCTGATCTCATGAACATAGCTATTGGCAAGACTCACTTCCTTTGGGACATTGAATTGAGGGCCTTAGTTCTTAGCTGGCTGTTGTCCTGTGGACACCCTCAGTTCCCTGACATGTGGGCCTTCCCAACCGGGTGAATTATTTCATCAAAGCAAGCAAGGGAAAGTCTGCCAAGAAGATAAAAGTCACAGTATTTGTAGCCTAATTGTAGAAGTGATAGCCCAACTCCTTTGACATATTCCATTGGTTAGAAGCAAGTCACAGCTCCTGCCCACACTCATGGGAAGATTACATAAGTGTCCATACATACAAGGAGACATAGTCATTGGGGGCCATTTGGGGGCCATTTGGGGGCCATTGGGGGCTTCTCTGTATGCCACATGCAGATAGTTTAAGTAACTTACTCTCTTATCCCTTTGGGACAGCTATAACAAAATATCACAGATTAAAGTGATTTACAAATAACGGGCATTTATTTCTTCTGATTCTGGAGACTGGAAAGTGCAAGACCACGGCACCAGCAGATTCAGTGCCTGGTAAGAGCCCTTCACTGTACCCTCACTTGGTGGAAGGAGCACAAAGACTGCTGTAGGGACTATTTTGTAAGAACATTAATTTTATTTATGGGAGCTCTGCCCCCATGACTTAATCACATCTTACAGGCCCTACCACCTAATACCGTCACCTCGGGGATTGGGTTTCAGGATATGAATTTGGGTAAGAGCCACAGACATTCCATCTACAGCACTTACCCAAGAATTAACAATAGACAATTAAGTCAGCATTTGAGTACAGGAAAACCAGCTCCAAAGGATAGTGAAGTTCAAATGGACTGTAAATTAGGCTACACTCAGAACAAGGATGTATTATTTCTCTTTTATCACCCTTGGAATGAGTCACTAAAATAAAAGTTGCTGAAGTTGTGATTATTGATTTTTTCCCCCATATAGGTTTTCAGAAAACATGAAAACAACACTATGTGACTTAAACACAATTATCTAGATTGCCTTGGGTTTGTGGGTGCTCAGTAGTGTCCGACTCTGAGTGTCCACTAGACTCCTCCATGGAATTTTCCAGGCAAGAATACTAGAGTGGGTTGCTATTTCCTCCTCCAGGGGATCTTCCCGACACAGGGATCAAACCTATATATCCTGTACTGCAGGTAGATTCTTTACCACTGTGCTACCTCAAAAACCTACCTAGTCTGCCAGGAGCTTTAAAAAAATAATCAGAAGATCTGGTAAGCCTGTTTCCTTCATTTTCATGTTGCAACAACTATTCTCTACAGCTAAGTAACAGCTTTGCAGGGCAAAGACTAATAGAGTTTTGCCAAGAAAATGCACTGGTCATAGCAAACACCCTCTTCCAACAACACAAGAGAAGACTCTACACATGGATATCACCAGATGGTCAACACTGAAATCAGATTGATTATATTCTTTGCAGCCAAAGATGGAGAAGCTCTATACAGTCAGCAAAAACAAGAACAGGAGCTGACTGTGGCTCAGATCATGAACTCCTTATTGTCAAATTCAGACTGAAATTGAAGAAAGTAGGGAAAACCACTAGACCATTCAGGTATGACCTAAATCAAATCCCTTATGATTATACAGTGGAAGTAAGAAATAGATTTAAGGGCCTAGATCTGATAGATAGAGTGCCTGATGAACTATGGAAAGAGGTTCGAGACGTTATACAGAAGAGAGGGATCAAGACCATCCTCATGGAAAAGAAATGCAAAAAAAGCAGAATGGCTGTCTGAGGAGGCCTTACAAATAGCTGTGAAATGAAGAGAAGCGAAAGCTAAGGAGAAAAGGAAAGATATAAACATCTGAATGCAGAGTTCCAAAGAACAGCAAGAAGAGATGAGAAAGCCTTCTTCAGCGNGACTGCAAGGAGATCCAACCAGTCCATTCTGAAGGAGATCAGCCCTGGGATTTCTTTGGAAGGAATGATGCTAAAGCTGAAACTCCAGTACTTTGGCTACCTCATGTGAAGAATTGACTCATTGGAAAAGACTTTGATGCTGGGAGGGATTGGAGGCAGGAGGAGAAGGGGACGGCAGAAGATGAGATGGCTGGATGGCATCACTGACTAGATGGGCATGAGTCTGAGTGAACTCAAGGAGTTGCTGATGGACAGGGAGGCCTGGCGACTCATGGGGTTGCAAGGAGTTGGACAGGACTGAGGGACTGAACTGAACTGAAGTAACAACTTAGTAACAATGTGCTTGTCTGATTCTAACAACTCTCTTTGAGCCCATTGCTTGTTACTAGCATGCCGTTTGATTGTAGGCATTTGACTTTGCTACCATTAAAATTGAAGAGAGGACACAGTAGGCCTAAACACTGAATAGTGAGCTTATTTATGGGATAATTTAAAATTAGTTTCTCCCTTATATCTAACCTATGTCAAGTTTCTTTGAATAATGCGATATTTATACATTTACATTAAATATAACCCTTAAGATCTGCTGTCATCTTAACAAAGTTACACATATTTATTTGTAGACCATTGATATAAGACAATGTCATTATTACCCCCACCTGCAAGAAGGCTACCTGCTTATCTACGCATGCACAAACTCTTCTACCTAGTGGTAGCTACCAGAAATATAAATGCAACACCTTAGAGGCACTCACAAACCTTTTGGGAAATAGAATTATTCATTTGTTCCTTTATTTGATCAGCAGACATATATTCTGTACGCTAGGGAGTGCTAAGTCACTTCAGTCATGTCCAACTTTTTTCGACCTGATGATCTCTATGCTAGTAACTATACTAATAGGTCTAATTATAATAACTAAAATTGTGAAACACTGAAATGCAGCTGATTAATAATACCAACAGTGTCCTATACCAAGTCTATGGCATACAGGAACAATACCTGGGTCCTTGTTGTTCAGTTGCTCAGTCGTGTCTGACTCTTTGTGACCCCATGGACTGCAGCATACCAGGCTTCCCTGTTCTTCACCATCTCCCAGAGCTTGCTCAGATTCATGTCCATCAAGTCAGTGGTGCCATCCAACCGTCTCGTCCTCTGTCGTCCCCTTTTCCTCATGCCCTCAATTTTTCTCAGCATCAGGTAGCCAAACTATTGGAGCTTCAGCTTCAGCTTCAGCACCTGGGTCTTCTACTTTTCCCAAAATTCCAAACTGCCTTGGTTCAAATTCCCTCAGTGGTTTAGTTGCCCAGTGGTGTCAAACTCTTGAGACCCCATGGACCGTAGGCTGCCAGGCTCCTCTGTCCATGGGATGTCCCAGGCAAGAGTACTGGAGTGGGTTGCCATTTCCCTCTGCAGGAAATCTTTCTGACCCAGGGATTAAATCCATGTGAAAAAGTGTCTCCCGCATTGCAGGCAGATTCTTTACCACTGTGTCACCTGGGAAGACTCAAATTCCCTTGTTTATTTAAATAAAATTGCAAGGTTGATTTGGGGTTATGAACATTATCCTTGGCAAGCTGTTTCTAAATTACCATATAATTGTATGTTATTTGTCACATTCTCCGTACTTCAAATAAACTATATAAGAGTTATAATTACAGCTATTAGGTTCTAAATTCTGGCAATTAGGTGATTCAAACTGGCTTTCTCTCTCTTATAATTCCTTAGGCACATATCATAAAAGAGGAATGGTATCCCCCACCACAACCCCAGCTGGCAATTCTGATTGTCCCATGATTTCACAGCTGCAATTCGGCCCCCACCCTTTCACACTTGTCTCAGGCCAGTGATGCTTTCTTTAATTAGTACATGACAAACTTGAGTCCTGATTTGTCTGTTGCGTTGGTCCCTGGGTTACCTGAGTGCAGGCTCGTCTAATTGGGAAAGAAAACTTACTTTAACAGTGATGCTATTTGCCTGACACTGAAAAAGGAAGGGAGTAATTTTTCTGGTTGTTGAGTTTCTACTGCATTTGCATTTGCTGAGAACTTCTCTCTCTTATAATTCAGTCTCATGTCTAAGCTTTGTACCTATATTTCTGCTGTTAGTTTATTCTTATGGTTCTTAAACCTTCTCCAACTTGAAAATAGCCTCTTAAAAAAGCCACTAAAAGCTAAGCCTGAGAGAGACAGCCTGCAGAGTGTGATTTGAGGAGATGCAAGGTCCTCCTTTTTGAGGGCAGAGGTGAAGCAAACAAAATACTGCCCTTTCTTCCTTTTTTTATTTTAAAATGGCAAGGTTGCTGTCACTTCTCACAATGGTTAAGTCATATAGATGATAGCTTTGTTCTAGAAGTCCAAGTTGCATACAGGTAGAGAAGAGAGCTTATATAAGGAAATTTGTGATTCCTGGCATTGTCTCCGCTCGAAACAAAAATTTAAGACCTATTTTCTCAAAAAGTTACCAAGAGAAGTTTTCCTCAGGATTGAGACCATAGGACAGAAAGTGAAAATGGGGATAGGATAAAATGAGAGAAGCATATGTTTTATTTGTTTTGAAAGTGACAAACAAACATTAAACATCTACATTATACAGGAGGTAGTCGAGGCTGTGGTTTTTCCAGTGGTCATGTATGGATGTGAGAGTTGGACTATAAAGAGCACCAAAGAATTGCTGCTTTTGAACTGTGGTGTTGGAGAAGACTCTTGAGAGTCCCTTGGACTGCCAGGAGATCCAACCAGCCCATCCTAAAGGAAATCAGTCCTGGGTGTTCATTGGAAGGACTGATGTTGAAGCTGAAACTCCAATACTTTGGACACCTGATGTGAAGAGCTGACTTATTTGAAAAGACCTTGATGCTGGAAAAGATTGGGGGCAGGAGGAGAAGGGGACGACAGAGGATGAGATGGTTGGATGGCATCACCAACTCAATGGACATGAGTTTGGGTAAACTCCGGGAGTTGGTGATGGACAGAGAAGCCTGGCGTGCTGCGGTTCACGGGGTTGCAAAGAGCTAGACACGACTGAGCGACTGAACTGAATACTAGGTACTGAGGGGAGATAGGAAGACAATGCAAAACATGCTTCCATGGGGCTGGGGATACTGTGGGCTGATATACACTGGTGAAGCAGGTGACAGTGGCGTGAGGCAGAGGTCAAAGTGCTGCACACAGGCAGGATGTACTATAGAAGTGCCTCACAGAGAACATGGGGTCAGAGCTTCACAGCGAAGAGGGAAGAAGTTACTATTATTACATGAGCACAGATGACTTGGAATGGGACTTGGAATTAGTGTCTGATGGAGACAAGAAGGAAACTGCTCAGGCTAGAATGAAAGATGTACCTCGGGCAGTTGAAAATAGGAACTGAGACTTACCCCATGAGCATTAGACAGCCATCATAGACATCTGAATAGAGAAATGACAAAATGAAATGGGTGTCATAGGAAGAATGAAGTTGGTGGTGGTTTTGAGGCGAGAAGCACTGGAGGAGGAAAGACAGGTCAGGCAGTAGCAGCAGTCGAATGTGCTTAGGATGGTAACAGGAAGAAATGAACAGGATGGGAAGAAAGGATTTTTTTTTAATGCCTGCACATAGGAAATTATTGAGATGGAGGGGGCAAAGAAGACTGTGAGGTCTACCCCCGAAATGACTCAGCTTGAGAGGGGTTGAGAGTGACCCAGTGTCAGCTAGATGATTTAGTAAAGAGGAAAACCCCAGATTTCAATAAGTATAAACATGGAATCAAGAGATTTTAAAGCTACAAAGGGCTTCAGAGTTTATCTACTTTAGCCCCTTCATTTGATAGGAGGAGAGCTGAAGCACAGGGCAGACGTATCACTCAATCCAGGGCAGTGAGCAAGTGCAGGGAAACCGAGGAGCAAAGGAGGGCCAGTGTAGCAGCCCATGTAGACGGCTGCCCACATCTTTTCCCACAGGGCCATCCTGCCTGCTTCACCATTCATTCTGTCTAGTTCTCGCGACAATAGCTCTCAAACTCGGGACTGAGGACCAGGGCCCATCTACTGCCAAATTATTAACAGACAAAATAAAAATAGAATAAGTTTTTCAAAAAGCTAAATTCATTTATTTAAGGAACTAACCTTTATTAAAGGATTACGTCCTTGTTTAACAGTTGGTGTTACAACCCCCTTTCATTTAGGAAATGAGGCACTGCTACTGCTACTGTTAAGCCACTTCAGTCGTGTCCGACTCTGTGCGACCCCATAGACAGCAGCCCACCAGGCTCCCCCATCCCTGGGATTCTCCAGGCAAGAACACTGGAGTGGGCTGCCATTTCCTTCTCCAATGCATGAAAGTGAAAAGTGAAAGTGAAGTCACTCAGTCGCGTCCGACTCTTAGCGACCCCATGGACTGCGGCCCACTAGGCTCCTCCATCCATGGGATTTTCCAGGCAAGACTACTGGAGTGGGGTGCCATTGCCTTTTCCATGCACTGATATGCATGGTACAATTTTTCCTGTCTTTTTTAACACTAGCTTTTATAGTTAGTCATCATCTCTTTATCCTTCTCTTCCCTTAGGCCTGGGCAGGAGCCCTCAGGATGGACACTAGGGTAGAGGTTAAGGGGATGTAAAAGTGAAGGTCACTCAGTTGTGTTGGACTCTTCGCAACCCTATGACTATACAGTCCATGGAATTCTCCAGGCCAGGATACTGGAGTCGGTAGCCTTTCCTTTCTTCAGGTTTCTTCCCCAACCGGGGATTGAACCCAGGTCTCCTGTATTGCAGGTGGATTCTCTACCAGCTGAGCCACAAGAGAAGCCCGTGAGGGGATATAAGGGATGACTACTACTGGGCACGTTTACTCCCTGTCCCTTGGCCTTAGACCAAGGCATGGCAGTAGTTGTGCAAAATGGACCCCAGATCTTTGATATGGCTCTGTGGTATTTCTTCATCCTTTGAAGTGAAGTGAAGTGAAGTCGCTCAGTTGTGTCCGACTCTTTGTGACCCCGTGGACTGTAGCCTATCAGGCTCCTCCGTCCATGGGATTTTCCAGGCAAGAGTGCTGGAGTGGATTGCCATTTCCTTCTCCGGGGGACTTTCCCCACCCAGGAATCGAACCTGGGTCTCCCGCATTGCGGGCAGACTCTTTACCGTGGCAGCCATCAGGGAAGCCCTGATGTCATTTGATGTCATCCCTTAGTCATTTGCAAAGTAACCCGCAAAAGCAGCTTCTAGCCGCCTTTCCATTAGATCGCATTGTCTTTCCCACAAAGTCAACCTCACTGCTGTGGTCTGTGTGGAGGATCACAGTCCCTCACAGAAGCAGACTTTGGTGGGCTGCTCCATCAGGGCTTCGCGACAGCTGCCTGAATCCTGCTGGGCTGATCTTGGTCCCAGGGGAAGCAGAACTTACAAGAATCTGGACACCCCAAGAAAAAGAAATGTAAAAAGTCAAAATAGTTGTCTGAGGAGGCCTTCCAAATGACTGAGAAAAGAGAAGTGAAAGGCAAAGGACAAAAGGAAAGATAAACCCATTTGAATGCAGAATTCCAAAGAATAGTAAGGAGAGATAAGAAAGCCTTCCTAAGTGATCAATACAAAGAAATAGAGGAAAACAATAGAATGGGAAAGAGTAGAGATCTCTTCAAGAAAATTAGAGATACCAAGGGAACATTTCATGCAAATATGGGCACAATAAAGGACAGAAATGGTATGGACCTAACAGAAGCAGAAGATATTAAGAGGTAGCAAGAATACACAGAGGAACTGTACAGAAAAGATCTTCATGACCCAGATAACCATGATGGTATGATCACTCATCTGGAGCCAAAGTCAAGTGGGCCTTAGGAAGCTTCACTACAAACAAAGCTAGTGGAGGTGATGAAATTCCAGCTGAGCTATTTCAAGTCTTAAAAGATGATGCTGTTAAAGTGCTGCANACAGAAAAGATCTTCATGACCCAGATAACCATGATGGTATGATCACTCATCTGGAGCCAAAGTCAAGTGGGCCTTAGGAAGCTTCACTACAAACAAAGCTAGTGGAGGTGATGAAATTCCAGCTGAGCTATTTCAAGTCTTAAAAGATGATGCTGTTAAAGTGCTGCACTCACTATGCTGGCAAATTAGGAAAACTCAGCAGTGTCACAGGACTAGAAAAGGTGTTTTCATTCCAAACCCAAAGAAAGGCAATGCCAGAGGATGTTCAAATTATTGCATTCATCTCACATGCTAGCAAAGTAATCCTCAAAATTCTCCAAGCTAAGTTTCAACAGTATGTGAACCGAGAACTTTCAGATGTTCTAAAGCCAGATGTTCAAGCTGGATTTAGAAAAGGCAGAGGAACCAGGGATCAAATTGCCAACATCCGTTGGATCGTCAAAAAAAAAAAAAGAGAATCCCAGAAAAATATCTATTTTTGCTTTATTGGCTATACCAAAGCCTTTGACTGTGTGGATCACAACAAACTGTGGAAAATTCTTTAAGAAACGGGAGTACCAGACCACCTTACCTGCCTCCTGAGAAATCTGTATGCAGGTCAAGAGGCAACAAACAGTTGGAACCTGACATGGAACAATGGACTGGTTCCAAATTGGGAAAGGCTGTATATTGTCATCCTTCTTATTTAACCTATATGCAGATTACATCATGTGAAATGCTGGGTTGGATGAAGCACAAGCCGGAATGAAGATTGCCAGGAGAAATATCAACAATCTCAGATATGCAGATGACACCACTCTTATGGTAGAAAACAAAGAACTGAAGAGCCTTCCGATGAAAGTGAAACAGGAGAGTGAAAAAGCTAGCTTAAAACTCAACATTTAAAGAATTAAGATCATAGCATCCGGTCCTATCACTTTATGGCAAATAGATAGTGAAACAATGGAAAAAGTGAGAGACTATTTTATTTTCTTGGGCTCCAAAATCACTGCAGATGGTGACTGCAGCCATGAAATTAAAAGATGCTTGCNCCGGCAAATGGCGCCTCAGACCCCGTGGGCCGACCCCTCGGTGCCACCCGGGCTCGCGGGTCTGTGGGTGAGGGTAGGTGGGGGAGAAGCCAGAGGTAAACTTAGGAAGCCCTAAGATCCTCGAAAACCCGGCTTCTCTTTGCTTTTGCAGATTAGAAACTTGCTTTGTTTGGGGACAGACGGGTTAAAGTCTGTCTCCACGGGATGAGTGAACTTGGTAACTTTTCCATTCATGGAAGTGAGAGGATCTTAGTATTAGCCTCAGCCCTCGTTAAAGAGAAATATCCTGAATTTATAGGTCTGAGGGATATGACCATTTCCAAGTTGTTTGTGTCCTGTCTCCTGGAAGTGCATTACTGGAAAGGGAGCATAGCGTGCACGTTGAATTCAAAGTAATCTCATTTGAGCGCGTTTTTCTACGCGTGTATTTAGAGAATAGAGCCAGAACAACGTGTTGTTTATCATGGTTCTAGTACTCCGTTCCCCGCTCTCCCTGTGTCTTGTTTTTCTTTCTGAGCCATGTCGTAAGTCTTGGATAAAAGATGCTTGGGAAGGAATTGACCTTTTATTCCATAATTGCTTTGTTGACTCGGATCCAAGATGAAGTTATTTATGGGCATTCTGGTTTCAGTGTAGATTAACTTAAAGCTTTACATACAAAACCCCAAGCTTTCTAAGCTTTTAATTTCTGTTTGCTACAGTTCGGTCCATTTTTGTGTTCTTTAGAGTCCTAGAAATTCTATTAACAGATTTTGCGTTTCCTCATTTTTTTTAAGCTTTTCCAGAGTTGTTGACGGCCAAGAGGGAAGACAGTAGCATAAAATATAAGATGAGGGTTTTCCTAAGGGTTCAGGTTACAGTTTACAGTTTTCGCTGAATCATGTTCTTTATGCTTAGTCACTGTTTCTTACTACAGAAGTTTAATTGGGGATAACATGTTTTGCTAACTTTTTAAATTGCTAATTTCTTTTTAATTAGTGTTTTAATGCGGTGACATAGCTCTTTTGTGTATGTGTGATTCTGGAAATGTTAGTGTGTGGAGTTTTGAGAGTGTTATCAGAGAACTGAAGTTTCGGATATAGGCAAACTTTTATGCATTCCAAGTGTACTAGGTATTTAATTTTTCAATCCAGTACTTTTGTATGGCTAGCATCGGAGATTTTTTTTAATAAAATATCCTAATATGCTATTAAAGAAAAATAATACATATTTTGAGATACTGTATATAGTTAGAGAGGTGCTTTAAGGTCACCGAAGTAGGTCTTGTTTCATGTGTGTTTACTATTTGATAGACTATGTTACTAAAATGTGGCTTTTAATAGCATAAGCCTTATGCTATTTGGGTTGGTTTTGGTAACTCTTATAACTAAGTTACCATGACTGCTTGTTTCATTAAAAGATGTTAGCACATGCTGTGAAATGACATGGTATTTGTAGAATTTATTAATATTCAAGTCTTCAGTCAAAAGGCTATAAAATATTTAATTTCAAATTTATTTTTGATGAAATAAGTGAGATTGGCTTTGGACTAGTGGTTTTTACACTATAGGTANTAAAAGATGTTAGCACATGCTGTGAAATGACATGGTATTTGTAGAATTTATTAATATTCAAGTCTTCAGTCAAAAGGCTATAAAATATTTAATTTCAAATTTATTTTTGATGAAATAAGTGAGATTGGCTTTGGACTAGTGGTTTTTACACTATAGGTAGCTCAATAAATACAAAATAAGCATGCCTCAAATACAACCCAGTCTTTGAAAATCTTTTTCCAAAAAGGTTTGTCTTTTTTTTAAGAGTGAATAATGTTAGCATTAGATCCTCATATGATTTTTAATAAACTTTATAAGTATAAATGACCTGATATGGAAATATATATATAGATAAAATTTTGTGCGTGTGTGTGTCTGTTGTGTAAAGTGAAGTGCATCTGTCTTCTGAGCGATACATGTTTCTGTTGTACTGGACACACTAATAATTAAAACCAACCTTTGTAGAGTACTAGGTTGTTTTCACAGTAGAGTAATTGCATCATGGTCACAAAGCTGAGTCCTTGGAAGCCCATTCCCCTGTGCCATGCTGCCCATTGTAATAAGTTGAGTTCCACCATTCTGGTGGATTATTTTTATCTGAGTATCAACTCAAATAGATTCTGGTATGAATATTAAATATTAATATTTGTTACTTTAATTTCTGATGTAAGTCTATAGTACTTTCTTTTGTTTATTTAGTGGAGAACAATTTCAAGTAGTTAGGACTTTCACTTTGAGATCAGTTACCTATGACCATATTTAGAAATGCAAGATTTATGTTTTGATTATATCATAACTGGAAGGGTAAAAACTTGAAAACAGAATTCCACATAACTATGTCATCATTCTATTAAAAAAAAAAAAAAAGAACCAAAATTTAATAAAAGAATGTATACTGTGTAACCAGTTTAGCCATTTTGAACTCATCAGTAGGCCAGGTAGTTTGAGATGGGATTTTAATGATCTTGGATTTTTCACTCTTGGCTAGTCATCCCAGTCCCCTTTTTTATACCAGTAAAATAAAATATCCAGTCGAGGTTATATTTTTATTATGGCCTTTAAAACTGAGTGCACCTGATGAGTAAATCAGCAGCAGTGTCTGTATTTATTGTGCAGCAGCGCCTCTGAGTATGCAGTAAGCATGAGACTATCTGGAGGAGGCAGAACTGATTGCTAAAATATGAAATTTCAGTCATAGACTTACTGGTTAACTAATGAGTAAGTCTGTCTATAGTTCCATTTCAGCCTTTCATTGAAGCAACATTTTATTGTCCCAGTGGAATTTTTTAAATCTAATATCATTCAGTTCAGTTGCTCAGTCATGTCCGACTCTTTGCAATCCCATGGACTGCAGCACGCCAGGCTTCCCTGCCCATCACCAGCTCCCAGAACTTACTCAAACTCATGTCCATTGAGTTGGTGATGCCATCCAACCATCTCATCCTCTGTCATTCCCTTCTCCTCCTGCCTTCAGCCTTTCTCAGCATCAGAATCTTTTCCAATGAGTCAGTTCTTCACATCAGGTGGCCAGAGTATTGGAACTTCAGCATCAGACCTTCCAATGAATATTCAGGACTGCTTTCCTTTAGGATGGACTGGTCTGATCTCCTTGCAGTCCAAGGGACTCTCAAAAGAGTCTTCTCCAACACCACAGTTCAAAAGCATCAATTCGTCGGCACTCAGCCTTCTTCACAGTCCAACTCTCAACATCCATACATGACTACTGGAAAAACCATAGCTTTAACTATACAGACCTTTGTCAATAAAGGCCTAATATCATATTGATTGTAATATTAAGGAAGTAGACTGATGCCACTTCCTTTCCTCACCCTCTACGTACTCAGTCACCTGCACACATGTGGACACCTCAATCTCTGCTATTCTTTTTGAATTGCATCCCTCTGTAGTCAGTAACCTGTAACCAGACTGCAGGATTCATTAAAAAGTTAAAAGAAAATATACAGCTAAACATTTCCTTCTGTGCCTTATATTATTATTTTTTAAACAATGGAAGATTGAGATTAATTTTCTTTGATTTATTTTTCCCTTTGATTTGCTTTTTTTTGATGGACAATTTAGCTTATTCCACATATAATGCCTGGAACATATACCCTAGATACTCAGTAAATATTTGAATACTTTTGACTTTTTATAGAATGAGGTAATTTTTAATTTTGACTCAATCTGGTTGACTGATAGTAGATTTATAAAGTATGTTTTTATGATGTATGTAGCTTTCCATGGATCAAGAATTGTTTTGGAATCCATTTGGTTATTTCTTGTACTATAATAATTTCACTCATATTAATAAACAAGGCTCTAATTGAGGCACAATCTTGAATACAGGGAACACTGGAGATCCCCTGGAGAAGGAAATGGAAACCCACTCCAGAATTCTTGCCTGGGAAATCCCATGGACAGAGGAGCGTGGCGGACTACAGCCCATGGGGTCAGGAAAGAGTCAGGCATGACTTAGTGACTAAACAGCAAGAGCAACATGACTATTATTACCAGGGAAAATGCAGTGTGTAATGAACACGAGTATATCGAATCCGTGTCATACCTTGCCTTTGGGTATGTGGAAAAGTGCCATTTAAGCTGNACTACAGCCCATGGGGTCAGGAAAGAGTCAGGCATGACTTAGTGACTAAACAGCAAGAGCAACATGACTATTATTACCAGGGAAAATGCAGTGTGTAATGAACACGAGTATATCGAATCCGTGTCATACCTTGCCTTTGGGTATGTGGAAAAGTGCCATTTAAGCTGAAGAAGATTTGAGACAACAGGAAAGGGAGGAGAGAGGGAAAGTGTGTGTGTGTGTGTGTGTGTGTGTGTGTCTCTATCTGTGTCTGTCTGTCTTTGAGTCAGAGGCAGCCTGAGGCAGCAAGTTGTGTTGAATATTTGGATGACTTGATTTAGCATATTTTAAAATCATGCTAATTTGCAGTTCTTTCTTTATCTATTGCCTTATGTATTGTCATGAATTTGGAAAAATAATTCTTTATTGAAGGCAATATCTTTATGTCTAGAAATAGCCTTAAATAACAAGATCTCATTTCACTGTATGGGCAAATGCCATGTCTTAAAATTGTTTCTGTGGATTACTTGTCAGCCACTTGGATTATGAGTTGGCCTAGAATTTCTGTTGGAGAAAATTGAAACTATTGTAAAGCATTTAATCATTTACAGTATTTTGCAGTCTAATGAAACTTTTTCCAGTCATTCAACTTTAAGTGTAAATAGATATGTTTTTTGGAAGATTAAGATTCTGTTTTAGAGTTTTTAAAAAACTTAATATTGAGGAGTTTTAAATCAAGCTCATCTTGAGCTTGGAGCTCAGCCGGAGCAATATGTTTTCTGCCGGACCTGCTGTGTCACTATTCAGCTGATAAATCAGGGGTCGGCATTCTAAACTTGTTTCATAGAACTCCTGAGCAATTGTGAAATACTTTTTGGAGACATATTTAATTTGATAATAGCGATTTTGAAAGAGGATGGATCTGAAAGTTTTAAATTCTGAAAGAATACTCGAGAATACTCTTTGGGTATTGTCTAGTACATTCTTAAAAATCTTATTTCTTAATATATTTAATTGTAAAATGAACTCAAACTTGATTGCTTCTTTGTATAACTGTTTTGAGTAAAACAGCTCAGTTTACAAACAGTAAATTTGTACTGTTTTGTACGTTTACATTGAGCATTACATATGTAATTCTTTAAAAAAAAATAATTTAGTAAAACACTAATGTTCAAAGCAAAGTAACGTGCTATTATAATTAGAAAGGACCAGAAAGACTTTCTTGACCGCAAGAGTGATTAAGTGCTGGGATAAACTACAAGCAAAGCAAAGTTGTGTAACCTCCATTCCTCAAATAACATCTTACAATTGCATCACTGGTTACTGAAGTGCTGTCTTATTTTCTTAAACTGTCGTAAGTAAGCATATCTGTTTTTGTCCATATATATTGATCAGATATAGATTGCAGTCCTAGCACTGCCACTTACTAGGCAGATGACCTTGGCTAAGTCACTTAGCCTTTCTGTACCTCAGTTTCCTCTGGGCTGTTACAAGGATTAAGTGACATTAACATGGTGTATATTAATACCAAGAAGGATAGAGTACTTAGTTAATGTTCCTTTTTCCTTTAAGCCTACTTCAGTAAATAATAATGTTATGTACTTACTGCTGTGGATACTTTTATTTATTATTTTTTTAAACATTAGTCCGAAGGAGGAATAGTATGGAGTCTATTTATTTTGAACCTTGAGAGCCTTCTACTTCTGCCTTTCAAAGTTGTTGCTGTTATGCATTAACTCAGTTGTTTGTAACAGTTGCTATTTTAAACACATCTGAATTAAGGGATGTTTTGAGTTCTGTCTGGTGTGGTCATGTGATGTGCATGTAACATAAAGTGTTCCTACTAGTTCTGAGAGCATTGGTCACTTCTGTTGGAACTGCTTGTATTTTTAGGTTTCTCTCTTAGTAACAGTCAAGTTTATAACCTTCAGCATGTGAGATGAACTCAGTCTAGTTGTTGCAAAATAAGAAAGCTGCAGCTGTTTTCACAATCTAATCACTCAGTAAAATTTGTCTTATTAAAATTTCTCTGCATAAGTTACAAATGTCATCATTAGCCTGTCATTTGTTCTATTTTGACCCCATTAGCAGTATATCTTTAATTTATAGGTCATTTCTTTGGCTTTAAATTTTATAGGGATAAACATAAGTATTCATAATCTATAATTTTTAAAGACATTTTAAAATGTAGTTTTGTTGATAAATGTATGCCTTGTTTTCTTCTGTTCCTGGCATCAGCACATACCATAATATTAACTCAGAACTTTGCTGCTTTATCAACGAAACTATGTCAATGGTAGACTTTTGCTATTTGAGTTTGAGGAAAATTAAGTCTGTCCTAGAGACAAATAGCAATCTAGGGAATAATTATTTTACATTAGCCACCTAGATGCAAGATTGAATTTATGGAAAACAATATTGAAAGAGCTAGCAATCTCTCATGCACTGAAGTGAGGAAAATAGGCTAAAAATTGGCTTCTTATCCAGAAAATTATTAATTTAATTTGGGGAATTTTGAGGTGAGTTACCTGTGCCATATGCAAGTGGAGGTATATAGTAAGTAAGTAGCTGTAGAGATCTGAAGTTTGGACGAGGGATCTGGGCAGGGGGTGCAGATAAGTTTTCAGCATATAAGTGGCAATTGAAGCTTTTGAGAAATTGAGAGCACCCTGGGAGAATGTATATTGAACCAGAAATAACATGGATCCTTGAAGAAGAGAAGTATTTCAGAAGAAAAGATGAAGGAATAACCAGAGATGGGGGGAAAGCAGGGAAATGTGAGATCATAGAAACTAAAGAAAGATAGTAGTTCGGAAAGGAGGAGGAATTAGTCAACAAAGTGATGTAATGGCTAAAAAGATGAGGTCTGGAAAAAATGCCCTTTGAATTTAGCACTGAGAATTTTCATGCAGCGGTTTTAACGAGTGGTTGTAAAAATAAAGCCACATTAGAGGGCTGAAGAGTACATGGGACGATAACAAGGTTTGTTTATTTGTTGTTTTTCTTTTGAAAGCTTGAGTGAATAGGAACAAAGGAGTAGGAAAAGCAATATACTGCTTCATTACTTTGGGTTTAAAGATGAAATAGTCTTCTAAGTTTTTGCTGCTTATAGGAACAAGCCATTAAAGAAGTTGAAGATTTATGGAAAAGAAGACCTTGAATAGGCTTAGTAATATAATTTAAATTGGTGCATTGTGCCACTGCTTTCTCTTCTTTGTGTATAAAACTTTTCTTGATAAAAGCAGGGAAGACCATTAGTTATCTGTAATCCTTTCATGTTATTTTATGGATGCTATTTCTTTGCTTAAAATCCTCAGTGATTTCTAACTACTTGAAGTCTGAACTCCCTTGAATAACATACAGCACATTTTCCATGTCTTATTCCTGTCCGGCCTCACCTCTCACAGGTACCTTGCATGTCACCCGTGAGCCAACAACACTGGGAAACCTGAGGGTCCCTCAGTGTGTTTTGCCAGTTTTTCCATTCTGTATTTGCAGATGCTGTTAGTTCAGCATTGAATACCCTTCTTCCTTTCTAACCCTACCCTCCTATGCTTAAGACTTCTCATCTTTCAAGACTGCTGTGAATTCTTCTCTGCTCTCTTCCCATATTGATTATTTTCTCTGTCATATTAATCATATTAAAAAGTGGCATGATTTTACTTTCATCTCTGATCTTGTGCTGTAGCAATACCAAACACAGAGTCTGATACATGGCAGTTAAACAATAAATAAGTGGTGAATAAATGAATGGAAATCGTGGCCCTCAGAAGTAAGTGATTTGCCCACTGTTACAGAACTGGAGCTAGAAGTTATATTTTTTGGTTAAGTGCCCTCTATATTTTATTAATAATAAGGCTTACTCTCTTGATTTGTAGCTGAAATCTGAAGTGAATTGATGTATGTAGAAAGAATAAAAAGAACATTTCTAATCAGATTCTAGTTAAATATTTTCATGAAATTCAAATTATTTTGTTTCAGGAATATGACGAGGTCTGTGCAATGTGGGGTACATCATAATCAGTTTAAAGTGTAAAAAGATACACGTGTTCTCTGAAATCTCAAAGTTAAATATGTTTTTGACATTAATTTATATAGTACACAATATACTAGAATTTAAGTATTATATTTTGAAACGTTTGGCCTTTCGAGCAGGTTGTTACATGTTATGTAAAAATGAATTTTTGACTTCTTGAATTGATGTTCTTAAGTTGGTTCAAGATGTATCAATTATGGGTAAAGTAAACTCATTAAATGTGTTTATTTTACATATTTCCTTCTCGTGTAAGCCAAGATACCGTCATGATTTGGTTTTCATTCTTAAAACATTGTTTTAAAAGTCAGCCACTTTCGGCCTCACATCTTATTTCTTTTCCGTCTCCATAACCAGAGCTGGACTGGCCATCATGGAGGAAGAGCTGCCGCATTCGCACTGTGTTAATTGTGTCAGCAGACGGTGTATGACAAGACCAGAGCCTGGGATTTCCTGTGACTTGATTGGTTGTCCCTTGGTTTGTGGAGCAGTTTTCCATGCCTGTAAGGCTGATGAGCATCGACTTCTATGTCCATTTGAACGAGTGCCTTGCTTAAATAGTGACTTTGGATGTCCATTTACAATGGCTCGCAATAAAGTTGCTGAACATCTAGAAATGTGTCCTGCAAGTGTGGTGTGCTGTACTATGGAATGGAACCGATGGCCAGTTAGTTATGCAGACCGGAAGTCATACGAAAATCTAAGCAGAGATGTGGATGAAGTGGCACAGTTAGATATGGCCTTGGCCCTTCAAGACCAACAGATGCTCTTAGAATCTCTCAAAGTAGCCACCATGATGTCAAAAGCAACTGATAAAGTGTCAGAGCCTAGAGAACAGATCTCAGTTAAACCAAGTGTCTCAGAAATGCCACATACTAATGGTTTGGTGTCTGTTGATGAAGAATCTTACGGTGCACTTTATCAAGCTACTGTTGAAACAACCCGAAGTTTGGCTGCTGCTTTAGATATTCTGAATACTGCTACAAGAGACATTGGCATGTTAAGTACGAGTCTTTGTGCTTCCCCAAATGAAATGAAGGAAGAGCAAAATGCCAGAGAAAGCTTACAGAACAGAAACCCGAAAGACCAGGACCATCTTTATGAGGATGAGATGGGAGCAGTAGGTGGCATTGACCGTAAGGACACAAGTCAGAATGCCCAGTTGGAACAAAATGGTTCAAGTGATTTATTGTGTGACTTGGATGCCAGTTCTTATGGCACTCCTGCTCTTTGTAATGGCTTTCCTTTGGAAGATATATGTGCACAGGTCATTGAGCAGGACCAGGATTTACGTACTGACTCAAAACAAAGTAACTTAACAAATGGAGAATGTGTAGCATCAGATGGCTCTTCAGAACCTTCTAGTTCACTTTTAGTAGCAGCACAAGTTAGGGAAGTAATACCACCTCATGCTTTGCCTAATGGCACGGTTCAGCATATCCTCATGCCAGACGATGAAGACGACTTGTGTTGGAAAAAGGTAGACTTAGGGGACCTACGGAATGTGGATGTCTTATCTTTCAGTCACCCTCCTTCATTCAAATTTCTTTCGAATTCATGTTGGTCTAAACCAAAGGAAGATAAAGCAGTAGATACATCAGATTTGGAAGTTGCGGAAGATCCAATGGGTCTCCAGGGAATAGATCTAATCACAGCAGCATTACTGTTTTGTCTAGGAGATTCTCCAGGTGGGAGGGGTATATCTGATAGTCGCATGGCTGATGTTTATCACGTTGACTTTGGGACTCAGACTTTTTCACTTCCATCTGCCATTTTAGCTACAAATACAATGGTTGGGGAAATAGCTTCAGCTTCAGCTTGTGATCATGCCAACCCACAGCTTTCAAATCCAAGCCCTTTTCAGACACTGGGGCTGGACTTAGTATTGGAATGTGTCGCTAGGTACCAGCCCAAGCAGCGTCCAATGTTTACATTTGTTTGTGGACAATTATTTAGAAGAAAAGAATTTTCATCACATTTTAAGAATGTGCATGGTGACATTCATGCTGGACTCAACGGCTGGATGGAACAGAGGTGTCCTCTAGCATATTATGGTTGCACCTATTCACAGCGTAGGTTTTGTCCATCAACACAAGGAGCAAAAATTATACATGACCACCATTTGCGGTCATTTGGAGTTCAGCCGTCTGTATCTACAGTGTTAGTAGAGCCTGCTAGAAACTGTGTGCTGGGTTTACATAGTGACCATCTAAGTAGTCTTCCTTTTGAAGTCCTGCAACATATTGCAGGGTTTCTCGATGGCTTCAGCTTATGCCAGCTCTCATGTGTATCCAAGTTAATGAGGGATGTGTGTGGCAGTCTTCTCCAGTCTCGCGGAATGGTCATACTTCAGTGGGGGAAAAAGAAGTATCCAGAAGGAAATTCGTCATGGCAGATAAAAGAAAAGGTTGGTGTCATTTAATTGTATCAACTCCTTATTTGACATATAATAGGCACTTAATAATGTTGTTGCTGTGAAATCGATCATCCTTGTTGTGAAATTGCATGCATGCATGCTAAGTTGCTTCAGTCATGTCCAGCTCTTTGCAACCCTATGGACTATAGCCTGCCAGGCTCCTCTGTCCATGGGATTCTCCAGGCAAGAATACTGGAGTGGGTTGCTGTGCCCTCCTCCAGGGGATCTTCCTACCCAGGGATCAAACCAGGGTCTCTTAATGTTTCCTGCATTGACAGGCAGATTCTTTACCACTAATGCCACCTGGGAAGCCCATTGTGAAATTGACCATCCTTAAAAATAATTCAGTATGATGACAAACTTGTTTATAAAGACAATAAAAATGTGAATACATTGTTAGAATTGTTAGTCATAATCACATATTTACTGCAGACATCCTAGAACTAGATTCTAATGTCATATGACAGAGGCCACTTGTAGTTCTTCAGTTGAGGGGTTCTGTACCTACTCACTTCTTCTGAAACAACTCCCTTTGCTTGAGTCCATATTAACCACCTTCTTTCTAATTTGGGCTCCATCTGAAACATTTGCACTGTAGGATGATGGAGGAATCAAGGAGAAGGTTTCTTTTTAATTGCTTGCAGTTGGCAGCTTCTGTACATTCTTAGCTCTTTCTTTCTTAGAACTTGGTTGTTACAAGTAAAACTTAAATAAGGAGACATGAGAAAAAAGTCTACTACTAGCAGGTGACCAGTGGAGTATTTGGGGTATGTTGCTCAGTCCCTAAGTTGCATCTGACACATTGCAGCCCCATGGACTGCAGTAGGCCAGGCTTTCCTGTCCTTCACTATCTCCCAGAGTTTGCCCAAATTCATGTGCATTGAGCCTGTGATGCCATCCAACCGTCTCATCCTCTGCTGCCCCTTTCTCCTTTTGCTTTCAGTCTTTCCCAGCATCAGCGTCTTTTCCAGTGAGTTCTCCGCATCAAGTGGCCAAAGTATTGGAGCTTCGGCATCAGTCCTTCCAAAGAGTATTCAGGGTTGATTCCCTTTAGGATTGACTAGTTAGGTCGTCTTGCAGTCAAAGGGACTCTCAAGAGTCTTCTGTATCACCACAGTTTGACGGTGTCAATTTGGGATGTAGAAAACAAAATGGATGGATGTGGAGATGGCTTGGAGTGAAATAAGGGCAGTAGGATTTGTTGCTGGTGCGGACTGTGGGTTTAGCACGGAACAAGGGTGTGTTGCAGATTGGAAGCTTGACTAGGAGATTTAGGTAGGTCTGGGAACAAAGCCTAGCTCCACCATTTTCCTTGTGTGATATCTTGTTTTTGCCAGCCTCTGTTTGAGGCACTGTCCAGTAGAAATTAGAAGGCATTACAGCTGTCTTTGATTTTTTTTTCCATTGCTCCAGTTTTTGAGAATTTTGCATCTGCTTTGACCAGTAAATGAGCACATTATTTATTTTATGTAGAAAATTTCATACTTGCTGTGTACATGTGAGTATGTGTGTGTCTTCATTTACTACATGATTTGGTGTATTTCTGCCATTGGGCTGGGACACTCAGAGCATGGTCCCTTTCTGTCCTTGCCCATTAGTATTGATCTATGAGGTGAAATGTTTTCTGGGGATTCTGTCACCATAGAAAGTGTCATCTACTCGTGGAGTTTCAATTGCCATCATTTATACAAATTACTCACATGTGTATATCCCTGGCCGTTTTCTCCTCTGAATTCCAAGCCATTGTACATAGGCACCTAGTGGACATCTCCATTTGATTACCTTCAGTGAACTCAGCATATCCAGCCTACTCCATGTCTCTACCCCTCTTAATCTCAGAAAGTTGCATTGTCATCTCTTAAGTTGCCTAAACTAAGAACTTGGGGGTTCAGGGTAGCCCTCTTTTTCCCCCTTTGTTTCCTCCTCCTGGTATTCCCGCAGTCCTGCTGCCCCCCTTCTTCATGCCTCTCGAGCTTTTCTACTGCTGTTTCCCTTTCTGGTCCCGCCTGCGGTTCTCTTCTGGGTTACTGTAGCAGCCACTTCCTTACTGGGCTTCTCTTTCCAACCGAGTCCCTCTCCAGCATATTGCCTGTAGAAGACGTAGAGTGGTAAATAATTTCTTGAATACAGTTCTTATGCTGTAGTGCTTAAAAACTTTTAAAGTGTCTGTCCATTGCCCCGGGTTAGGGGCAGATTCCTTAATGAAACAAATTTAAGAGTTTTCATAATTTTGTCCTTACTTGCCTCTTCAGTTTCTTTTATATTCCAGCCATGGAATTTACTAGTAGTTGTTGAATGTTTTCTTCTTGCCTTAAGATGTTTGAGTACACTGTCGCTGAAGCCTCCATTTGAATGCTTGAAATGTGTAGACAGTGTGCACTTTTATTAATTTATTTAATCTGCTGTCCCTATTTATGGATTAAAAAACTGGGTTAAGTAGCGTGTCCTTGGATTCAGACCTGGGAACCTGTTTCTGGAGCTTGTGATGGTCATCTCCTTGGTATATCCTGCTTATTCCTCAGATCTTATCTTGTCAAGAAAGCCTTCTCCGAAAGTTCTTAGGTGCATTTTTTCCCAGAAATGCACTGTTTACTGATACGGAATTAAGAACTGTTCATTTTACAAAAAGTTCTATAAAAATTTCCAGAAACATTTAACTTAAATGTAGAAGTGTTTGTATTCGTCAGTATTACTAAATGCCTTTACTATTTATAAATAGTGAAAAGAAAAGGTTCCTCTGCACAGTATCCTAGTGTTTTTTAGTATACTTCATATGGTGTAATGGAAATTTTTTTTTGAGAAAAAACACTTGTATTATCAATATCTCCTATATACATAGTCCTTTGGGTAGGATGAAAATCTAGTACAGTGTATGTTATTTTAGGAAGTGACTCTAAATGTTCTATAGAAATTAAAAATTGCTTAATAAGCCAAGTTGGATGTGATTTTCTAATGCTAAGTTTTTTCCTTTTTGTTATTAGATTTCTTAAAGTCATAATGTCATAGAAGTTATCATATAAATATTTAATAAAAATATTTATATCAAAATGAATTTTGTAACTTGAAACTTCTCATAACAGTTAGAAATGAATGTTTTGATTCTTATAAATGGACTGGTTTAAATCTGAAGTAGAGTTTTCTTCTAGGTATGGCGATTCAGTACCGCATTTTGTTCTGTCCATGAATGGAAGTTTGCTGACATCCTGAGCATGGCTGACCACCTGAAGAAGTGCAGTTACAACATTGTGGAGAAGCGGGAGGAAGCGGTCCCACTGCCGTGTATGTGCGTGACGCGAGAACTCACTAAAGAGGGACGTTCTCTTCGCTCAGTTTTAAAACCTGTACTTTAAAAAGTCAAATTCCACTTGCACATACATGCAAGCTCCTAGCATAGTTTCTTTGTAATATGTGACACTTTATTAATGTATTAAAAATTACAACTAGCTAAATTTATTGTCACTATGTATATAATGTTTTGAAGTGACATATATTTTTATAAAGTACTCATTAGTTGGGAAAAAGTTGCCTTAATATTTGAAATGTGTGAATTTTTTGGAACTTGCTGGACAGGGTGATTTAATTTTTAGCTGTGTAATTTTCAGAATTAGTATTTTTAATGGTGTGCATATTTTGGTTCTTACATTTTTTGCTTCTTAAACTAACAAGATCCTGACCAAACAATTTACTCCTCATTTTCTGTGGGTTACAACCCATGCATTCAAAAAGCAAAACTTTGATTCTGATTTTTACATCATAGGCTCTTCAGATAAAACATTCAGTTGCTTAAGCACTGCATAAAAACATTATAAAATTTTTATTTTCTAGTGTTCTCCTTGCATAATTGTTGATATGGAGATGATCTGTAATGTATACATAATATTTCGTGAATGATGTTGATAATGCCATTTATCGTGTTTTCGTGTTTTAAAAATAGTCCACAAAATTGTTGTCTTCTTTTGTATTTACACCTCTCATACAGAGAGTTACCATTTGCAGCTTTTTTTGGTTAGATGCCACATCCAAAGACTCATGGTAATATGTTACGTGACAGGTTAAAGCAAAATTAAAAAAAAAAAGCCTGTCAGTTTAATTTGAAATTGTATATATTTGCTAGGAATTTGATATTTGAAGAGGAGAAAATACAGTCGACCCTTCATATCTGCATATCCATGGATTCAATCAAAGGATGGAAAATATTTGGAAAAAAAAAATTTCATGAAATTCCAAAAAACACAACTTGAATTTGCCACTCATCTTCAACTATTTACATAGCACTTACATTATATTTGGGCTTTCCTGGTGGCTCAGACAGTAAAGAATCTGCCTGCAATGCAGGAGACATGGTTTGATCCATGGATCGGGAAGATCCCCTGGAGAAGGAAATGGCCACCCACTCCAGTATTCTTGCTTGGAGAATTCCACAGGCAGAGGAGCCTGGTGGGCTACAGTCCATGGGGTCGCGAAGAGTCAGACATAACTGAGCGACTAACATTACAGTACTACTACATTATATTTACAATTATTTACATGGTGTTTTCATTGCATTCAGTTCAGTCGCTCAGTCTTGTCTGATTCTATGCGACCCTATAGACTGCAGTGCATGCCAGGCTTCCCTGTCCATCACCAACTCCTGGAGCTTGCTAAAACTCACGTCCATCAAGTCGGTGATGCCATCTAGCCATCTCATGCTCTGTCATCCCCTTCTGCCTTCAATCTTTGCATTAGGTACTGTTAATAGTTTAGAGATGATATAAAGTGTATGGGAGGTGTGCATGGGTTATGTGCAGATACTGTGCTGTTTTATATGAAGCAGTTGAACATCTGTGAATTTTGGTACTGCAGGGAGTCCTGGACCCAATCTTCTGCAGACACTGAGGGACAACTGACTGTATGCCCCATTTTAAGTTTGAGTTGGGCATGTTCTGTGAATAAATTACAGATATTCACAGTGCAGAGGGCTTAACTTTTTTCAGAAGTGTTTAAAATTTTTGCCTTTTGATATTTATAAAAATCACAATTATGTTGTTTTAAGACATGTAAAAATGTGACATTTGCTGTCCTTTTAAGATGACAATCATGAACTGCAGAGAACCCTGTCTTGGTTGACAATCTCTTTAAAACATTTCCAGGTTAATACTCCATACACTTCTGTACCAAAAAAGTAAGAGTTGCACCTTTATGTATAAATCAAAATTTAACAGAAATATCTTCAAAGACCTATTCTTGAGGTATTTTATTAACAGTTTTCAAATTGATTTATGCTGTCATTAACCTGATATGGTCAGTTTAAAAAATGAGTACATCAGTGTTAAGAAATAAATGGCAAAGATGGGGACATGTACTTAAATAATTTAGGTAACTTCTGGCATTTGGTAGTCTGAAATGGTTACAGATTACTTTGTTGTATATAAAATTCCAAAACTCTGTTTTGTCTTCTCTTCCTACATTTGTCCCTAAGAGTGCTCTATTGTTAACTAGATTCTTGATTCCCATATATGGCAATCGGGCTGGAAAGAGGCATTCTTTGGACATTACAAAAGAATTCTGAATTGCTTAAAACCTGATTTGGTTGGATCAAGTCCTTATTACAGTTGAAAAATACAGCATTGAAGACTAATTAGTTGTTTTGCTTCACCTGTCATTTTAATTAGTAGAATACTTATCTCTCAGTGCTTAAACTATTGTTTTGAACTATGAGATTTGAATTACATAAACAGTCTCTTTCTGTGAAAAAGTCAGAAGATATCAAATACTGTAAAATATAATTCTGCCTCTTGAAGTTTTGCTGAAGAATATGTCTGGTTAGGATAGCACAAACATTAACTTAATTTTGTTTTATGGTTGTGCTTTTTAAAAATCCTTGTTCTTTTAAGTTTAGGCTCCTTATTTTCACATTAGATCATGAGATATTTACCATTTTTCACCTTTTATTTTCTTTTACACATTTTTGGCTGTTTTCTTTTTGTTTGTTATGCCACGATATTATTTTGTTAAAATGTTTTCTTTGTGTAGTATTTGTTCAAGATCTAATAAAATTAATATTTTCCTTTATATGGCTCAGTAACTTGGAAAAAACCTACCTTTAAATAAAATACTCATCCTTGTTTGACAAAGTTGAGACACAGTCACACTGTTTCTACAGTGTGATTTTCTGCATGTTATAGGAGTTCCTTGATGATTAGCATTGCTCACCCATGTTTTACTGGTGAACATTATTACTGTTTTTATTTAATACGGAAAACTCAATAGTTAGCTTTACTCTGCCCCTTCAGTGTCTTCTTGAAAGTAGTCCCACCTGGGACTGTTGAACGGCTGAAGAGTTTCTGGCAGTAGTATTTTTCTAAAACTTGTAGTGGGAACAATCTGTCTAGCCTTTTAAGCATGAAAAGGTTTGTGTGTTGGCCAAGTATGTTGTCGTTTGAGCAGTCTTTATTGATTCCTTAGTCTTTGCTAGCCAGAAAGATAAAGGCAAGTATTAGGAAGCAAGGAAATACCTGAATTCACTTTTCTCCTCTGCCTTCGTCCCCAGAACTGCCTGTTAGCTTCATCTCAACCTTTCTTTTCCCCTTTCTCCCTCCGTCCTTGCCTCTTTCTCTCTCCCTCTCTTTCCCCACTCTCTGTCCCTCTTTCTCTCTCCCTCACTCCAGCTTCCGAGGTTCACAGATCACTTAAGAATAGTGCTTCCCAAAGTGTGGTCCCTTGACCGTTAGCATCACCTGGGAATTTGTTCAAAATGCAGATTTTTGGACCTCTTCACAGACTTAACAGTATCTGAAACTCTGGTGTGGGAACCGGCAATCTTTTAACAAAGGCCTCCCCAGAGGATTCTGATGCATGGTAACGTGTGAGAATTTAGAGGAAAGCCTGGGACATGCCCGGTCTTCTTGTGAATAATACATTGTTAGAACAGATACCTGTGTGTATGTACCTAGATGTATAATCCAAAATTAAGAGTAATAGTAATTTATTAGTATTACTTAAATGATTAAATTTAATGATATATGTTGTCTTGATCTTACAGCCATATGACAAATATTAATACATTGGGTATCATGGTTGTTGGACATTTTTTTAAAAAGCTAATATTTACTTGTATTTTAAATTTACTCTTATTACTGGTGTTTCACTAGTGTTTCTTCTGGTCAAAGTAAATTGCAGATTGTTTATTAGCACTAACATTTAGCTTATCATCATTCATTCTCTTGTTTAGTGGTTGTAGACTTATGTGAACATATTAGATTTCTAGGATAAATGGGGTAGAGATAAAAATATACTAGATTAAATTTGAAAAGAATTCTGTAGAAATTCTTTCAGTGCTATCAATAAGAGGTATTAAAGATTGGGTTTCTGATTTATCAGTAATACTGACTCTCTTTTGGTCTTTGACCCTGTGCTACATGTCCCAAGAATATTGTTACTATGTTAACTATCCTTTAGCATTGAAGATTGGGATTCTTGCAGATTTGGTAGTTTATACAACTACACTGGTAATAGATTTTTAATTTCTGGCAATTTGTATGTAGGTGTTGGTGTTTAGAAGCAAAACATGATTTCATGTTTTGCATCCCAGTCTAAAAATACAGTTTATTTTTAAAATTTTCTAAGGGATAGTTTTGGAAACATTAAAAGATATTTCATGCATGACACATCACACTGGAAGGTAATTAATTGGAACCTACAGAGGTGAGTGTTAAGAATTACAGTAGAAAGAAATCCCTCATTCTTTCAAAAGGCTGGACAGAGCCTTCTGATGGAAATAATTTCTCTGATGTGTATTTAGCTGGTTATCTAAATGTAGCCCTTAGCAGTTTTGACAAGCCTGTGAGGCCTTGGAAGCAAGACTGTGTAAGTCATGCCTTTAATCAATTTATCAGTGACTTATCCATTGTGGTTAAAATAATTTAGTGATTTGTTTAAGAATTTGATATAAATCTGATTTCCAAACAAAAAAGTTTAAGATGTACAAAGTAAAGACCAACTAGTAAACTCCTTTTTAAGTAAAATGAAGGAAGAGGAAGAACGGTTTCCTTTAAAGTCATCTTTTACACTGTTTTTCCTTGATTTAAAAGAACTAAGTAAGTTCAAAAGGTAAGACTTTTAAGTTACCATTGTATGGATTAAAAAACCTAGGTACTCAAAGTTTAGGTACTGATGAGTGTATTAGAGTGTTTGAGAGCAGTGGGTTCTGACCTAGTTGTTTACAAATGCATAAAGAGAAGGGACATTCAGATGTAGGGAAATTATTTTGGAAAATATTGTTGCATAGAATATTTGATTCCTAACAAGTATTTTAGAATGAGTTATTGGATAATACCAAAAGGAAACAAAGTATTAATAGGAATCAAGTACAGAATGCTGCTCTGAAAATCCTTTGCAGAAATAGAGTCTTTTGCTAAGTTTTCAGGAGTGTTTTGCTGCATCTCTGATTTGTAAAATTCTGTAAATGTATTGTTTATACAAATATTTATTTGTATATGAAATCCCCATAAATTGGCCAAGTAGATTTTAACAAACAACGTGTTGAGATATACTAATGGAGATACATCTTGAAGTGCTATCTTACCTTAGGACATTTCAAAACTGACATTTTGTATTCAGAATGTTCGACATTCCAGTGTGTTAAGTGGGGAGTGACTTTTCATTAATAAACTACATAGAAATGAGTTACATACAAGGATGATGCGTGAACATGCTCTATAGAAATAAAATTCATTGATGAATCTCCTATTTTATAATTTTTTATTTTTGACATGCTGTACTGAAGCATCTATTA
This sequence comes from Neotragus moschatus, assembly GCA_006410615.1. Classification (NCBI taxonomy): domain Eukaryota; kingdom Metazoa; phylum Chordata; class Mammalia; order Artiodactyla; family Bovidae; genus Neotragus; species Neotragus moschatus. The sequence continues at coordinate 223,441 of SJYA01001559.1, read as the reverse complement.
TTTACTATGAAGAAAAGCATTTTTGAAGCAAGGGAAATCTGTTTCTTTTTCAGTAACACCAGTAGAATTTTAAGCATCCCCCAAATCGTATTATTAACCTGTTCGCTTGTAAATGTGATAGGAAATGATCCTCCGATACCTGAGTTGTAGTAGTGGTGTTTAATTGTTTGTTTGAAAGAAATAAAACTGCATTTCTGTTGAACTGTTTTAAGACTAACCGACTAACCAGGTCAAATTGTCCTTTCTCAGTAAAAGCAAATTTATCAGGTTAAGATTTTCCTTTTTTCTAATAATTAGAGGTTTTTACTCAGATCTTCAAACAGGTAAATAGGTAGATATGTGTGTTGTTTCATCCTTGTGGTGGAGGAACTGACTAGAGTTAGATAGCTTTCTATACCCCTTCCAGTCAGAGAGTAACACTGTTAGATTATTATCCAGTGGTCTAATACAAGAACAGGAGCAATAATTTGTTCTCACTCGAAAGATTAAAGTTGAAAAAAGAAGATCCTGCCTTTTGTTGTCCTACATTTTTTTTTTTTCCATCGAAGTCCTCCTTTCCACATTAATTGTCATTGTTTCTTGTTTTATCCTATGACTTCAGGTTTCTGATCAGGTGATCAAAAAACCCAGATTAAGCACACAGAGTTTTCAGAAACTTCTTTTGCTGATCAGCCTATGTTTTGTTGCTTGGTCAAGAAAGTTTGGATTTGATAAAGTAACTTAGTTTATTTTAAAGTCTTCTTTTAAAGCTCACAAGTTTGTAGGGTTGAAGTATTATCAGTATTCAAGTTTCATCACATTATTTGATTAAAAGAAGTCAAGTCATAGAAATACAAACAATAAAGGGTTACTACATCTGTTCAAGAGTAAAATTACCCAGTGAATATTTATGTCAACTGGGATGTCTTTTATATCAACCAATAGCTTTAAAAAGCTGTTAACCTATATTAGAGATTTGAAATGAATAGTATTGATTGCCTACAACATTCCAGTACTTTTATGATTAAAAACTCTGACATATGAAATAAGTTGCTTTAAATGATTAATAAATCACTGGATATGAATTATAAAGACTTTTATGCTGCATTTAAAATGTTGAAGATGTATTGTTCATCTGAGCAGTGTTTAAGCACCAGTCAATCCTGAAAACTTGAATTGCATTCTGAGAGGTAATTGCACTGACTCATTAACTTACCTCAGATGTCATTTAGTTTCCAAAGTGTCTTCTTCCTGATTTACATAGTTTTCTTTATTTTAATTGCAAAAGGATATGGAATTTTTTGAAAAACATGCTAAGTGAAAGAACCTATACACAAAAGGCCCCATGTTGGAGGATTCAATTCCATTTATATGAAATAATCCAGAAAGGCAATTCCATTGAGAGAAATCAGATTAAGCGTTGTGCAGAGGGAGTAGTAGGAAGTGACTGCCTAATTGGGTACTGGTTTCCTTTCGGTAGTAAAAATATTCTAGGACAGAACAGTGTGCATTGTACAATGCTGTGAATGTACTAAATGCTACTAAATTGTTCATTTTAAATTGGTAAATTTATGTGTATTTTACCCCAGTGTTTTTAAAAAGAGGGAGTGTTTGCAAGTCATTACTAAAGCCAAAAAGTAAAGTGTTCTCAAGTGTGCATGCTCGAGCTGTGGTTTAGAATTAAATAACAGTGTTAGTAATGTAACACACTTATTCAGTTTAAAGACCTGGTGAATGAAATTCATGAATGCCATCACAGAAGTACTGCTGACAGCAGCAGAAATAAAATTGTAATTCATCTTAATTATTCTTACATTTAAAGAACCGTTAACAGGGAGTATTGGTGTCCATGTTCATTTTTCACCTTTCACATTTTCTATTGATTTTTTGCAGCACAAATCAATCACACTTTTTAAAGATCCGTATATAAATCATGCTTTGAAAAAATGTGTATAATTTTCATGGTCATTTTTTATAGTTTTATATTTTGTGTTCCTTTTAAAGAGCAAATACACTGATGTATTAGATAAGACTAAATAAATTGAACTGATGTGTATACCTTTTGTATTTTGATTGTCTTGTGGGAAAATACCTGAATCTTGGGATGGGTAGGGACTTTAATGATGATTTAATTTCTCACTTTGTGTTTGGAGAAATGGAAATGTTTGTCTCTGTTTGTTCATTACACAAGAATTTCTTGAGTGCTGATGCCAGGCACTGTGTAGGCTGAATTCTGGAAGGTTATGACATGCGGCATGAATTCCTACTACCTGCTTCCTCCTCCTCCTTCTATGACTGCTGTGTATCTGGTAGCTAAGCCTGATACACGGACAGATGGATAAGTTCCAGAAAATGAAAGACTTTAGGCACCTTTGAGTGTTCTTCATATATATCTTCCTCAAATTCGAAAGACATATTCTTTCGTACAGTAAAATACACATGATTCCAAAGAGTCTACTACTTGAGGAATGCATTTATAAACAGATCTGTTTTCACGACTTTAGGGAAGAGGTATGTTTAGATTACTTTAAGCCAGTTACTTTCTGTTGTGTTCTAGAGAGCTGACTCTGAAAAAGCTGATTAAACTTGATATTAAAAAAGTTAAATTACTTCGCAAATAACTGCGTCTCATATGATTCGGGGTATATATGGCAACTAAGGCGCAGATGTGCTCCAACTTGAGCAATAAGTATAATTAAATGAGCTAAATAGACTGAGGCTGCCAGTATGATCTAAACTGTTAAGATAAACAGTGTAGACAAAAGGAGACTTACACCACAATAGGTTCACTTACACCCTGCAGCGAGGTCCACAGTCAAAGACTAGGAGGAAGGGAAATAATTCTGATAATTCATACTCAACTTTTTGTGATTTTTTACTTTCATGATTTATCAATTTTGTGATATTTCTACAGTAGCTAGTACTTCTTATCAAAGAGGTTATTTGACCCAGATTTCCTTAATCATTACTTAATCATCATCATCTGTCCTCCTAGAGGCTACATTTCTGCACCGTTTCTCAAACACTTTATATCCTTTCACATCTCTGAGCCTTTACATACGCTTCTCTTGCCTACAATGAAGAGGGAAATTGTTAGTTGCTCAGTGTGTCTGGCTCTCTGACTCTCTGTGACCCCATGGACTCTGTCCATAGAATTCTCCATTCCTTTCTCCAGAGGATCTTCCTGACCTAGGGATTGAACCCAGGTCTCCTGCACTGCAGGTAGATTTCTTTACTATCTGAGACACCAGGCAAGTCTTACTAGGATGGCCTCCAGATTCTTTGGTAAACTTCAGATGCTTGGTGAGGATCCAGTTCTGATATCACCTGTTTTTTCCTGGACCATCCCAAGCCAATGAGTCGCCCTCATCTATGTCCTCATCCACTTTAAAAAAAATCATACCTTTTCCTCAGTATTCATCACACTGCAGTGTCATTTGCTGATATCTATACCCTCTAGGCAGAAACCATGTCTTAATTAGCTTGTCCCTAGCAAAAGGCCTTACACACAGAAGGCATTCAGTAGTTGTCTGCTGAACTAATCATGAAAAACAATTAAATATTTTTAATGCTATTTCGGTTAGCTGTTAGTGGTAAAGAGTCTGCCCTCTAATGCAGGAGACTCAAGAGACATAGATTCAGTCCCTGCTTTGGGAAGATCCCCTGGAGGAGGAAATGGCACCCTACTCCAGTATTCTTGCCTGGAAAATCCCATGGACAGANGAAACTCCAGTACTTTGGCCACCTCATGTGAAGAGTTGAGGAAAAGACTTTGATGCTGGGAGGGATTGGGGGCAGGAGGAGAAGGGGACGACAGATGATGAGATGGCTGGATGGCATCACTGACTCGATGGCCACAAGTCTGAGTCAACTCCGGGAGTTGGTGGTCGACTGGGAGGCCTGGTGTGCTGCGATTCATGAGGTTCCAAAGAGTCGGACACGACTGAGCGACTGAACTGAACACAACATTATAAAACAACTATACTCCAATAAAAAGTTTAAATAAAAAATTAAAAAATAATGGAAAAGATATATCCTGCAAGCAATAATCAGAAGAGAGTTGAGTGACTCTACTTATATCAGACAAAATAGAATTTAATATAAATGTGTTACTAGATATGAAGCTTTTATAATGATAAAATGAGCAACCTATCAAGAAGATATGACAACTATAAACATATGTGCATCTAATAAGGGAAACATGACATATAAAGAAAAACCTGTCAGAATTAAAAGGAAAACTAGACATTGAACAATAATAGTCAAATCTTCAATAATTCACATTCAATAATGGATAGAACAAGCACCCCAAAAAATCATTAAGGATATAGAAAACTTGATTAAATACTATTAATCAATTAGACCTAACAGACACCTATGAAACATTTCATCTAACAATGGCAGAATAACTACTCTTCTTAAATGCACATGGAGAATAATCCAATGCAGATCATATTTTAGACATTAATATATTTAAAAGGATTAAAATCACACGTAATGTCTGACCACAAGGAATAAAATTGGATGTCAATAATAGAAGGATATTTGGGAAAATCACAAATATGTGGAAACTAAGCATCACACTCCTAAATAACCGATGGATCAAATAAAAAGTCACAAGGAAAATTAGGAAATAATTTGAGATGAACGAAAATAAAAACACAAAATATTGAAATAGGATGAAGCTAAAGCAGTGCTACAAACACCTTTATAAATGTCTACATCAAAAAAGAAACATCTCAAATATCTCAATCAATTAGCTAATCATCTACCTTAAGAATGTAAGAAAAAAACAAACTAAACTCCAAGCAAACAGAGAGAGGAAATAATAAACTCTATAGGAGAAATAAAGGAAATGGAGAATAGAAAGTATCAACCAAACCATTGGTTAGTTTTTCAGAAAATCAGTAAAATTGGCAAACCTNACATCTCAAATATCTCAATCAATTAGCTAATCATCTACCTTAAGAATGTAAGAAAAAAACAAACTAAACTCCAAGCAAACAGAGAGAGGAAATAATAAACTCTATAGGAGAAATAAAGGAAATGGAGAATAGAAAGTATCAACCAAACCATTGGTTAGTTTTTCAGAAAATCAGTAAAATTGGCAAACCTTTCCCCAGACTGACCAAGCAAAAAAGAAAAAGGACTTAAGTTACCAGAACAAGAGATGAATGAGAGGACACTGCTGCTAGGTCACATCAGTCGAGTCCAACTTTGTGCGACCCCATGGACGACAGGCACCAGGCTCCCGACACGGCATCATTCCATTCATACGAAGTGTCCAGAACAGGCCAACTCATAGAGAAGGGAGGTTGATTACCGGTTTCCCAGGACTGAGATAAAAGGGATATATGGAGTTACTTTTTATAGGTTGGGGATTCTTCTTCAGGTAGTGAAAATATTTTGTAAAAATATACTTGAGGCTTCCCAAGTGGCTCAGTGATAAAGAATCTGCCTGGCAGGTGACGCAGGAGAGCCAGGTCCGATCCCTGGGTCAAAAAGATCCTCTGGAGGAGGAAATGGCAGCCCACTCCAGTATTCTTGCCTGGAAAATTCCATGGACAAGAGGAGCCTGGCAGGCTGCCGTCCATGGGGTGGCATAGAGGTGGACATAACTGAGCATGGGCATGTACTAAAGAGCAGTGAATTTTGCACCTAAAAAGGGTAATTTTGTGGCATAAGCTCTATCTCAATTTAAAATATCCACACACAGGATTTATTGTCATTAACCTATATAGGGTATTGAAATTTTCACCTGTGCTTTATTTTGTCTGCTCTTAATTTGATCATCAAAATTGTTGTTACAAACAGAAATGTTCAGAGCATTAATCTCATTTGTGTGCTGCAAAGTAGATCTAATACTCATAATTTCCTCATTTATCTTTGCTTCCTTCTGTATTAAAATTTTATCCATGTGTAAAATTAAAAGTACAAAAACCTGATTACAGCATCACAACTGATAGGCACTTTGAATAATTGATAATCCAGCAACAGTAAAAGGTTCAACAGTGATAATCACCCATTAATGAGTGCAGCACAGAAAGGGACTTCGGTGATTTACCTTTCTCCTCATGTTGACTCTGACATCCTCTCCTTTTTTTGCTACTCAACCAAACACTTTTGGAAAGCCAGTGAGTGGAAATGATGTTTACATAGTGATGAACTTTAAACAGTGCACCATTGTCAAACTTTGGATCTTTGATACTAATAGCAAGTTAGTATGAGACACTGGAGTTGAGAACTTGAGGACAGTGCAAACCTTAGGTTACTAAAATATTGACGTCTTAAAATAGCCTCCTAAAAATAGTTAACTCTTTATTGTATCACTGCATTCACATTGCTGCTCCCTACCATTTTCAGCTCATTTTTCAGCTTTGATCAATACTTTCTTAAGGAGGTATACTGAGAACCCTAGAAAATCCTGATATCAAAGGGTGTGTGGAAACTTTTGGTTCACTGTTTTCACTGAGGGTCAGTGTCAAGAAAGTATTTTCTAAACCAAACACCAAAAGGCATGCGGAGCTACTCAGCCACTTCGCATTCCCTCAGGGTCTGGAACATCTCCATTCCTTCACTCTCAGTGGGGAAACTTGCTTGTAACATAACAGGAAACAGAAGACTCAATCAGACAGCCCAGCATGTTCCTCCCCATATTTATTCTAATTTTTTTTTCATGTGTACTTATCTTTCTCTCCCCTCACCAACCTTTATTTGTTAAAATACTCTTCCTAAGTGGTTTACAAGGTTAATCTCTTATATCAGTGCTCTGGATTTCATCTTTCTCTCCATCCAGGGAAATATGCTCCATCCTTTAGCGTTTATTGCCCTGTACATTCAAATTCTGTCTCCATATTAAATATTCTCTCAGTTCATAAATATGGTTGCGTTCTTCACCTTAAGTAGAAACCTCCATGTGTATTTCACTGCCCTCCTCCCCTTCCTCCGTCCCATCATATCTCGTGATTCATCATATTTAAGCCCCTTGAAAGAGTAGTTTACCCTCACTGTATATTTATTAGTTCATGTCTCATTCACTAGCCACCTTAAGCAGTTTGCTTTCCCCTGCAGCCATGGCAAAAAAAAAAAAAATTTTTTTTTCAGTAAAGACTGTTTAATTGCCAATTCCATGAGAGTATTTTTCTGTCTTTATCTTATTTAAACACTGTGACACTCGAAACTCTTGCTTCCCATGTCTTCTCTTAACTACTTCCTTCTATTTTCCTTTAATTTATTTTGGCTGCTCATAACTGGTCTTCTAAAGGGCATGGACTTTGTCTTCTTGGTCTTTTCATCACCAAGCTCTTGCCAGGTAGAGCAGACACACAAGTAATTGTCAAATGAATGAGTAAGTGCGCCTTCTCTGTGTCAGGGCTCTTCTCTGACACTGGGGCACACCGGAACTTCACCTTTGGCCCTTTATCCACTCATTGTAGCCAGTTAACTGGGTAATTACCTTCACTTTTCACCTTCTGGCACTCCAGATTTGATACTTCCAAACAGACATGACTGAGGGACTGAACAACAGCAGCAAAATCTAAACCTCCTTTAAACTCTATGCTGTTGCTGCTACAGCTGCTGCCAAGTCGCTTCAGTCGTGTCCGACCCTGTGTGACCCCACAGACGGCAGCCCACCAGGCTCCCCCGTCCCTGGGACTCTCCAGGCAAGAACACTGGAATGGGTTGCCATTTCCTTCTCCAATGCATGAAAATGAAAAGTGAAAGGGAAGTCGCTCAGTCGTGTCCGACTCTTAGCGACCCCATGGACTGCAGCCTACCAGGCTCCTCTGTCCATGGGATTTTCCAGGCAAGAGTACTGGAGTGGGGTGCCATCGCCTTCTCCTTTAAAGTCTATAGTGTTGACCTATTTGTCTTTCAGGTAACAGCTCCTAACTGGCCTGCAAGTGCCACCATTCGACATGGACAAAGCTTTCCTCATCTTTCCTTTCAAAATCAGTTCTTTATATCTACATGAGCAAGCTCCGAGAAATAGTGAAGGACAGGGAAGCCTGGTGTGCTGCAGCCCATGGGGTCCTAAAGAGTCGGATCCGACTAAGCAACTGAACGACACACATCTACATGAGTGGTTGTCAGCAGCACAGATGCTGTGAGCAGACTCCTTCTGTTCTCAACTAGCTAGTTTCTGAGTGCGGAGTGCTTTGATTCCTTTAGTTTTCAAAAAGAAGTATTCGTGAGACAGACAGTTATCTTACTAATAGACTGCTTTTATAGCACTCCAGTACTCTTGCCTGGAAAATCTCACGGACAGAGGAGCCTAGAAGGCTGTAGTCCATGGGGTCGCTGAGAGTGGGACACGACTGAGCGACTTCACTTTCACTTTTCACTTTCATGCATTGGAGAAGGAAATGGCAGCCCACTCCAGTGTTCTTGCCTGGAGAATCCCAGGAACGGGGGAGCCTGGTGGGCTGCCGTCTCTGGGGTCGCACAGAGTTGGACACGACTGAAGTGACTTAGCAGCAGCGGCAGCAGCATAGCATAACCTATATTGGTCTTGGGCTTCCCTTGTGGCTCAGCTAGTAAAGAATCTGCCAGCAGTGTGGGAGACCTGGGTTCAATCCTTGGGTTGGAAAGATCCCCTGGAGAAGGGAAAGGCTACCCACTCCAGTATTCTGGCCTGGAGAATTCCATGGACTGTATAGCTCATGGACTCACAAAGAGTTGGACACAACTGAGAAACTTACACTTTCATGTGGGTCTCTGAATCTTTACTATGCTTTGCCAAAGTCTAAACCTTCATTTTGGATTATTCTGTTTGGGGATGGACCAGAGCCTGAAGAGATCATTGGGAAAAGAGTGTGTGTGTGTGCACATACATGCGAATGTGTATATATACCATTAAGCGAAAAAAATTGAGAAAAGAAAAAATTCCATTTTGCCACATATATAATAAAATGTAAAAGTAAGTATCTTTTAAAATATTTTTCTATTTATCTAGAGATACAAGTAGATATTGAGCATCAAAAATTTTGATCTTTTTTTAAAATCACTTCAGTCATGTCTGACTCTTTGCGACCCCACAGATGGCAGACCACCAGGCTCCCCCGTCCCTGGGATTCTCCAGGCAAGAAGACTGGAGTGGGTGGCCATTTCCTTCTCCAATGCATGAAAGTGAAAGTGAAGTCTCTCAGTCCTGTCCGACTCTTAGGGACCCCATGGACTGCAGCCTACCAGGCTCCTCCGTCCATGGGATTTTCCAGGCAAGAGTACTGGAGTGGAGTACCATTGCCTTCTCCGGCAATGAAGTCTTAAGTAACCTTAAAGAGGCTTTTATTCATCCCATTTATTGAATTAGTTTATTTAGGCGGTAAAACAGACCATTTATAAGTCATGAAGTCCTTCAGACTTCACAAATTCCAATAAGGAAAGGGCTATTAACTAACTATAGTTTCCTGACTGCAGTGAATTTAAAAGATACTTGAACCAGAAAAGGGCTGAAAATGTTTCCTGAAGGAATAGTAAAACCATGATAAACACTAGAGGCCCCAGAAGAAAACAAATTATTTCAAAGTTAACAAACATGACATATAAGAAAACACTGAAAAGAAGTAGAATCATTCATCTAGGACATACCATTAGAGAAGAACAAAATTGAGAATTTTCTTTACTTATGTGCATGAGATACAGTAATCATGTCTGTGTGCCTAACAGAATGTAGGTCACCAAATACTTTCACATACCTTTTAATTACATGATTATAAATCGGTTATCCCACTGATTCTTACCAGAACATTGTGAAATTTCAAGAAGTATTATTACTCATTTTTCTCCATGAAGAAACTAAAGCTCAGACAAAATTAAGAATCTGCTCATGGTCACAAAGTAGAGCTGTGTTTAAGACCCACATGGGTTCTCAGCACTAAGATTGGAATTGTTTTTACCGAATAATGCTCACTAGAAAAAAGAGTCAAGAACAATGCCCAACCCAGTAAAATAAATCTGAAATTTCAGATAGTTAAAGGGTTGAGAAATGAACTGCTACAGGAAACTAAGCTGGTTCCTTTCAAATATGTAAGATGCTAGTTTATAAGAGGCTATAGTTGAAGAGCAAGTAGATAATTCGGCTGACTTTTCAGAACTCTCCTGTTAATTTGTAACCTTAAAAAATTTCCAGAATATTATTTATTCTCTTTTTAAAGACTCTTATTTATCCTCCTCTTGATATGAGGACTCCAAAAGAAAGGATGAATAGCAAAACATCTGGCAACGGTTGGACCTCAAGTATAAACATTGTTGTTGCTGCTGCTGCTGCTGCTGCTGCTGTTAAGTCGCTTCAGTTGTGTCCCACTCTGTGCGATCCCAGAGATGGCAGCCCACCAGGCTCCGCTGTCCTTGGGCTTCTCCAGGCAAGAACACTGGAGTGGGTTGCCATTTCCTTCTCCCATATCACTTTCACTTTCACTTTGACCTTACCAAGCACAAATGTAATGCTTATTCCAATCACATCTCTAGCTCCAGACAATTTGCTATGTAATTTCATCTTTTGAGTATATTTAACTACTTGTCATCAGCCCATCTGCTTGTCTATAGGTTCCTCAGATACTGATTATAAAGAATAACCACTTGTTTAATACTAATAACTCTAAAGATTTTACCACTTATGCATTTAAGTAAAAAGCTAATTTGTTCATAATTTGTAGATTAAATATCCTCCTGTTATTTTTTCCCAAGGTGAACTCCTAGTATCCCACTGTTCTTTTTTTAAATATTATACTTCATTTTATTTATTTGGCTACACGAAGTCTTAGTTATGGCATGTGGATCTCTTTTTGTGTCACATGAACTGTTCATTGTTGCATGTAGGATCTAGTTCCCTGACTAGGGATTGAACCTGGGCCCCTTGCATTGGGAGTGCAGAGTCTTAGCCACTGGACCATCAGGGAAGTCCTATAGCTACTGTTCTTATCCATGTCCTTGTGGTTTGGAGCTGCTCATGTATCCTTCTTACCACAACTAGGACAGTCATTATTATCCATCCCCAGGCCTCTTAAATACACATCCAGCCCCCATCCCACCCCCACCACAAAACCAAACTATACTGAAAGGTCATGATTTTTCTATCTCACTAGTCTTACATTGGTTTCCTTTCCTTCTACTGTTGTTAGTCAGCACACACACACACACATCCTACGTCTCTTAGGATTCGTGTTTAGGATTTTAGGATTGTGTTTTTGCTGTTTTATTAAAAAAGACTCACAAATTGTCTCTGGGATTTGTGAACCCCAAACCTTATGATATTATAATTTAACAAAATCTTTTATTCAAAATCAGATCTTCAGTGGTCAGGGATTTAAATGATATTCCTTTTGCAGAATCAGACAATTAAATTTATTTCTTTATAGTGTGCAGAAATTGAGAAAAATGCTACCTAACATCACTTTTTAAAATCATAAGAGTTTCTCAGAAATCTATCATTCTTGATTTTGAGACACTAAGTTAGTAACATCGTCCAGAGCTACTCTCGTGTGTTATCTTTAGCTTAGCTAGCAATAAGAGAATCGTATCTAGAAAGCTTGCAAAACACTTATCTTGACATTTCTAATATTTTCTACTGAAGATGTGGCATGTATTACATTTGGGAACTTATATGTAATTTTACTATTGAAAACTTTCCCCCTTTACCATAATAATTTATTTTGTATTTATCCTCAGTAAGGCCAAAGTTTAAAATAAACATGGTTCTTTATGACCCTTTTTTCTAATAAAGGATCACTTTACTATGAAGAAAGAAACAGAATGTGGTTCAGACATTTCAAAAGAAGTTGCTCGAAGTTACAAAATAAGATCAATAAAATAAAAGAATATGAGTCAGAGGGCAATAAGATTAGAGAAAAATAGTGATTGACTCATGGAAATTAGATGGAAAGAATAAAATGGGAGAGAAAAAAATGTATGCCCAATAGGCAATGAGGAGAAGAACAATGAAAAAATATAATTTTCAAAGTTTCTATTTAAATCATCTTGAAAAAGGTTATACAGGGGCATTATTCCAATGAGTTCAAGTTTTCTGCTTTAGAATAATATCAGACTTTGGTGTTATTGCCCATCATGCATAATAATTTTTTTCTTTTTCATTTTATTCTTTGCATCTAATTTCCATAAGTTAATCACCACTTTTTTCTAATCTTCTTACCTTCTGGCCTACCTTCTTTTATTTATCTTAGCTTTAAAGTAACTTAAAATACAAAAATACAAGTGAGCTACACATTTATCCACCAAGGTGAATTTTTGTCATAACAAAAATTGGATAGACTTGAGAGGTAACCAGAAACATATCTTACCTCTGTTAATTTGGGTATTAAATTCCTCCTACTTGATTATTTACATTATTCTGCTAATAAACATCTATTTTTCCTAAATGACATTGTTTGACTTCCCAAGAAACAATATGAAATTCAGTATTTATTTTTAAATAGAATACTTTTATATTTCCTAGATTACATCAACCTCTTTAATGTATAAGTGTTAAATAATTGATTTTTTTTTTAGTTTAGAAACATGTCTTCAGGAAAGTGTAGATTCCTTTTTAAAGTAGACCTCCCAAATCTCTACTTACCTCAAGTCTCAGTAATATGTTTGATGTCTCTATTAACTTAGTGTCATTTGACAGTAGCATTTCAGTTCAGTTCAGTTCAGTCGCTCAGTCGTGTCCGACACTTTGCGACCCCATGAATCGCAGCATGCCAGACCTCCCTGTCCATCACCAACTCCCTGAGTTCACTCAGACTCATGCCCATTGAGTCAGTGATGCCATCCAGCCATCTCATCCTCTGTCGTCCCCTTCTCCTCCTGCCCCCAATCCCTCCCAGCATCAGAATCTTTTCCAATGAGTCAACTCTTCGCATGAGGTGGCCAAAGTACTGGAGTTTCAGCTTGAGCATCATTCCTTACAAAGAAATCCCAGGACTGATCTCCTTTAGAATAAACTGGTTGGATCTCCTTGCAGTCCAAGGGACTCTCAAGTCTTCTCCAGCACCACAGTTCAAAAGCATCTACATGGTAGCAAATAAAAGCAAAGCCTTACAAATATATTATTAAAGAAGCCATGGGAGTCAAACAGTTTTGGGTTCAAATATTGGGTCAACACTTTCTAACTTGTAACAAAAGAATAATTTACTTAACTACTTGAGCTTCACTATCTTAGTCAACAAAATGGAATCATAATTTCTAGTTAAGAAAATTAAGGAGATTTTATTTTGTGATAAATAAAATTGTAAAAANTACATGGTAGCAAATAAAAGCAAAGCCTTACAAATATATTATTAAAGAAGCCATGGGAGTCAAACAGTTTTGGGTTCAAATATTGGGTCAACACTTTCTAACTTGTAACAAAAGAATAATTTACTTAACTACTTGAGCTTCACTATCTTAGTCAACAAAATGGAATCATAATTTCTAGTTAAGAAAATTAAGGAGATTTTATTTTGTGATAAATAAAATTGTAAAAAGCAAAGGAGAAAAGGAATGATATACCCAGTTGAATTCAGAGTTCCAGAGAATAACAAAGAGAGATAAGAAAGCTTTCCACAGCGATCAATGCAAAGAAATAGAGGAAAACAATAGAATGGGAAAGACTAGAGATCTCTTCAAGAAAANTTCTCTTTGAGCATTTGGGAATGTCTTTGTAGGGTAGATTCTGAGAAGTGAAATTGTTAGGTCAAAGAGTAGCCGTGATTTACATTTCAGTAGTAGTGTTAGTTGCCCAGTGGTGTCTGACTCTTTGCAACCCCATAGGCTGTAGCCTGCCAGGCTCCTCTGTCCATGGGATTTTCCAGGCAAGAGTATTGGAGTGCCCATAGTGATGTGGAAACAAAAAATCAGCAAAGAGCGTGAGTGTTCTGTAATACGTTTATATGTTATCCTTGTTCCTCTTTTTGCACCCCACTGAGTTTCATAGTCTGCTACCATTTATCCTCCTTTTGTGTTGCCATGCCAGAATTGAAAGGCACTCTCATTGATCATGCCCTTCTTTATAGGATATTCTGTTATTAGTAGTATTACATAGTTATTTTCATAATACAGTAATATCTGATAATTTTAATAAAAATTAAGATGGTTAAAAACAAAGATCTTCCCTTTCCCCAGTCTTCCTCCTTTTCTATTTTTAGTTTTTCTGAATTCTCCCAAATTCAGATATTTTTCTGAATTTATTAATCTATCAACTTAAATTTTTCTGTTTTTAGGTTTTCTGAGAGTTTCCACATGAATTATATGTTACACTTTAAAATTAGACAGTGTCTACTGACAGCTGCTATATACCTATAAAATTAATCATCTTACTTGCTGTGAAATATGAGAAATTTAGCTCAGGTTCATTATCTCTCCCCTCCCTGCTGAGTTTTATATTATTATTTTATATTATACTCATGTAGTTTACTGTTGACTTTCTATTATATGGAAATTTCTGTATTCTGCTTCTTTTATATAGAAAGTTGCATGTGTGCATGCTAAGTCACTTCAGTCGTGTCTGACACTTTTCAGCCCTATAAACTGTGGCCCCCCTCCCCAGGCTCCTCTGTCCATGGGATTCTGCAGGCAAGAATANTTATACTAATGTAGTTTACTGTTGACTTTCTATTATATGGAAATTTCTGTATTCTGCTTCTTTTATATAGAAAGTTGCATGTGTGCATGCTAAGTCACTTCAGTCGTGTCTGACACTTTTCAGCCCTATAAACTGTGGCCCCCCTCCCCAGGCTCCTCTGTCCATGGGATTCTGCAGGCAAGAATACTGGAGTAGGTTGCCATGCCTTCCTCCAGGGGATCTTCCCGACCCAGGAATAGAATTGTGTCTCTTATGTCTCTGGAATTGGCAGGCAGGTTCTTTACCACCAGCGCCACCTGGGGAGCCCATGTATATATAAAAGATTAATAAAAATAACACCTGCATCCTCCTTTCCTTTTCTTTATTTTGGTTAATCATTGTTTCTATGTTAAGTTCTGTACAATTTGTATTTTGTTTTATAATTGTTACTATGCCATTTTGTTTTAGGCTGATAGGTTGAT
The DNA here is from genome assembly GCA_006410615.1 of Neotragus moschatus. Classification (NCBI taxonomy): domain Eukaryota; kingdom Metazoa; phylum Chordata; class Mammalia; order Artiodactyla; family Bovidae; genus Neotragus; species Neotragus moschatus. The sequence goes on along the minus strand of SJYA01001559.1, from coordinate 208,438 downwards.
TGGAAGAATTGTAAGTTAACAGACAGCATAATGAGAAGCAGCATAGCCAGCATTTAAGAGCAGGGATTCTAGAGCCAGAATGCCTAGCTTCACCAACCAGTGTGTGACCTTGGGCAAGTCACTTGACTTTACTGTGCTATTGTTGAAACAATCACACTGGCTAATAAATCTAAAGAGCTCAGGATAGGACATATAAGTGTTAAATAAGTGTTACTTGTTATTTTTACTATTATGATTCGGAAATAATTATTGCAGAACCAAGTAGTGTAATTACACTAATTAAAAAGTTCAGAAATATAATTCTGTGACATGAAACCTGTGTACTAGGAGGAAAAGTTCTCTTACATTATAAATCATGCTCAGATTTTATTTAAAATGATATCAGAGTTCATTTTACTTTATATTTGAGTGGCAATTTTTTTTACACCTTGTTTTAAACTTTCTAGCTACTTTTAAAAAACAAGAACAGCACATTGATACTCAGAATTTCCTAGTTTAAATGAACTATCTGATGAATGCAAATTCCTCACTTTTTGAAAACATTCTATTCCTTGAAAATTTGGGGGTTTTCTAATTTTCACCTGTATTGATGTATATCTTTCTGAACATAGCTATGTGGGATTTATATTATTGTTGTTGCTTTTACTTGGATTCCTATGTTAGTTGCATTCTGTAGGAGTCACATTTTCCACTTTCTTGAACATCTTAGTCCTTTCATTCAATCGTATCCTGAAATAATTTAAAGAAACAGTAACTGAGAGATAAACTACCCGAGTTCTTAAATGCCTGAAAAGGTCTTTATCTTGCTTTCACATTTGATTAGTCATATGGTAGAGTATTCTAGTCTCAAAATAATGTTTGCTTTGAAGGCACTGCCTCAGTGCCTTCTAGCACCAGTTGTAGTTGATAATTCTCATGTCAAAGTGAGCCCATTTCTTTGTCAATACTTTTTTTTTTCCTCTTTGAAGCTTAAAAACTTTCCTTACCTTATTTTACCAGGCTGTATCTCAGTCTTCTGTTGTTGTTCTTGCTGCTGCTGCTGCTAAGTCGCTTGAGTCATGTTCGACTCTGTGTGACCCCATAGATGGCCTCCCACCAGGCTCCCCCTTCCCTGGGATTCTCCAGGCAGGAACACTGGAGTGGGTTGCCATTGCCTTCTCCAAAGCATGAAAGTGAAAATTGAAAGTGAAGTTGCTCAGTCGTGTCTGACTCCTAGCGACCCCATGGACTGTAGCCCACCAGGCTCCTCCGTCTATGGGATTTTCCAGGCAAGAGTACTGGAGTGGGGTGCCGTGACTTTACAATTGGTTGCCTTTTTCAATTCCAGGAATTATTTTTTTTACTAATGGAAACTTTCTATTGTTTCTGTATTTCCCCCTCTCTGTTTTCTGTTCTTTCCTCTGATATGTATTACTCATATACTGTACCTTCTGCTTTTATGTAAGTATCTCTTAGCATTTGTCCTGTGTTTTCCATCTTTTGTTTGGATAGATTTCCCCGACTATGTTTCCAGATCACTGTTCTGTTTTTAATACTCAGTTCAGTTCAGTTCAGTCACTCAGTCGTGTCTGACTCTTTGTGACCCCATGAATCGCAGCACGCCGGGCCTCCCTGTCCATTACCAACTCCCAGAGTTCACTCAGATTCATGTCCATCGAGTCAATGATGCCATCCAGCCATCTCATCCTCGGTCGTCCCCTTCTCCCCCTGCCTCCAATCCCTCCTAGCATCAAAGCCTTTTCCAATGAGTCAACTCTTTGCATGAGGTGGCCAAAGTACTGGCGTTTCAGCTACCCATCTCATTATTTACTTCTTACACTAGAGTTAATTTTTTTTTTGACAATCATTTTTAATCTCCCACATTTTTCTGTTATTCTCTGATTTCTGTTTTTTTTTTCCCCAGAGCTGGTTTTTCTTTCGGTATGGATAATTGATATTTAAATCTTTCTGAGGACATTAAATAGAATTGATTGAATTTCTTTTTGTCTTACATTAACTTTCTGTTCCTGTCCCCATAGCAATATTTTTTTAATGCTAAAAGTTTTCCTCAAGTGTCTGGTAATCTTTAGGTGACCATTTATTTTTATGAATAAAGGTTATATTGATATATCGAAGCAACTGTGCTGGATCCCTGCTGAAGTTGCTTATGTTTATCCAAAATCTCCTCTAAATGAAAGTATACTCATGGGATATCATGTAATTTGGCAAATTTTGTGGAGGGGAAAGTTTTTTCACTTAGGGTTAATGGGTGAGAATCCAGAGAATTCCTGGTCCTTATCATTAAGAAAGTAAAAGAAAACAAAGCAAACAAAAATGTGATTTTAGGTAGAAATATTTCAGTCTATTTTAGTCCTGAATGGTGCTCCCTTTTTCTTTTACCTTCTAGTCAGTTGGTGAGTACATAGTTATCTCAAGATCTGTGCTGTTCAGATCTCTAAACCCTACACCTCTTCTCAGGTCCTTTCCAGGAAAACCATTCCATCTTATAATGAGAGTATAGTTATTTCATGTTAGGGATAAGGTAGGGTGGAAGGAGGCAGGTGGGAGACCATTCCTTCAACTTTTCCAGGTTGGCATCTATATGTTAAGTCTCTTCTTACAAGTCTTTCTTCTTTTTTTTTTAAAAAAATATTTATTTATTTATTGATGCCATTCCCCTTGGCATATAGGATCATAGTTCTCTGACCAAGGATCAAACCCATGCCCCTGTAGTGAAGGATTGTTAACCACTGAAACACCAGGGAAGTCCCACATGTCTTTCTTAACTACTTTTTTATTCTTTCTCTTGGCACCTGTTCCTTTCCATAAAATTGCATTAGTTATAGTGCCTTGGACCCTGATTGTAAGTAATAGAAACAGTATGAACAGTAGGGAGGAGGATCTCCCCCCTCCAAAAAATGTGGACTGTTTGAGAAACAGTTTGGAGTGCAATAGTCTGCAGGTTGGGTTTCCCTGGTAGCTCAGCTGGTAAAGAATCAGCCTGCAGTGAAGGAGACCTGGGTTCAAGTCCTTGGTTGGGAAGATCCCCAGGAGAATGAATAGGCTATCCACTCCAGTGTTCTTGGAGGCTGGTGGCTCAGACAGTCAAGAATCCACCTGCAATGCGGGAGACCTGGGTTCAATGCCTGGGTTGGGAAGATCTGCTGGAGGAGGGCATGGCAACAGGCTGCAAGTAACAGAAAACACAACAAGCAATTGCTTAAACAAACAAGGGTTAGTTTTTGTGCTATAAAAAGTTCATAGCTAGGTGAGAGTGATAGTGGTTCATAGCTTGTGGATACCTGGTAAGGTGCCATTGTATTTTCTTAGCTTTTCCCTCAAGGCTACAGCTGCTGTTCTAATCATTGCATCTGCATTCAGTAGAATAAGGGAAGAGAGGAAAGAGTGGAAATGTCAGCCATAGGCATCCCCTTTAATCTAGAAAGCATTAACTTTGCTGGCATTCTCCCTACCCTTCAACACACATACAGGTATACCTTGCTTTATTCTACTTCACTTTATTGAGCTTTGCAGATGTTACTTTTTATTTCTTCTTACATTGAGGATTTGTGGCAACTTTGTGTTGAACAAGTCTATTGGTGCCATTTATAAACAGCATTTGCTCACTTAATGTCTCTGTGTCACATTTTGGTAATTCTTGCAGTACTTCAAACTTTTTCATTATTTTTATGTTTTTTATCCTTCTGTGAACGATTAATCATCCTAGATGCCATTCAGAACATTTGTGATTCATGGAAAGAGGTCAAAGTGTCAATATTAATAGAAGTTTGGGAGAAGTTGATTCCAGCCTTCATGGATGACTTTGAGGGGTTCAAGACTTAGAAGAAGTATTAGCAGATGTGGTGGAAATAGCAAGAGAACTCAAATTAGAAGTGGAGCCTGAAGATGTGACTCAGTTGCTTCAATCTCATGGTAAGGCTTTCCCCACGAGGAGTTGTTCCTTATGCATAAACAAAGAATGTGGTTTCTTGAAATAGAATCTACTCTTGGGAAGATGTCATGAAGACTGCTGAAATGACAAGAGGATATTTAGAATATTACATAAACTTAATTGACAAAGCAGGAGCAGGGCTTGAGAAGATTAGCTCCAGTTTTGAAAGAAGTCCTGTCATGGGTCAAAGGCTATCAAATAGCATTGTGTGCTTCAGAAATACTGTTCATGAAAGAAAGTCAATTGATGTGGCAAATTTCACTGTTGTCTTTTTTTAAAGAAATTGCTACAGCCACTCCAGCCTTTACCAGCCACCATCCTAACAGGTCAGTGGTCATCAGCATTGAGGCAAGACCCTCCATCTGCAAATAAAATTATGACTTGGTGAAGGTACAGATGATGGTCAGCACTTTTAGAAACAGAGTACGTTTAAACTAAGGAATTTAAATTGTTTTTAAAATTTGGCTTATTTTGATATTTGCTTTATTTTGATAGCCTGGAACTGAATTGGCAATGTCNTGCTACAGCCACTCCAGTCTTTACCAGCCACCATCCTAACAGGTCAGTGGTCATCAGCATTGAGGCAAGACCCTCCATCTGCAAATAAAATTATGACTTGGTGAAGGTACAGATGATGGTCAGCACTTTTAGAAACAGAGTACGTTTAAACTAAGGAATTTAAATTGTTTTTAAAATTTGGCTTATTTTGATATTTGCTTTATTTTGATAGCCTGGAACTGAATTGGCAATGTCAGTAAGGTATTCCTATAGTTCTTTTTCATATTTATAATTGAACAGAACTGTTGTACTGGGCTACATCTATTGCAGAAGCCCTAATGAAAAATAAGTCATTTCTCCAAAGAGCTCTGGTTTGTTTTATTGTAGAATGGTTTTAAAAACCACCCCTTCATGGATCACAGCTTTATCATTGTGAAGGAGCTATGAGCCATGCCATGCAGGGCCACCCAAGATGGATGGGTCATAGCAAAGAGTTCTGACAAAATGTGGACCACTGGAGAATGAAATGGCAACTCACTCCAGTATTCTTGCCTGAAGAACCCCATGTACAGTCTGAAAAGGCAAAATATATGACACCAGCTCCCCCCCCCCAGGTCAAAAGATGTTCAATATGCTGTTGGGGGAGGACAATTACTAATAGTTCCAGTAAGAATGGAAGTGGCTGGGCCAAAGCAGGAATGATGTTCAGCTGTAGAAATGTCTGGTGGTGAGAGTAAAGTCCAATGTTGTAAAGGACAATATTGCATAGGAACCTGAAATGTTAGGTCCATGAATCAAGGAAAATTGGATGTGGTCAAGCAGGAGATGGCAAGAATGATCAACATCTTAGGAATCAGTGAACTAAGATGGGTGGGAATGGATGATTTTAATTCAGATGACCATTACATCTACTACTGTGGCCAAGAATCCCTCAGAAGAAATGGAGTAGTCCTCACAGTAAAAAAAAAAAAAAAAAAAAAAAAGAGTAAGAAATGCAGTGTGTGCTATGTGCTAAGTCATTTCAGTCATGTCCAACATTTTGCGACCCTATGGACTATAGCCTGCCAGGTTCTTCTGTCCATGGGATTCTTCAGGCAAGAATCCTGGTATTGGTTGTCATTTCCTCCTCCAGGGAACCTTCCTGACCAAGGATCAGAACCTGTGTCTCTTATGTCTCCTGCATTGGCAAGTGGGTTCTTTACTGCTAGTGCCACTTGGGAAGCCCAAGAAATGCAGTACTTGGGTGCACTCTCCAAAAGTGACAGAATGATCTCAGCTCTTTTCCAAGGAAAACCATTCAACATCACCAGTAATCCAACTCTATACTCCAAGCACTTATGCTGAAGAGCTGAAGTTGACCTGTTCTATGAAGACCTATGGCACCTTCTAGAACCGACACCAGAAAAAGATGTCATTTCATCATAGAGGGTTGGAATGCAAAAGAAGAAAGTCAAGGGATACCTGGAGTAACAGGCAAGTTTGGCCTTGGAATACAAAATGAAGCAGGGCAAAGGCTAATAGAGTTTTGTCAAGAGAACACACTGGTCATAGCAAACACCATTTTCTAATAACACAAGAATCTACTCTATGCATGGACATGACCAGATGGTCAATACTGAAATCAGATTGATAGTAAAGCTCTATGCAGTCAATGAAAACAAGATCTGAAGCTGACTGTGTTATTCTGTCTACCAGATGTGATCCGTTGAATCTATTTGTCACCTCCACTATATAATCATAAGGGATTTGATTTAGGTCATACCTAAATGGCCTAGTGGTATTCCCTACTTTCTTCAATTTAANTGAAAGCACCTATTGGAAGGCAATAGGAAGGGAAATAATAGTACAGTAGGAAGAACAAATATTTGCAATAAGATAAACCCAGGTTAGACTACACATTCTTCCAGAATTATTATATTACCTTACATGAATTACCTAATGCCAAGAGTTCATTTCTTCCCTTCTACAAAGGTGTAATTAACACACCAGGGCTATTGTGAGGACTAATTCATAAGGTATCTAGAAAAACATAGTGGCTTTAAGATAGTCAGCATTTTCTAGGAACTGAATTACCTGTGCCTTTCCATTTTTACTAAGATGAAATTTCTTGATCTTAAAGACAGTTTGTGCTTATTGAGGCACCAGTTTTAAGTAATATTGGACTACTCCATACACTGATCCCAAACTATACCCTGTGTTGCCAGTGTATTCTAGACCATGCTGCAGCCTCTGAAAAATTACTTGCACCACTCATTTCTACTATGCTTCTGCTTTGACTGTGCTATGCCTTGGTGAAGACTGGGTTTGAGTGGAGGATACATGCTGCATAAGAGATATTATCCAATCCACATTTCAGTCCAGTTTTGTGAGTACAGTTCACTCACTCTTAATTGGAGAAACTTTGAGTAGAAGNTCCAGAATTATTATATTACCTTACATGAATTACCTAATGCCAAGAGTTCATTTCTTCCCTTCTACAAAGGCGTAATTAACACACCAGGGCTATTGTGAGGACTAATTCATAAGGTATCTAGAAAAACATAGTAGCTTTAAGATAGTCAGCATTTTCTAGGAACTGAATTACCTGTGCCTTTCCATTTTTAAGATGAAATTTCTTGATCTTAAAGACAGTTTGTGCTTATTGAGGCACCTGTTTTAAGTAATATTGGACTACTCCATACACTGACCCCAAACTATACCCTGTGTTGCCAGTGTATTCTAGACCATGCTGCAGCCTCTGAAAAGTTGTTTGCACCACCCATTTCTACTATGCTTCTGCTTTGACTGTGCTATGCCTTGGTGAGGACTGGGTTTGAGTGGAGGATACATGGGTACATACTGCATAAGAGATATTATCCACATTTCAGTCCAGTTTTGTGAGTACAGTTCACTCACTCTTAATTGGAGAAACTTTGAGTAGAAGAAAGTTCTCCTAAATATAACTTTGGTCCTTTGTTTCATCCATTAGGAGAGGAGGATCTTTCAAGAGCATAACTATGGTTACTGCACTCAAACTATCAAATAATTAAAAAGGGAACATAAATTGAGGTACCTGGTAGAGCATTATGTGAGATAGCTTAATGAGATAGTTATGAAAAAGAAGTAGAAATAAAACTTTGAAGAGTGACTCATGGAATGCTAAGAAAGAAATATTCATTTCAGCAATAGTTTATTACTGTTGAATGAAAAATTCTACTCACTAAAAATTACAATAAATTTAATTTTACTCTTTNTGTGAGATAGCTTAATGAGATAGTTATGAAAAAGAAGTAGAAATAAAACTTTGAAGAGTGACTCATGAAATGCTAAGAAAGAAATATTCATTTCAGCAATAGTTTATTACTGTTGAATGAAAAATTCTACTCACTAAAAATTACAATAAATTTAATTTTACTCTTTCTTAATCATCTGAAACCATCCTAGGAAACCTGAGTTTATGTTGGACCATAACATCACCACATTAACTGTCTTCATTTTTTGATGGATAAAGTGGGACCCATAAAGTTTAAGTGGATGACCTAAGCTCACACACTGCTAGCCTTGTGAGAAACACTAGGCTAGAACACAAGTGTCATGATTTAGCACTTTTCCTTCCTGACAATATCACCTCTGCAGAGCATGGAGATTTGATGAGTCAATTTTATTATTTTTACATTTTAAAAATTGGAGTTTAATTGCTTTCCAATGTTGTGTTAGTTTCTACTATACAGCACTATTTAGGTATACATATATGCCCTCTCTCTGGAGCCTCCCTCCCACCCACACTGCCCCACCCCCTAGATCATCACAGAGCACTGAGCTAATCTCTGTTATCTGTTTCACACATGGTAGTGTGTATATGTCAGTGCTACTCTCTCAATTTGTCCCACTCTCTCCTTCCCCCACAAGTCCGTCCTCTACATCTCTGTCTATTCCAGCCCTGCAAATAGTTGGATGAGTGAATTTTAATATCTTGTACATAAACTCTGAGCTCTGGGACTTCATATGTGAGCAGGAGGTCATGGTGGCTATGTAATACCTAGACTATCTCTGCACGGTCACTAAGAAGGGATTTGATGGGGAAACAATCGAGAAGTGAGTTGAGACTTGATTTATTCCAAATGGCTCTTTCTTTTGACACTCTCTTAATCTTCTTCAACCTTTTCCTTCAAAATATTGTTTTAATGTATTGTTTCAGCTAAAATGACCCAAAATTTTGAGAACAAGAGGAATGATATTGAAATCAAAATAAATGGCTTTTTTTCCCCCTGCTCTTGGACCAAACCATGATCTACCACATAGCCACATATCCAAAATAAATTGTGCCAAACTAAAATAATCCAGGAATGGATGTTATTACACTTCCCTGATAGCTCAGTTGGTAAAGAATCTACCTGCAATGCAGGNAGTCTTCTCCAACACCACAGTTCAAAAGCATCAATTCTTCAGCGCTCAGGCTTCTTCACAGTCCAACTCTCACATCCATACATGACCACTGGAAAAACCATAGCCTTGATTAGACGGACCTTAGTCGGCAAAGTAATGTCTCTGCTTTTGAATATGCTTTCTAAGTTGGTCATAACTTTTCTTCCAAAGAGTAAGCGTCTTTTAATTTCATGGCTGCAGTCCCTATCTGCAGTGATTTTGGAGCCCCCCAAAATAAAAGTCTGACACTGTTTCCACTGTTTCCCCATCTATTTTCCACCACTGCAAAGACTCCCCAAATAATTTTACTCTGAAGAAATGAGCATTGAGTAAGGCTTCATCAATACAAATTTTGGGAGGCACAATTCAACCTATAATCAGTAGTAAATCTTTTCCAATATATATTTATCAAATGGTTCTCTACATTCTGTATTATTAAGGCAGGTTATCATTTGTCTTTGGATAGAAAAAATCCTTCTCTATAGTTACTTCACTGTTATCCATCTTCTAGATGAAAGCACCTATTGGAAGGCAATAGGAAGGGAAATAATAGTACAGTAGGAAGAACAAATATTTGCAATAAGATAAACCCAGGTTAGACTACACATTCTTCCAGAATTATTATATTACCTTACATGAATTACCTAATGCCAAGAGTTCATTTCTTCCCTTCTACAAAGGTGTAATTAACACACCAGGGCTATTGTGAGGACTAATTCATAAGGTATCTAGAAAAACATAGTGGCTTTAAGATAGTCAGCATTTTCTAGGAACTGAATTACCTGTGCCTTTCCATTTTTACTAAGATGAAATTTCTTGATCTTAAAGACAGTTTGTGCTTATTGAGGCACCAGTTTTAAGTAATATTGGACTACTCCATACACTGATCCCAAACTATACCCTGTGTTGCCAGTGTATTCTAGACCATGCTGCAGCCTCTGAAAAATTACTTGCACCACTCATTTCTACTATGCTTCTGCTTTGACTGTGCTATGCCTTGGTGAAGACTGGGTTTGAGTGGAGGATACATGCTGCATAAGAGATATTATCCAATCCACATTTCAGTCCAGTTTTGTGAGTACAGTTCACTCACTCTTAATTGGAGAAACTTTGAGTAGAAGAAAGTTCTCCTAAATATAACTTTGGTCCTTTGTTTCATCCATTAGGAGAGGAGGATCTTTCAAGAGCATAACTATGGTTACTGCACTCAAACTATCAAATAATTAAAAAGGGAACATAAATTGAGGTACCTGGTAGAGCATTATGTGAGATAGCTTAATGAGATAGTTATGAAAAAGAAGTAGAAATAAAACTTTGAAGAGTGACTCATGAAATGCTAAGAAAGAAATATTCATTTCAGCAATAGTTTATTACTGTTGAATGAAAAATTCTACTCACTAAAAATTACAATAAATTTAATTTTACTCTTTCTTAATCATCTGAAACCATCCTAGGAAACCTGAGTTTATGTTGGACCATAACATCACCACATTAACTGTCTTCATTTTTTGATGGATAAAGTGGGACCCATAAAGTTTAAGTGGATGACCTAAGCTCACACACTGCTAGCCTTGTGAGAAACACTAGGCTAGAACACAAGTGTCATGATTTAGCACTTTTCCTTCCTGACAATATCACCTCTGCAGAGCATGGAGATTTGATGAGTCAATTTTATTATTTTTACATTTTAAAAATTGGAGTTTAATTGCTTTCCAATGTTGTGTTAGTTTCTACTATACAGCACTATTTAGGTATACATATATGCCCTCTCTCTGGAGCCTCCCTCCCACCCACACTGCCCCACCCCCTAGATCATCACAGAGCACTGAGCTAATCTCTGTTATCTGTTTCACACATGGTAGTGTGTATATGTCAGTGCTACTCTCTCAATTTGTCCCACTCTCTCCTTCCCCCACAAGTCCGTCCTCTACATCTCTCTCTATTCCAGCCCTGCAAATAGTTGGATGAGTGAATTTTAATATCTTGTACATAAACTCTGAGCTCTGGGACTTCATATGTGAGCAGGAGGTCATGGTGGCTATGTAATACCTAAACTATCTCTGCACGGTCACTAAGAAGGGATTTGATGGGGAAACAATCGAGAAGTGAGTTGAGACTTGATTTATTCCAAATGGCTCTTTCTTTTGACACTCTCTTAATCTTCTTCAACCTTTTCCTTCAAAATATTGTTTTAATGTATTGTTTCAGCTAAAATGACCCAAAATTTTGAGAACAAGAGGAATGATATTGAAATCAAAATAAATGGCTTTTTTTCCCCCTGCTCTTGGACCAAACCATGATCTACCACATAGCCACATATCCAAAATAAATTGTGCCAAACTAAAATAATCCAGGAATGGATGTTATTACACTTCCCTGATAGCTCAGTTGGTAAAGAATCTACCTGCAATGCAGGAGACTCCGGTTTGATTCCCGGGTTGGGAAGATCCACTGGAGGAGGGATAGACTACCCACTCCAGTATTCTTGGGTTTCCCTTATGGCTCAGCTGGTAAAGAATCCACCTGCAGTGTGGGAGACCTGGGTTCGATCCCAGGGTTGGGAAGATCCCCTGGAGAATGGAAAGGCTACCCACTCCAGTATTCTGGCCTGGAGAATTCCATGGACTGTATAGTCTGTGGGGTTGCAAAGAGTTGGACATACAGTTTCTCATTCCATCTCCCCCAGTACCTGACCTTCCATAATTTGCCAGAGAACTGAAATGAAAATGCTTGCTGCTTTTAGATGACTTATTCTTGTTCTCTAGAAGCAGAATGGGACTCTAATTTTAGTGAAAATTAAAGAAAATATCATTGCATCCTCATCCAGTGAGGAAGGAGAAATGCTCTGGAAATTTTTTTTCCTAAGAGGTGGCAGAACAACTAAAATCCGGAAAATGTCCCTTGGTGCTCCTGTAGAAACAAAATGAATTGGACAAAATATTAGTTTAAACCAGTATAACATATTTTATGGTGGGGAATTTAGGGAAATGAAATGTATATGGTAGAGATTTTATACTCCAATCAACATGTTTCTTTGTGTAAAGATAAAGCTCAGGAATGTCTGGAACATGAGAGTGAATGAGAAAAAGATTTATAAGTTTTGATTTGTAGAAAGTCAGAGAATGGATAGCTTAATGAGATGAAAGAAGCCCAAGGAGATTTCGACTTTCTGTGAAAGAAACTGACTTGGTTGACAGGTCAGGTGTGACCAGCTGGGTGGGTCTCCGCTAGGTATGGGAGATAGCTCTGTCTTGGTTACCAGTGTTGGTGCCAGTGTTTCCATATCAGTAAGCTAATAAAAATTTTCCATTATTCCAAGATGACCATCAATTTGAGTTTCTTTATTTTCTGTTAAAATTTTTCTGTTTTCTGCTCTGATGGTGGGATCATGGGCCGTGTACAGCTGGCTGAAGTCTGTAGTGCAGCCAGTATACAGTGAAGTGAGATACTTAACATTTCCAGTTTTGTGACCTTCATTTTTTTAAATGTTAAATCATAATGTTATGTTAACAAAGAGCTTTATCCCAAATTTTAGCTAATTAAAGAGAATCAGAGGAATGGTTACTTTGAAATAATTTCCTTTTTTCAGCTTACTTGTAAAAGGCTCTATTCTATGAGAAATAATAGATTTGACCTGTTATTGACAAAATTTCTGTTCAAAATTTCAATCGACTTTCACTTAGCATAATGTTTTCAAAGGTTCGTGCATATTGTAGCTTGTTCTGGATGTTATGTTTGTAGATTTATGTTTGTAATATAGCATTTACATTCATGTCCTTACTATATTTATGTCATATACTACTGTCTTTACTGACCACAGTTGCTAAAAATCTATTTGATGAGTATGAGAGTCACTATCCAGAAAAAGAATAATTGAGAGTCCCATACACAGAAAATTATATTTGGGAGTTACACTGTTATTTCCATGATCTTAGATTCAGAACTATTCTGTTGCTGCTGCTTAGTCACTTCAGTCATGCTGACTCTGTGCTACCCTATGGACTGTGGCCTGCCAGGCCTCTGTCAACGGAATTCTCCAGGCAAGAATACTGGAGTGGCTTGCCATGCCCTCCTCCAGGGGATCTTCCCAACCAGGGATAGAGCCCAGGTCTCCTGCATTGCAGGCACACTCTTTACCACTGAGCCATCAGGGAAACCCTCAGAACTATACAATATATCACTTATTGAACTCTGAGTTTGTGCAGATTCTGGGTGTTGTGCAGACCACATTGGTTTTAAGTGTTGCTTTAACACTTGCTGATTCAGAATAATTATGAGGGAGAACTGAGTTAATAGAGGAACATTCTTTGTAAATTAAAGTGATAAATATTTTATATTAAAATATTAAGATTTTGTTATTGGCCTATTTATCTTTATTATTTTTTGGTTACATTTCCAATATTATTTGTGATGAAGGAGTATCCCATAAAAACTTATTAAAAGTACTTTACTCCTGAGCTGTGTATGCTTTTTTTGCACAGACTTTTGTCTTTACTTGATCTGTTTAGAAATCTGAATCTGAAATTTTCACTTGATAATGTTATTTTTGATGATGGTTGAAGAGGTTTTATTATTTCTCAGAGAGATGCACTTAGAATTCATTAGTGGATCAATCTAACTAGGTGTGAATAGAGAGACATAATGCAAATCAAACTTAAAAAGAAACTCTTCTAGGTAGTGTGCTATTACAAAGGGGAAAGTGTCATGAAAATTAAAATGTATCAGTATCATTAAACCACCAATTTTATTATTATTAAAACCTTATTTTGGTTTTAGCCTTTGAGAAAAAAATCCCTCAATTAGGCAAAAACTAAGAAACCAGAATCTGTATTGATTCGTTTATTCAATTCATTTAAAAATTTTGAGGCTCAGTTATCCACCTGGAATTGCAATAGGTGCTGGGAAACAGATGAAAAATTCCCAGCCCTTGCATTTGAGAGACATATTCTAGCTGAGAGAAAAAGACTTTTAATCAAGTAAGGACTGTGACAGAAATCTAAGAATCTATATATGGTGTTATGGATGAAGTTCATCCAGGTGGGAATTCAAGAAAGAGTTGGGAAAGTTTTTGGGGTAGTATTTTGAACTTGGTATTTAAAGAATAATAATTTCTTCCCTGCCCCCTTTTATCTGTAATTATGAAAATAAAAACTAGATTATTAAAAAAAAATCTGCCTGATGTGTATCCAACAGGAAATTGGTGTCCTGTCTTTATCCTCTTCAAGTGAGAGTCCTGGTTTTACTGAAGTGAGAAGGACAAAGCCCAAATGTGAGGGCTTAGAGGCATGTAAGCCATTCAGCCTTTTGTGGAGGGGCTCCCTGCATGTCCTGGGGTCAGGCGGGGTGAGCTGTAGGAAAGTAGGGTTTTGGTAAAGGAGGTGCTCTAGGGGCAACTGGTGAGGAGGGTGGGAACAGTGTCTGCAGGGGACCTGGAGGTATCTGCTGTGGGCGATGAGGAGGGCCTTCTTTCTTGGGACTTAGAGGACTTGGGCGGAAGCAGCCTTTCTTGCCACATTGCTCATTTTGAACCTTCTCTTGGCATCTTTTTCTTCAAATATAACTCAAGTAACTCTCTGGTGAAATTTCTAGGTGTATTAGTGACCCCCTCCCTCTTCTCACCCCAACCTTTTAGAGCATTGGAATCACCAGGGGAGTTGTTTAAAATACAGATTTTGGGTCAATCACAGACTTAACAGAATCTCCAAAAATGATGCTTGGAAATCCATATGTTTTTAGCAGTTTTGTCGAGATATAATTCACATATCATACAATTCACCCCTTCAAGTTGTATAATTCAGGGGTTTTCAGCATATTCACAAAGTTGTATAACCACCAACACCCATTCTCAAATATTTTCACTACTCCAAAAAGAAACCTTGTACTCATTATTGATCAGTTCCCATTCCTCCCCATACCCCTGTCCTCTGGCAAACACTATCATACTCTCAGTCTCTATGGATTTGCCTGTTCTGGGTATTTCATGTACACGGTACCATACACTATGCAGCCCTGTGTAACTGATGTTCACTAAGCATGATGTTTTCAAATGTTCCTGAATCCTGTAGCATGTCTCAACTCATCTTGCTTTTATGACTGAATCATATTTCACTGTATGAATGTACGACATTTTGTTAATTCATTGCTCACCCCTTATGGACATATGGGTTATTCTAAGTTTTTGAATAATGCTGCTATAAACATTTATGTACGATTTTGTGGGGACCGATGTTTTTACTTCTTTTGCGTATATACCCAGAAGTTAGCTGCTGATTCATATGGGAACTCCATTGTTTAACTTTTGAGGAACTGCCAAACTGTTTTCCAAAGTGATTGCAGCATTTTAAATTCCCACCAACAATGTTTCAGAGTTT
The DNA here is from genome assembly GCA_006410615.1 of Neotragus moschatus. Lineage (NCBI taxonomy): Eukaryota > Metazoa > Chordata > Mammalia > Artiodactyla > Bovidae > Neotragus > Neotragus moschatus. The sequence goes on along the minus strand of SJYA01001559.1, from coordinate 193,234 downwards.
CCGTTTCTCACTTGGTTGACAATGCTTGTTATTTTCTGTATTTTTAATTTTAGTCATCCTGGGGGTGTGAAGTGATGTTTCATTGTGGTTTTGATTTGCATTTCCCTAATAGCTGATGGAATGATGCTGAAGCTGAAACTCCAGTACTTTGGCCACCTCATGAGAAGAGTTGACTCACTGGAAAAGACTCTGATGCTGGGAGGGATTGGGGGCAGGAGGAGAAGGGGACGACAGAGGATAAGATGGCTGGATGGCATCACCGACTCAATGGACGTGAGTTTGAGTGAACTCCAGGAGTTGGTGATGGACAGGGAGGCCTGGTGTGCTGCGATTCATGGGGCCGCAAAGAGTTGGACATGACTGAGCAACTGAACTGAACTGAACTGAACGGCTGATGATGTTGAATATCTTTTCATATGGTTATTGGCCATGTGTCAATCAGAAGATACATGTATGTCGTATATTCTTGGAGAAATGTCTATTCACATCTTTTCACTTATTTTTCACTGGGCTATTTGTCTTTCAGACGTTCAATCACTGAGAGTTTTTTTTTATTATTATTTTTAAAAACCATTTCGGGTGACATTGATGCAGATACTTGGACGGATAATAAAAACTATAGAATAGGCAGTGGGCATATTAAAGCATGAAATGCATGAAGTGGTTTTGTATCGTGCTTCGCTCTGTTGTGAACAGGTGGAGCAGTTGGGTTTAATGCTGATTTATTGGCATTGTCTGTTAAATACATTTGTCCTTTCTTGGCTAGCCCTAACATTACCATGTTCATCTTTCTGTGCACTGCTGTTAGGCGTAAGTGCTCTTTGAGCTTCTTCCCTCAGATCTCCTCTTATGTTAAGTGCCCTTCTTCCTTAGGAGGACCTCCTCCAATTCCATGATGGTACAGCTCTAGCTCTAATCCCTCTTCTGGGTGTCAGGCTTATCTATTCTGTTGCCTATGAGACTTTTTCATCTGGATGTCCTGCAAGTACTTCAGACTCAGGCTGTTCAAACCTCAAGTTATAATCAGCCTTTGCAAAGTTTCTTTNATCTGCTGTGGGCGATGAGGAGGGCCTTCTTTCTTGGGACTTAGAGGACTTGGGCGGAAGCAGCCTTTCTTGCCACATTGCTCATTTTGAACCTTCTCTTGGCATCTTTTTCTTCAAATATAACTCAAGTAACTCTCTGGTGAAATTTCTAGGTGTATTAGTGACCCCCTCCCTCTTCTCACCCCAACCTTTTAGAGCATTGGAATCACCAGGGGAGTTGTTTAAAATACAGATTTTGGGTCAATCACAGACTTAACAGAATCTCCAAAAATGATGCTTGGAAATCCATATGTTTTTAGCAGTTTTGTCGAGATATAATTCACATATCATACAATTCACCCCTTCAAGTTGTATAATTCAGGGGTTTTCAGCATATTCACAAAGTTGTATAACCACCAACACCCATTCTCAAATATTTTCACTACTCCAAAAAGAAACCTTGTACTCATTATTGATCAGTTCCCATTCCTCCCCATACCCCTGTCCTCTGGCAAACACTATCATACTCTCAGTCTCTATGGGTTTGCCTGTTCTGGGTATTTCATGTACATGGTACCATACACTATGCAGCCCTGTGTAACCGATGTTCACTAAGCATGATGTTTTCAAATGTTCCTGAATCCTGTAGCATGTCTCAACTCATCTTGCTTTTATGACTGAATCATATTTCACTGTATGAATGTACGACATTTTGTTAATTCATTGCTCACCTCTTATGGACATACGGGTTATTCTAAGTTTTTGAATAATGCTGCTATAAACATTTATGTACAATTTTGTGGGGACCGATGTTTTTACTTCTTTTGCGTATATACCCAGAAGTTAGCTGCTGATTCACATGGGAACTCCATTGTTTAACTTTTGAGGAACTGCCAAACTGTTTTCCAAAGTGATTGCAGCATTTTAAATTCCCACCAACAATGTTTCAGAGTTTCCGTTTCTCACTTGGTTGACAATGCTTGTTATTTTCTGTATTTTTAATTTTAGTCATCCTGGGGGTGTGAAGTGATGTTTCATTGTGGTTTTGATTTGCATTTCCCTAATAGCTGATGGAATGATGCTGAAGCTGAAACTCCAGTACTTTGGCCACCTCATGAGAAGAGTTGACTCACTGGAAAAGACTCTGATGCTGGGAGGGATTGGGGGCAGGAGGAGAAGGGGACGACAGAGGATAAGATGGCTGGATGGCATCACCGACTCAATGGACGTGAGTTTGAGTGAACTCCAGGAGTTGGTGATGGACAGGGAGGCCTGGTGTGCTGCGATTCATGGGGCCGCAAAGAGTTGGACATGACTGAGCAACTGAACTGAACTGAACTGAACGGCTGATGATGTTGAATATCTTTTCATATGGTTATTGGCCATGTGTCAATCAGAAGATACATGTATGTCGTATATTCTTGGAGAAATGTCTATTCACATCTTTTCACTTATTTTTCACTGGGCTATTTGTCTTTCAGACGTTCAATCACTGAGAGTTTTTTTTTATTATTATTTTTAAAAACCATTTCGGGTGACATTGATGCAGATACTTGGACGGATAATAAAAACTATAGAATAGGCAGTGGGCATATTAAAGCATGAAATGCATGAAGTGGTTTTGTATCGTGCTTCGCTCTGTTGTGAACAGGTGGAGCAGTTGGGTTTAATGCTGATTTATTGGCATTGTCTGTTAAATACATTTGTCCTTTCTTGGCTAGCCCTAACATTACCATGTTCATCTTTCTGTGCACTGCTGTTAGGCGTAAGTGCTCTTTGAGCTTNATCGTGCTTCGCTCTGTTGTGAACAGGTGGAGCAGTTGGGTTTAATGCTGATTTATTGGCATTGTCTGTTAAATACATTTGTCCTTTCTTGGCTAGCCCTAACATTACCATGTTCATCTTTCTGTGCACTGCTGTTAGGCGTAAGTGCTCTTTGAGCTTCTTCCCTCAGATCTCCTCTTATGTTAAGTGCCCTTCTTCCTTAGGAGGACCTCCTCCAATTCCATGATGGTACAGCTCTAGCTCTAATCCCTCTTCTGGGTGTCAGGCTTATCTATTCTGTTGCCTATGAGACTTTTTCATCTGGATGTCCTGCAAGTACTTCAGACTCAGGCTGTTCAAACCTCAAGTTATAATCAGCCTTTGCAAAGTTTCTTTTTCTGTTGTCCTGGTTTGAAGACACTATAGCTTAGTCACCCAAGTGTATGGAACATCCGTACTTCATAGACTGGGATGCCTGCATCATGAGTCTCTAGGGCATGTCCTAGGGCAAGATTTTGATTTAATAATTCTGCGGTTGTCCAGGGAGTAAGAATTTTACAGGTGCTTTTGATAAGCAGCTCCCTTGGAAGACCACTGTAAGANTTCTATTGATAAAGTGCTGAATCCAGAACTAGGACTTGGAGTCATCACTCATACTTACAAACGTTCTAAATATGTTTTCTTGGCCTACTTGTTTAATACATACTCATTTTTATTTCCCATTTATGAAACAAATATTTCAAGCCCTCATCTTCTGTGATAGATTTCCCTTTTACTTATTTAGCTGTGCTGGGTCTCAGTTGGGGCATGCAAACTCTTAGTTGTGGCATATTGGGATGTAGTTCTCTGACCAGGGATCACGCCCAGTCCCCTGAATTGGTAGCTTCTTAGCTGTGGGACCACCTGGGAAGTCCCTAACCTTCCTTTTTGATATTTAAGTAAAGTTCCTTGAATCCCATCCCACATGTTGGGGGATCTGACCTCTTTCCTCTGTGTAATTGAGAACCACTTTTTCTCAGCATCTTTGGAACAGATGGGGGTCTNTGAATTGGTAGCTTCTTAGCTGTGGGACCACCTGGGAAGTCCCTAACCTTCCTTTTTGATATTTAAGTAAAGTTCCTTGAATCCCATCCCACATGTTGGGGGATCTGACCTCTTTCCTCTGTGTAATTGAGAACCACTTTTTCTCAGCATATTTGGAACAGATGGGGGTCTGGTAGTTGATTACTGTTTACCAATATCCACATCCTTTCCCTGTGGGAGATTGTTCTTTGCCCTAGTGAAGATGTATACCTTCGTCATATGGCTTGCTTTAGTCAATGACGTGTAAGAAGAAGTGATGTATGTCACTTCCTGTTGCTTTGCCTTACTTTTTTCTCTCTGAAGAGATTACTATTGATATTCCAGAAAATGGCTCCTCTTTCTGAAGGTCCCAGCACAGAGATGACGACAACATGAAGGAGAGTCCTTACTTCAGTTCAGTTCAGATCAGTCGCTCCGTCGTGTCGACTTTTTGCATCCCCACGAATCGCAGCATGCCAGGCCTCCCTGACCATCACCAACTCCCAGAGCTCACTCAGACTCACCCCCATCGAGTCAGTGATGCCATCCAGCCGTCTCATCCTCTGTCGTCCCCTTCTCCTCCTGCCCCCAATCCCTCCCAGCATCAGAGTCTTTTCCAATGAGTCAGCTCTTCGCATGAGGTGGCCAAAGTACTGGAGTTTCAGCTTTAGCATCATTCCTTCCAAAGAAATCCCAGGGCCGATCTCCTTCAGAATGGACCGGTTGGATCTCCTCGAGCCAATCTATAATGAGCTCTAGCACAGGAGAGAAGTAAACCTTTGCTCGTCTATGCCACTGAAAACTTGGAGTTGTCAGTTATCACAGTGTGTGTAAGTGTGTGTGTGTGTGTGTGTGCTGTCAGTTCAGTCATGTGTGACTGTTGCAACTCTATGGACTGTTGCCCACCAGGTTCCTCTGTCCATAGGATTTTCCAGGCAAGAATACTGGAGTGTGTTGCCATGCCCTCCTCCTGGGGATCTTCCCGACCCAGGGATCGAACCTGCATCTCCTGTGGCTCCGGCATTGTAGGTGGATTCTTTACCCCTGAGCCACCAGGGAAACCCCAGTAGGGTTCTACTTTAATCTATATTCCTGAAATCTCTTGGAAATGTTTGAGAAGACCAGATAATCTCTGAGTCTCACTTTTCTCCTCTGTGAAGTGCAGGTTTGGTCAAGGGTGGAGATAGAGGCTCTTTTTAGAAGGAACTGCGTGGTATCAGCAGCAGCGGACTGAGTGCCAGCAGCCCTGAGCTCTGGTGTTTGCTTTGCTGCTGGATAAATATAGGACTCTGTCAAGTCATGTAATCTGCCAGAACCTCAGACTCAGGAAAAGACATACTCACATGTTTGTTGTCTGTCCCACTGGGTTTTTTTTTTTTTTTTTTTTTGAGAAATAATATCTTTGAAAGTACTTTAAAAATTATTAAGCTCTATTGTTCTATTTGAAAAGTGGTATGAAATTCTTGCATTCTTTTCAAATTCAAAGATTTTATTTCGATCGTAATTCCACTGGGTGGCAGTATTTCACTTGCACTCTACTATAATTTTACAATTTGTATATAATCTCATAGAAAAGAATTAAATCACCATCTCATTTTCTCCCAGTCTTATTTCCACCCTTTCCCATCCATGCACTGCCTCCCAAAATAATTCTGAGAATCTGTTACCATTTGTTTAAAAGTGATTGACATAAATATGAGGACAATCACTAAAACTTAGCAATTTATCCAGAACTTTTGGAACCCTGGTTTGATCCCTGGGTTGAGAAGATCCCCTGGAGAAGGGAATGGCTACCCAGTCCAGGATTCTCTCCTGGAGAATCTCATGGACAGAGGAGCCTGGCGGGCTATGGTCCGTGGGGTTGAAAAGAGTTGGACACAACTGAAGGACAAACACTTTGCTTCTTTTGGGAAGAAGCTTTAGATAGCTTAACTTAGCTCAGATGTAGTTAAATTACTTTGATGTAGGTAATTAAAATCAGTTAAAAATCACCTACAAATATCTTGCTATTGGCTTCTTTTGTGAGTGCTTTAACAATTATTTTTTTCAATAAACTCATATAGACATTTTTGACTGATAGTACCACTGATACTGATTTTATCCTTTGTACCCTAAGATAATAAACTTGTTATGCTGAATCCTTTGATGTCTATGACATGTTTGTGAAACACAGTCAGGGTCCCAATCAGTTTACCTTGTGTCAGAATTTCTTAGAAAATTAATTCTACAAGATCAGTTCAGTAGGAAAAGTACACTTGGAAAGCTTGATGAGTTATTTCTTGCTGACTTCTTTTGATATTAATGCTTCCATATAAGGGATGGTTGGCTTCCCAGGTGGCTCAGTGAGAAAGAATCTGCCTGCCAATGTAGGAGCCACAGGTTCCAGCCCTGGGTCAGGATATCCCCTGGAGAAGGGAATGGCTACCCACTCCATATTCTTACCTGGGAAATTCCATAGACAGAAGAACCCTGCGGGTTACAGTCCATGGGGTCGCAAAGGAGTCAGATATGACTTAGCAACTAAACAACAACAGCAAAGTGATGGTCTGGGTCTACTTGAGTTGTCTTTCCATGTAGCATAAAAAACAAAACACAAAACAAGATTCTTTAGCAACATAGTGGGTTGCTAGTTTCCCCTTGGAAGGAGCCATCAATGCAATTTCTAAACTGCCATAATCGCTGCATTCTATATAAGAGAAAGTAACTCCTTTGAAGAGCTGTTTAAAAGTTGTTTGTAAAATGGTGTAAATAGAGAAATTTTTATTTTTAAATGGTTGACATTTGATAGGAAATTTAAATTTTAATTGTTTTATATCAAATAAATTTTTGCTTTTTTCAAGGAGGAAAAAAGTAATGATAGAAAGATAGATGTTTAAACATGAACTGATTTGTTAAAATGAATTTCATTGTTTTCTCTTAAGGTCATAATTATGAATCATATATCCTCTCTTCTTGTGTACAGAATAGTGATAAGCTATTTGCACTGTGTGCATGAACACACACAATTTTTGTGTGTGTGTGTGGAAGATGATCCATAGCTTTTATTGATTCTCAAAAGAATTTATGACTTCAAAAAGTTAAAAAAAAATCCGGCATTTCATCATACATATTTTAAAGTAGGTTTAAAAATTTTTTAGAATTTTTACTTCATAAAATATCAATTCTCATTTATACGAATGGAAAAAATGTAGGAACAGTGTGTCTTAGTTAAGGATTTTTTAGCTCAGATGGTAAAGAATCTGCCTGAAATGTAGGAGACCCAGGTTCGATTCCTGGGTCAGGAAAATCCCCTAGAGAAGCAAATGGCAACCCACTCTGGTGTTCTTGCTGGGAGAGTTGCATTGTCAGAGGAACCTGGTGTGCTACAGTCCATGGAGTCACAAACAGTCAGACATGACTGAGAGACCAACACTTTCACAGATTAGAAAGTGGCTGAATGGCTAGTAGATTAGTTAGGTGGATTCACTGAAGTTGTATGACTGATCTAAGGTACTCTGACTGATAAACCAGTAGGAACAAGAAGATAAGTGTAACTGGCGTCTCACGAGTCACTTTACTCTAGGTCCTTTCCTGCTGAATCTCTTTATTAGTAGTTTAGGAAGCATGCTTGTCTCACTTGTTGATGAGAGAAAACTGGGAAAGAGTTGCTGTTTCGTTTGAGAGAAGCATTATTCAAAATTTTAAGCNATTAGTTAGGTGGATTCACTGAAGTTGTATGACTGATCTAAGGTACTCTGACTGATAAACCAGTAGGAACATGAGGATAAGTGTAACTGGCGTCTCACGAGTCACTTTACTCTAGGTCCTTTCCTGCTGAATCTCTTAGTAGTTTAGGAAGCATGCTTGTCTCACTTGCTGATGAGCGAAAACTGGGAAAGAGTTGCTGTTTCGTTTGAGAGAAGCATTATTCAAAATTTTAAGCCCCCCAAATAGGAATAAACCAACAAGAAATTAGTAAAAGTCAAGCCTTATATGTGCATTAATAAATTATTTTGTAAAAATAAAGACCTAGAGAATTTGTCTAGAGAACAATTCAAAGTGAAAAGATTTGGGAGTTTCAATTAGTTTTGATTTTAGGAAGAAGTTAGTATGGTTTGATAAGAGATTGGTCAGAATTTGTAAACCAGCTGAGATGCTGGAAAGAAATCATTGGTCTTATCTTTGGAACATGTAGATCTGAACAAAGCTGTTAAAAATTTTTGAGCTTATTTTCGAGGTATATCTGTTTTGCATATCAGTGACCAGTTTTGCAAAAAGACCAGGAGTGGAGTTCCTACTGAGTTGTTATTGAACAGCAACTGTGGTAGGTACTGCGCTAAATTCTTTAAATGGATCACTTAATTGAATTCTCTCAGAACACACCTATGAAGTAGATAGTACTACTCTCCCCTTTTCACAAATGAGAAAACAGAGGCACAGATTGCTTAAGTGGCTTATTACTGTTTACAAGTAGTGAAGGGTATAACTGGGAATGCAGTCTGAGTTTGAACGTAGAGTCCATACACTATCATATCCAGGGGAATAGTAATATGGAGCCGAGAGAGGAGAGTTTCAACAGAGTACACACTGTCATTACAAGCTGAAGGCTGGTAAAGAAAAGCGAAAAATGAATTTGATATGATGACTTCATTTAACGTTGCTTTTTCTTCCCCGTTAGTAAGCCAATGAGGGCAGATGCCAAACTGTAGCTCCTGAAGAATAAATAGAGAAATGAGGATATTTATTGAGAACTGGGGCAGTTAGAAGGAAAATGAGGTTGCCAGAGATGATGGTGGGGCAGAGACTAAAGGAAAACTGGAAGAGGAGGGATTTGGGGCGGTTTAAGAGTAGGAGATTCCCTGGTAGCTCAGGGGTAAAGAACCTGCCTGCCAAGGCAGGAGATGCAGGAGATGCAAGAGATACAGGTTGGAACCCTGGGTTGGGAAGATACCCTGGAGAAGAAAGTGGCAACCTGCTCCAGTATTCTTGCCTGGAAAATTCCACGGATAGAGGAGTCTGGTGGGCCACAGTCCATGGGGTCACAAGGAGTTGGACACAGCTGAAAGCACATACTTATAAGGCCACTCATAGAAGGAGAGTCTGTTATAGTGAAGAGGTTATATTAACAAGACAAACACAGTCAAGAATCAGCCTATATTCTCTATTTTTTAAGGGTGAGTTGTGGGCAATTTTCAAGTTTTTAAAATATATTAAAATGCTTTTAGTTTTATTGTCAACTTATTTAAAAATATTTTACAAATAAAAATTTAATGCATTAGGTACTTTTGAATTAAATCAAGGAGAAACACAAGATACCAAAAGAAATTTGGTCTATCTTCTGAGATTATTTGCTGGAGAAAGATGATGTGTTCCAACCCATTATCATCACCCTCAGCGGCCTAATTAGCATTTGTTTTTTCCCATTTTCTCAGGATACCGGAAATCCTTATTTGTTTTGGTAGCAATGGGATCAGTCATTATTGCTCTGATGAGTGTGGTACTCTTATTCATCTTGGTTAATAATAGGTCTAAGGATGTCCATGTTGCCTAGTTCTAGCTAACGAGATGTAAGAGGTCTTTTGGGTGAGGCTCCCAGGAAAGCTTTCAATTTTCTCTTGAAAAGGAGCAGGAGCTCTTCACTCTTTTTCATGACTAGTAGAGTGTCACCCTTTGAACATGAGTTGACAGGCATGACAGCAAAGTCAATGTGTGAAGGATGGCAAAGCAGACATTTAGAAGGTACTTGGTATTTCACCAGTTCTGGACTGCCTGGCTTGCATCTTTTGTTACATGAGAGATCTATGTGTATTTATTGAAGTCACTGTTAGTTTTTCTGTTGCTTGCAGTCAAACATAAGATTCAGAGAAGCAAAAATCTTCATCAACTATTTTTCATACATGTGTAGTTTATGGCTTTGTAAATTTTAATAAAATCTCTCTAATTTATTTTTACAGCTTATCAGTTCAGTTCAGTTCAGTCACTCAGTTGTGTCCAACTCTTTGAGACCCTGTGAGTCACAGCACGCCAGGCCTCCCTGTCCATCACCAACTCCCGGAGTTCACTCAGGCTCATGTCCATCGAGTCAGTGATGCCATCCAGCCATCTCATCCTCTGTTGTCCCCTTCTCCTCCTGTCCCCAATCCCTCCCAGTGTCAGAGTCTTTTCCAATGAGTCAACTCTTTGCATGAGGTGGCCACAGTACTGGAGTTTCAGCTTTAGCATCATTCCCTCCAAAGACATCCCAGGGCTGATCTCCTTTAGGATGGACTGATTGGATCCCCTTGTAGTCCAAGGGACTCTCAAGAGTCTTCTCCAACACCATAGTTCAAAAGCATCAATTCTTCGGTGCTCAGCTTTCTTCACAGTATAATGTCTCATTAAAAAGGTTTTAATCTGGCTTATCAATTTCAGAAGCAATTTAGTGTTAAAAAATTGGGCCACTCTATCCTTTATTTCAACTAGCTGTTTATTTCTGATTTCTTTGCAGTAACTAGAGCAGTGCTTATGTGATGTTTACATTAGCTGTATCTCCATCATATAAAAAAAAAATTTTTTGTCATGGAAGAAACTAAAGCATGAAGCCACGGAGATGGTTTTCACATCGGACCTAGATCAGTTCAAAGGAATGTCTCAAACCATTTAGTCCACTTTCTAGAAAGTATTGACTTACTTTGAAAGTACTAAAATGCTTGCACACTGCATGAACTGGGTCAGAACGAAGTTAAATGTAAAACAATCCTCAGTGTTTTTCAGAGTTCCTAGGATGAGGATGATTATCTTGAGTTCTTTGCATCTAAACGTGGGACATTTGAGATATGGTTACTAGGGAAGGTATTGCCTTCTGCCTCAGCATTGTTTGACTTAAAGTACCCAAGGATAAGGGCTTCCCAGGTGGCGCCAGTGGTAAAGAACCCACCCGCCAATGCAGGAGACATAAGAGATGCAGGTCCCTTCCCTTGGTTGGGAAGATCCCCTGGAGGAAGGCATGCCAAGCCACTCCAGTATTCTTGCCTGGAGAATCCTACGGACAGAGGAGCCTGGCAGGCTACAGTCCATAGGGTCTCAAAGAGTCAGACAGGACTGAAGTGACTTAGCACGCATGCGCAAAAGATAGGTGACATGAGAGCTTTTGTCGTGGGCTTCAAGGTATGTCAAACAAAGTAGTGAAATTTGGTTGAAAGCATTTGCTTCATATAGTGAGTCTAATATTAATGTAAATGCTTTATTTTTATAGTGTAAGTTGGATATTTGTGTTCAGACAATGAAATGCAATGAAATTTCTAGGCAAGTCTAAGAGTGCTATGGAGAGAAAAATTGACCTGACAATTTAACAACAACAAAAGTCTAGACACTGCTATAAAAATTGTTTAAATGGCAGTAGGAAAGTCAACATTAACAATTGTTAGAGCAATCAAATAAAAATATCTTAAATACATGAATAAACCTCACTGCATGTGACATAGAAAGTAACTGCAGTATGTAGAAGTATGTCCAGTTATTCAGAGATGGAGCATTTCAATATTTGGATCTTCTTGTTTAATCCCTGAGTCATGGCATAATTAGCTACCACAAGATCTGATCACTTCAAATCAGGTGGTCAAATCTTTTGGCTTCTCTCTAGATTACCATCGCATTGAATGAATTATTAATAGTCAGTCTTGGTGCTTTGAGTCAAGCCTATTAAGAACAATCTAAGTTTCAGATTTTCTCTAAGAATTATATAAAATGGAGAGCTTTGTGGTTGTAGTTAATTTTAAATGGAAGCATAATTGCCTAGTAATGCCATTTTGGGGATGTTTTTAAAGAGAATCTTCAATCTTTGTGATGCTTTCCATTTTAAGATGTGTGTATCCTTATGAATCATTAATTCACAGAAATCATCTGTAATAAAAAAGGAAAGCTAGTTGCCTAAATAACGGTTAGAAAATTGGTAATTCTTTTTTCTGCTTTTCCAAGTCATGAAATCCGATTGTTTTACACAGCTTGCTTTAGAATTTGGAACGTATGATAGCCTGGAGAATCCCAGGGACGGGGGAGTCATCTATGGGGTCGCACAGAGTTGGACACGACTGAAGCGACTTAGCAGTAGCATGGACCCCCTACAAGTCCATATTTTGTTCTCACTCTACCCACTAAAATAGGCATTTGTTCTTGTTGTCTATTTCCTGCTTTAAATCATACTCATTAATACATTGGTGTGGCTAGTTCAGTATCTAAAGCGTCCAGTATCGTCATTTTTGTTATGTTGCAGCATCTGATATTGTCATCACATTTTGCGATCCATCCTCTTTATCACAAAACCTTTCCCACTAGATGTAGCTCACACTGATACTCCGAAATTCAGTCTTCCGTAACCATGTGAAAAGGGAAAGTGAAAGTCTCTCAGTCATGTCTAACTCTTTGCGACCCCATGGACTATTGAGTCTTGGGAATTCTGCAGGCCAGAATACTGAGTGGGTAGCCTTTCCCTTCTCCAGGGGATCTTCCCAACCCAGGGATTGAACCCAGGTTTCCCGCATTGCAGGTGGATTCTTTACCAACTGAGCCACCAGAGAAACCCATGTACACACTGCAAATCTATCATAGTTTCCTTTTCTAGTGAGCCAATTGCTCTTTAGCATTCATCCCAACATTGCATTCCAATCATAATGAATGGAAAGTGTCCCTGGAGATTAAGCTTATTTGCAGTCCTTGAATAGTCTGCTTATGTATCAGTGTCTTAGGTAGTTTTAAAATTATCTTCATCATTTAGTTTAGTTTTGTTTCATTCACAAATTGCTTTGTGTAACCGTTGTCTAATCAACAATAATCTATTCATTGTGAGAATCATGTGGTAAATTTCATTTGTCTACTTCAGTGTACCCCAGGACTAGATATACAACAATCTCTCAATTGGATAGTCCATTAACTGAATTAAACTCTAGAATATTTCATGTGTGTGAATGCATTCATCTGCTTGAGCTATAACAATATACCACTACTGGGTAGATTAAATGACAGAAATTTATTTTCTCACAGTTCTGAAAGTTAGAAGTCCCAAATCAGAGGGCCAGCAGATTTGGCTTCTGGAGAGGACTCTTCTGTTTTGCAGATGGCTGCCTTCTTGGTGTGTCCTCACACAGCCTGTCCTCAATGCCTGCATGAAGAGAGAGATTCTTGTTTCTCTTTCCCTTCTTAGAAGGGCATCAGTCCTCTTGGTTTAGGACTCCACCCTTATGTTCTCATTTAACCTGAATTCCCTAACAGCCCTATATCCAGAGAAAGTCATTTTGGGGGTTAGAGTTTCAACATATAAATTTCGGGGGTACCTAATTTTGTTCGCAACAAAGAGATATTAAATTATTAGCAAATCTTTTAGGAAAAGAACTATTGAATTTTGCTTTGCCCGTAACCATTTTTAAAAATATATTTCTTCAACCTAGCTTGATCTAAACCTCGATTTAATCATGGAAAATTTCCCTCCTAATATTCTGCTCTGCATGGTTTGGCAGGTGTTAATTAAGTTTTTCTTTAAATTCTTAGCTGGAACTGATCAAGGCTCTTTGGGGAGTTTTACCTAAAAGATCCCCTCTAGAGGCCTGGCAGAGAGTGAATCCAAGGCTAAGCTTTATTAATCACTCCTGCTCTTCTCGTTTTCTGCACACCTTAAGCTCAGCTTTGAGAGGACCAACACATTACACCTGCCTAATAAACAACTGTCTAAGGATTTTTGCTGACTGTCTCATAGAATTTGAAGCATAAGTGAATGGTTTTAAGTCTGATTATTAACAAGAACAAGTGAAGCCAGACCTATTACGTACAAAGGTAGGAGCCCCCTGACTTGTGGTTCTGTCAAGTAACAATCTTAAGCTGAGTAGCTTATTTTGAAGGGTTAGATAAATTTACCTGTACAGGTTTACAGAAAGGATGATGCTTAGATATCGCATTTCAACTTACCATTTGCCATAAAAATATCAGTCACCAATAATGATCAGTTGTTTTTAACTTGAAAGACAGTCACACACATATATACACATTTGCATGCATGTGTGCACGCACGCACACACACACACACACATACAGAGGAGTCCAATGTTTGATTCATTATCATAACCATCCTGTCATATTTAGTGTTTTCCTTTCTGGTCCTCCAAATTCTAGCCTCCTTAACAATAATATTCTCATGTCTAATGTAGAAAAGCCTTATTATCTCTAAATTTAGTTCCTATTTTCATCATTGTGAAATGTCTTTGTAGTCATTACTATAATTTTAAATCAAAACTCTTGGAGCTCTTTCCTGAATTTGTGGAATTGTTTTGTATTGGATTTTTCCTTGGCGTTATTTTAACTTTAACTCATGGCATAGGACTCTTGAGTATATAAACCTCCTATTATTTTAATGCAATATTGTTATACAGAAAGTGAACTTTCATCTACATACCTACCTGAATTGGTATAGAACTTTCTTAATTTCCTAATTAAGGAAATTTTCTTGATTTCCTAATTTTCATTAGCCAAATTTCATTTTTTTTGCCATTAGCATGAAGTGTTGTCTACTTAACACTTTGCATTTAAGATTGTTGCATTCTATAATCAAATGAGATAAAAATCCTGTAAATAATAATATTCTTCCATAATTTTGTATTATTTATTTTCCTATTAACTTTTCTTGTTTTCTCTCTTAAAATGTTATTTTGTGGTGTGTACGCAGATTCTGAAAGCGACTGTATAACTACGTAGGTTAGATATTAACTGTGATCTTCCTCCTTATGATATGCCTATGTATCCCTGTTCCTATAGACTGGGGAGGATGGAATGCTCTCTAGGATAACTGTGGAGAAGGGAAGATTTAAATCCTGTGCGTCTTCCTTATATCTGCTTCCCTGCTTCTGCTCTGCTTAGCAGATATAGCTTCTTATTGCCCTGCTTATATTGCCCTGTTATACATCAAGTCAACATTGGCAAGAAATTAAGTTTTAAAATGAATTTTCATTAATGAACTATCCTATCTCTCTCTTCATGCAAGAAATTTGTGTGTGAGTGTAGTAGGTTATATTGAAGGTTGGGGTGGGGAGGTTGGTGAGTAGAGAGGAATATTAAAGAAGGACAAACAACTTCAAATTAGGTATTAAAACACTTGCCTTTACCTGCTCTCTGGTGGTCTCAGGACCAGTGTGTTTTGATTATCAATTTCACCTTCTGTAGTCTGCTAGCTGCATCTTCCCATCTCCTCTTTCTCCATCTCACCTTTCCTTCTCTTTCTCAATATTCTCATTTCTTTTCCTATCCTTTCCTTCTTTGATTGTCCCCATGTCCTCTCTTCTGTGTTACAGTTTAGCTGTTTCCCACCACTACTCCCAAACTCAACTATTTTCAACCATTGCCTGCTGCAATTTATCAAAGTGCTCAATTGGAACAAGATCCACTCTCTCAAAGAGGCAGTTGGTTGAACAAAAATATTTTTTTGCATTTTATTTTGTTTTGCTTTTGCCACAGGAACAGAATATCAAAATGCCAGAGCTGGTAATGATTATACCGTGTTTGTACAACTTTATGCACCAATAACTTCTGGAGTAGTAAGTAACAGATGGGCATGAGAGCAATCTGATTTGGGTGAATTACTAGCTAAAATTAGAGATTAATGTGTTAGGTTCAAATTGATGTTCATGTGCTAGAAATAAAAACTGTAAGGTAATTAAACTCCGAAGAGGATAGATTCAAATATAACAACATATGCAAAATAATTAGAATTTTAAGTAGACTGCTATCCAATGAATTTTGCTTGTCCCATATTTCAAACGTTCTGACTAAAAAATAAAGTCATTTTAACTTGAACTTTCAAACTTACAGAACTATTTAAAATAATGTGTTAGTCCAGAGTTTTCGATTTTTTGAGGTTTCTTACTTCCCTCGCTTTAATTGGAATATTGGAATGCCAGAAAGCTGTCTTCTTATTCCTTCACATTCCGCGCTTTAATTTACGTGATTTGCCTCAATGAACAAATAACATTATGGCCAAGTCCGCTCTAAGGAAATAGACATTTATTGTTAATTAAATAAATCCTTTTCTACTTTTCTGCCAATAACACAGGTTAGTTTATCCTGCCTTAGTGAGTTATTTGTATGTTTATTTATTTAAAAATTAATGCTAATAAGTGACTAACAGTGGGCGGCTCCAATGGAACAGAGAATTCACTCCTGCAGGCTCCCTCCCCGTCCTACCTCAACCTTCAAAGAAGCCACAACATTACCTTTTAACCTGATACAGTGTAGCCAACTGACACCTTCATGAGGTAGAAGAGACCTGGAAAAGTTAACTAAACATCTAGGCATAAATGATCACAGTGCTATTGAACAATGTGTTTACCAGGATGAGATGACTGGATGACATCACCAGTGCAATGGACATGAACTTGGGCCAGCTCCAGATGTTAAAAGACAAGGAGGCCTGGTTGCTGCAATACATGAGTTCTCAAAGAGTCTGACACAGCTGGGTGACTGAACAACTACACATTGTACTCTTAGGCCAGTCCTATGGAACAAAAAGTGGATTGGATACCTAAAAATTCTCTCATCTATTTGGAAAAAAACAGGCAAACCAAGATTTATTTATTTTTGAATGAAACTTTTTATTTTGAAGTAATTTTATTTTATTCGCATGAAGTTGTAAGAAATAATACAGAAAGATTCTGAGTAACTTTTGCCATTTCTCTCACTGGTAACATATTCACCCCCAGGATCTTCCGAGTCCTCTTTACAGCCTCACTTGATTTCCACCCCCTCTACCCTCCAACCCCTGGCAACCACTAAACTGTTCTCCATTTCTTTACATTTTTTTTCAAGAATGTTATAAAAAATGGTATTATATTATATGTGGGATTGACATTTTTTTCACTCAGCATAATTTTTTGAGATTTACCCAGGTTATTGTATTATCAACAGGTCATTCCTTTTTTTTGGTTTGTTTGCTTTGGCTGACTCGTGGTATGGACATACCAGAATTTGTTATTCACTCATTGAAACACATTTTCATTGCTTTTTATGTTTTGTTTTGTAGATTCCACATGTAAGTGAGATAACATAGTATTTGTCTTTCTCTGTCTTATTTCCCTTTGCATAATCCTTTTCATAGATCTAGGTTGGATTGATACTTTGACCACCATATAATTACCCTCATTATCTCTAGTGCTTTTCTTTGTTTTCAGGTTCTAGTTTACATGATAATAATGTAACCACTTCTACTTACTTTTAATTAGTGGTTGCATGGTGTATCTTTTTCTATACTTTTACTTTTCACTTGCCTGTTTAATCTGAAGTGAATTTTTCCTAGACAGCAAATAGCTGGTTCACTAAAAAAAAAAAAAAAAAAAAGAAAAAGAAATCTACTCTGAAAATCTCTGTATTTTAATGTATATTTAGATAGTTTATGTTTAATGAGATTATTGGTATATTAGGACTTAAGTTTGCTTTTTTTTTTTTATTTGTTTATGGTCACTTTCTCTGTTTTTTTTTTTTTTTTTCTTTTTTCTTTTTTTCTGTTTCCTTTCTCTGCCTTCTTATGGAAATATGGTTCACACTTAAACTTTTTTTTGGAATTCTATTTTGATTTACCTACATTATATAAACATAGCTTGTCATAGATGTCTGGTGTCATCATTTTGCCAATATTAAATAAATTGGAAGAATCTTATTTCTTTGCCCTTCTCCATATAACTGCCTTAAATATTTCCACTACATACATACAGGACATCAGAGAGCACTGTGATATTTGTTAGAAACTCAAGAAAAGAAAGAAAATCTACTGTATTTACCCATTTGCTTATCATGTTCTTCCTTTCTGATGTTAAACAACTTCCTTTCTATTAATAGAGATCTTCCGGTTAGGCTCTACCCCCTCCCTCCCCTC